>JAQGDG010000627.1:0-89984 GCA_029844215.1 Przewalskia tangutica
AGATCATGATACATTTTACGACCTTGTTGTAATCGCTGGGTTTGGGTGAGGCTCATTATGCCTTCGTGACTTACCCCGTGACGGGCTTTAAGGCATGACACAGTGGACCCGGTGTTCATATGTATTCCTCGAAGCTTTATATCATGATCGCCTGGCAGCCGGCGGGCGTATTCCACTGGGCACGATTGACGCCAAGTGGGCGTGCGACCCATTGTTATATTCCTGGAGTGATGACTTCGGCGCGAGTCCCCGACTCGATACGATCGCTATTTATCGTGGAACTCAGAGCTGTTATCAATACATGTCTCCTCCGCTTTATACATACTACTATGATTTCATTTACGCATTTTCACTTAATATTACTGCAATTGGCAGATCGACTCTCGGGCCGCGCTTCACGCCGCAGTAAAGCGTACACCCGCCGCCGATCTCTCGCCTTAGTGGTCACAGCCAATGTTGGAAGCTCCGCTTTCTCCGGAGGCTTATTCGTATAGTCCCCGTTGTTGCAGCGTATGTACATTCGGGGTGGTACGACGTACTCCTCGCCCCGGCCGTTGTTGTCATTGCTATCATTCGCAGATACCTGCAGCAGCATCGCGCGCAGGTTGTATTGGACAGAATCGTCGGATCTAAGGCTTTATATATATATACGCCGGAAAGGCAACTTTTCTTCCGATAGCAACACGTTAAGCTTTGCAATATTTCTGGCTGCTAGGTTTTACGCTCTACCTGACATCTGACGCCAGATCGCCAGGTGTCCGGGTAAGGCGCACACCACTTGTTTTGCTCCTGGGTCGTGACAAAAGTTTGGCATCGTAGAGCAGCTAATCTCGGAAAGTTGTCTACGCAGATCGTGATCCTAGTAGAAGTCTTTCGACATTCCGCCGCACTACACCAATAATCGTGAGGCTATAGGATATTTAGGATCGTTTCTTATTCTTCTCACTCCGAGATCGCGGCCTAGTAGCCGTGGCTCGTAAGTCGGACCTCTAACGATTTCTTCCTTACCGCTATGCCCAAGTAGGCGCAAACCCGCCCGTGAGGCGCGCAACTTTCGCCGGCGGAGTCATGCGAGCAGTACGCAAGAGGGTTACGAGGGCACAGCCCAACCATCACCCGACTTAGGGTGCTTCATCTTGTGAGTTCATGCGACGCCCCTAGCCTCAAAGCAGAGTTTAGTACGCAGCCATGCGCAGCCTCCTATCGCTACTTGATGATATACGAATCCCTTCAGCCTACTTGCATCAGGACGAGAATATAGATCAAAGTGTTACGACCGTTACATTAGCCATGGATTTGACCACCAGCAGTATACCGAACGCATCAGCGGTAGTCTTCACGTACTATCTACTATAGGTCAGGCGAAAAGTAATTCTTCTTCAGCTTAGGCTTCGGCACGGCCTCGGTAACGCAGACGGTCAGCGCAGCAAAGCCAAGAAACAGAGATCGACGGCGTTAACGGGCGATTGTGTTGGTAAGAAAGTACTGGCAATGTGCCAGCGTCCTTTGTAACTTTCGAAAGTAGCCGAATACTCACCAAATAGACAAGGCTTAATACGCACCACACCAATAGCAGAAAGGGTCCTCCACAGGTTCGTGACGCTCTGACCATGCAGTGAGCCTGGCCGCAGCTCCGTAGCTTTCCTGCTCACGCCACACATGTTCCAACCAAATGTGATTCAAGCTTCCTCGCGTCACAGCGCCGATGTGCACGCCAGCCCCGGGAATGTCGCCTTTTTAGTTGGTAATTTGTTTTGCCACGGCTACACGGCCGGCCACGCGGTCGGTGCCGGATGTCCTAAGAAGAGGACTCACTTTCAAGATCTACGCTGCAAGGTAGTCACCTTCCTAATACGCATACGCCACATGGCGGTGCTCGAGTGGTAATTCGACTGCTGGAGCCAAGAAGCAGAAGATACTGTATATCCTTAACCTCTGTAGATTAGTACGCATTTAATGAGACGCAGTATATCTTAAGTCAGATCATGATTGTAAATCGTAAGTTAGTAACCCAAGGATCGGGGTTATGGAAAAGCGCGAGCCTTAGCAGCTTACGCATTTAGTAAAGACCTGTAGGCAAGCAAGGCCATCTCGGGGTAAAAGATTTATATTTTTACGCTTAACGCTCACTGTAACTTGAGCGCATGGTGCACGTGGAGCTATGCCAGGATAAGTCCTCGGAGTAATGTCGGAAACGGGCGAGGTAGCTTTCGAGCTGGGCAGACCACGCAGGTTTTCGTAACGCCGATTACTGGGATCGCCTTTCGGAGCTAGTTTTTCGCGCGCATGCTAGTCGGGTTGAGGCTATGTCAGCGGGTCAACCCGCCGGCCCGGTGATGCCGCGGGCCGGGCCATGCGTGTCCCGCCAGGTTAAGGTTACGAGGGTGTTAGGCCCAAGTTTATTAACCATCGTGTGCGAGTTCGCGGACGTTGCTCAACCGTGAGCAGGCTCGCCGATTGGTCAGCCCGGCCTGTCTTTCAAATGCCAAGACCGCTTACTTGGTAGTAGGTTACGCAGATGTCAGATCGTAAGTTGTTGGGTCAGGTCGCGACGGTGCCACCTTCACCTTATGGCGCATAAATGAGCCCGTGTTACTACCGCTTTTTCCTCGAAGTTTTACCAGCAGGTTGGGGGAACTCAAAGCAGTCTCGGGACCCCATATACCGCCTCGCCGTTGTTTCTGGGATTTCTCAGGGTAGTCAAGCGGTGATCATTGTCTCCCCGTCAAGGAATGTTTTTAGCTACCATTTCAAATAAGTTGTTCTGACGTCAGCCTTTTCAACGGCTAAGCTCAGAGGCTGGCGTAAGTCACGGCCGATCGCCTGATGTTGGCGCGTTCGATAGTCGTTCAGCCGTTCCAACAGATCGGATAAAGCGAGGCTTATCTAGAAGAGGTTTTGGCACTGTAGAAATCGTATGGATTATCGGAACGACGCCAGAGTTCAGTGACGATCGGCCTTTCATGTACCACCCCGGATAAAGGACGAGTTTTGGAAAACAAGAGGAAACTTAGCCCGAAAGTTACTTGGGCCTTGAGTTCATGATGATAGGCCAGTCATATATTTTAGCAATCATCGTCCGACTTATGCAGGCGCCTACCGCCTTCGTGTTATGACGATGAAATCGGAGATCCATCCGGCAGCCGTTCCCGCTTAACGCATGACTGTTAGAGATAGTAACCCAGATTTGGAACCGCAAGAATAAACGTGGTAAGTTATGAGAAATAGTCCAAATGTACGGTAAGGGTACGACGAGGTGCCGGCAGAACATGATGTATTACGAGATATACGTGATCATTACTTTCGCGATATTAGAAGTTTCTCGTGGGCTCGATGTAAGAATTTGCGCAGTGTTTCGTGAAAGCGTGGCTAAAAAGGGCAGATTGTTTTCGTAAGTATGGGCAGTCAAGCACTATACCGGGCGCACGCTTGTTTAGAGATTTAGAAGGAACATTCGGACGCATGTTTCGGCGAGGGAAAATGTTATACCCTATTTGCAGTACGACGTAAGGACGCACGAGAAAAGTTTGTGCCTTAAAGCGTGCGGCCGAAAATTATTTGTTCACAACACCCGGACAGTCGTTGACTAAACGCTTTACACAACTCGCGTAGGTAAATTCGCTATGACATTTTTATTTTTGCGGATTTTTCCGAGAGACGAACATTTTGGACCAACGAGGGCGACACTTGGCACCCTCTCATTGTGGGCTTTGACGCAATTGGGACGAAACGCGAGCCGGGAGTAGTAGGATATTTTGTGATATTTGCGCGGTGATGGATAGTGCACATGGATGAATCTCGACTTACATTTGCCTCGGCACTTGGCATGATTCGCTATCGTTCTTCATCCATTCTACAAATCTCCAAGTCTTGGAAATTCACTCCTCTCTAGTGTTGTTCTCGCCCCTCCCTCGCGAGGCCTTAGCCGAGTCCTCCCTCGCCGAGAGTACCCTCATACTGGGTCGGGCTGAGGGTATACACCCCTCAGGTGTTGTCTCGATAAATACTCTCTGGTAGAAATACTTCCATAGTATTGTTACATTATACCCAAATTACCTTAGCCGTGATACCTTGTAGTATTCCAAAGATACTCTCTCAGACATGAGTCTAAATACTACCAGATGTCCTTTTTGTCTCAAACCGAACCCTAAGGAAAATCTCCATAGCTTGGTCGGAGTATTACAAGTTAAGTCACGTAGACTTCTAAGTGGTTGCTTGAGCGGTCGAGCAATCTTATAGAGCTAAACGCCGCTAAGGACCGACATTTATACTTGGATAATTTCGCTTATCGAGGTAAATATTCTGTCTCTTATCAGAATTGGAAATTACATGTTGTAAGATTATATAGTCAAGATACTATATATAGTAATCGAACCTAGCTTTATAATGTCTTTTGACTTAAGCCCTAATATAAAAGAATCGAATCAGAATTACATAGATCAGACATGAGACTTGTGTAGCATTACCGAAGTGAGAATTGTACACGCCCGTTAGAGGTATAAACCTCGTTGGCTTCGAGCAGCCGCCTCGATAGATTAGAGAGATTTACGCGTGGGGAGGTCGCCGAATTTTCTCAGAATGTTCTACGATAAGATCTAGATGTTAATGTCACTTGTGGCCTTATAGGTCAAGACTCACGCGCGCGCGATCTACTTGGCTTACGAGTAGCCGCTTCGAGGTACTGGAGCGCTTTGCTATTAATGATAATCGCCGCGAGGTATGCGAACCTCTTCCTATCCTTTCTAGCATGATGATTTGAACTATGTAAGACGTAGACGCATACGTGTTAAATGTATTCGATTGTTAGAATAAAACATGTGTTATAACCGCTTTACGGAAGTCAAGTTATAATACTTACGTAGTAAGAAAATGCTTTCATGGTTTTAAAAAACTTAAGAGTTATCGATTTTTGAAGTTAAGAGACTCGATCTTAAAAGATAAGAGACTTGACTTAATTAAATTAATATGAATTTCAGTGAAACCTCATTCGCGAGTAATGAGTACTTGGTTTTTAAAAGGAATAATGTTTCATCGATTTCGAAATCGTAACGAGTATCGACAAACCATCGCAGCTAATAAAGTGGAAATGTCGTGATTAATGAAGTATTATTAAAAACCAAGTAGAAACCTCCATCCGCATGTGTTTGTGACGACACAAAATGATATTACATTTCCTGTGATCATGGTCATTATAAGATTGTTATAAATAAGAATAACCTACTCACATATAAGGCATAATGCTTTCTCAAATCGCTTTAAAAGAGAATTATATTCTTAAACGGATAAGACTACGAACCATTTAAACCTTTCTAAAATAAGAAACGCGGAACATTTGAAATTAGCAAACTTGAACGCTTGGAAAATAATGCTGTTACTTGATTTTACAAAGGGAAGTGTTTTGGTTTACTTTAAAAGATAAACACTCTATTTTATACTACTTATCAGGTGACTTCGTGAAAGAAACGAATCTTTTAAAAGAGTTAATGTATGAAGTACTTGGGATAGATAATTCGAACTTGTTAGCATAAAGCAATTCTGTGTAAATAACTGATCAGGTCGGGTTGTGATAACTGGTCATACTTTCTTGTCGCTTTGATAAAGTAAACACGTTAGGATGCTACGCGTTAGTATCTTGTGACAAGTTTGTGTAAATGGTTTCCTTGTTGTGCTTATGTTATTTAACGATGTTCGTTATGTTAGTATCATATCACCCATGATTCCGGTTGTCGTCCACGCGGTGTACTCAAAGTGGTCCGCAGGACCTATGATTCGAGGATACCCTACGCGGTCTCTACGACCCACGCGAGCTACGAAGTTCCGTGTTGGCCGGCGCCTTACGGTCACGCGGTTCTACGCGCTACGCGATCGCGAGTCCAGACGCCGCCGGAGTAACTACCCGGACGCGGAATACCTCACGCGCCATCTGAAGGGCTTACGCGAGCTACTGAAGTTCTGTGGCTGGGGACGCAAGACATTAGATATCGCGGCGAGTGGCCGCTGATCATGTGACGGCTTAGACAGATCATGATACGCTTTACGCACCTTGTTCAGACCGCTGGTTTTAGTAGTTCGCTATGCCTTCGCATTTACCCCGCACGGTTTTATGATGACACAAAGCGGACTCGTGTTCATACGTATTCTCGTGCTTTTATATCATAGATCGCAGCCGGCGGCGTATTCCACCGCATGATTGACGTCATGGGCGCGAGACCCATTGTTATATTTGAGCGACGACTTCGGTGGCGAGTCCCCGACTGACACGATCGCTATTTATCAGGAATCGTAGTTTGGTTATCATACATGCCTCCCGCTTTATATAGACTACTATGATTTCATTTACGTGATTTTCGCCACATACTTCTGGTACCAGATCGACTCTCCGGCCGCGCTCACGCCGCAGTAAAGCGTACACCGCCGCTGATCCTCGCTCTGTGGTCACAAGCCATGCTGGGAAGCTCCGCTTTCTCCGAGGCTTATTCGCATAGTCCCCATGTTGTAGGTGCATATCTGTGGTATACGGCCCCGTCCCCGCCGCTGTCATATCATTCGTAGGTGTCCAGAGTAATCGCCGCGTGGTCAGATTGGACGAATCGTTTCTGATCTAAGTTTTTATATATATATACGCCGAAAGGCAACTTTTCTTTCGATAAACACGCTGTTTCCTTTGCAATATTTCATGTTGTTTTATGTTCCGCCGACACTGGATGTCAGACGCTAGGCGCCGGTAAGGCACCGCAGAACGCCCGGTTAGGTCGCGGACATCTACGGCTACGCGATCGCGAGTCCAGCGGACGCCGGAGAAGCCACCGATGCGGAATACCTCACGCGCTATCGAGTGGCCTACGCGAGTCGCGGAAGTTCTGTGGCTGTAGACGCGACATTAGATATCACGCGAAACGTCACTGATCACGTGATTCGCCTAGACAGATCTCATGATACGCTTTATGACTTTGTTTAGACTGTGGGTTTTAGTAGCCTGGCTATGCCTTCATTTACTTACCCAGACGGTTTTATGATGACACAGTAAGTGTTATACCCTCGTAATTCCAGAGTATGTACGTAAGGACGCACGAGAAAGTTTGTGCCTTGTGCTGGCTCGCCGATTTTTACTTTGTTCACAACACCCGATTAGAGTCGTTTTTCGACGAAACGCTTCCACAAATTTCGTAGGGAAAATTCCGCCATGTCATTTCTTATTTTTGGCGGATTTTTCCGGTAGACTTAAACATTTTGACCAACGGAGGCGACACTTGTCACCCTCCAATCGGGACGCGAGGCGTTTCTACGGACGCATTCGAATGGCCTATTTTGTCTTCGAGTTCGTAGGATATTTTGTGTGCAAGCGCTGGGACACTTGCCCTAATCCTCACCCTACACTTGCCTTGCACTTGGCATCATCTTCGCCATCGTTGGCCATGGCTTGACCTATAAATACCCCTCCCTTTGATGAACTTCTTCATCCAAATCAGGCTAAGTCTTGAAAATCCTTCCTCTCTCAGTGTGTTCTCGCCCCAGCCTCCCTCCCCTCATGAGGCCCTCGCCGAGAGTCCCCTCCCTTGGCCGAGAGTACCCCCTGGGGTAGGCCGGGCATACACCCCCTAGCCTAGTTGTCTTCGTGATAATACCCCCTTTCATGGTATAGAAATATTCTCCAAGTATTGTTATAATGCCCAAATACTCGCCCAAATACCTTGTAGTATTCCCAAGGTTACACTTATACAAAAGCCTAAAATACTATTATACTTCCGCTACCACAAAACCAAAACCCTAAGGAAAATCTCCATAGTTAGTCGAGTAGTATGTAGGTTGGTTAGAACTTCTACGGTGGTTTGTAGCTGGTCGAGCGCCGAGTTGAGCCAAACGCTGCCCAGATCGACTTTTTACTGATAATTACGGGCTTATCGAGGTAATTATCTTGTCTCCCTATCAGAATTCGAAATTACATGTTGTTAGAATATATAGTGAAGTATACTATATATGTAATCGAACGTAGTTATCGGCAATGTCTTTTGACTTAAGCTCAATAATAAGAAACCTTTTCAAAGAAGAGTAATCGAATCAGAATTACATAGATCAGACATGAGACTTGTGTAGTATTATCGTGTTGTAATTGTACACGCCCGTTAGAGATAACCCCCGGTTGGCTTCGATAGCCGCCGATAGAGAGTGGAGATTTACGCTGTCAAGTGTGGGGAGGTGCCGAATTTTCTGTAATGTTCTACGATAAGATCTAGATGTTAATGTCACCTGTGGCCTTATAGGTCAAGTTCACGATGGCGCGATCTACTCGCTTAAGGAGTAGCCGACTGGGAAGTATTTCGAGCGCTTTGGTTATTAGTCGACACTGTCGCGAGGTACGCGAACCTCTTCCTATCTCTTCTAGCATGATACGCGGTGTAACTACATGGTACGATAGACGCATACGTGTTAAATGTATTTAATTGTCTAAAACATAAAGTGTTATAACGCTTTACGGAAGTTGGTTATAACAAACTTTACGTAGTAAGAAAATACTGTGGTTTTTAAAAGGTAACCGACGGAACTATAATCGTCAAGTTATGTGATAATAAAGAACTTGAAGTATTTCAAAAGATTTTGAATCATTTTGAAAGAAGAGTAATACTTGGTTTTTGAAAACTTAAGAGTTATACTAGCTTTACGGGAAGTTAGGTATAACGCTTTAAAATGTTTTACCGATTTCGAAATCGAACGTATCGACAAACCATCGCAGTGCTAATAAAAGGAAATGTTTTGACAGATTTAGTATTATTAAAACCAAGAGAAACTTCCATCCGCATGTAAGCTTGCAAGACGAGACAAAATGATATTTCCTAGATCACGGTCAGAATAAGATTGTTATAAACAAGAATATCCTACTCACATATAAGGCTTATGTTTCTATAGTTTAAAAGAGAATTATATTCTTAAATGAATAAGACTATGAACTACTAAACCTTTCTAAAATAAGAAACGGAACATTTGAAATTAGGCAAACTCGACGCTTGGAAAATAATGTCATACTTGATTTTACAAAGGTAAGTGTTTTGATTTACTTCAAAAGATAATCACTCTATTTTCATATACTACTGTATCAGGTGGTTTTGAAAGTAACGATCTTTAAAGAGTTAATGAATAAGTACTTGGGGATAAAACCCGAACTTGTTGACATATAGTAAGGTACCTCGTGTATAACTTGATCGTGTTGGTTTGTGATAGCCTTGTAATACTTTCTTGTCGATTGATAAGTAAACACGCCAGATGCTACGTGTTAGTATCTCGCGATGTTAGGTAAAGCGGGTTTTCCTCGACCGCGCTTTAAAGTTGTTTGACTATCACCGTTACGCTGGTATTGTACCACCACCTTGACTTGTTTCCTGAGGTTGCCGCCTCCGACGCGGTAGACTCGTGTCCGGGGACCATGATTCGAGAATACCTCACGCGGGTCCGGGATCCACGCGAACTACGGAGTTCCGTGCCACTTCGCGCTGTGGTCACGCGGTTCAGCGCTACGCGGATCGCGAGTCCAGATCGCACGCCGGAGAGCACCCGACGCGGAGGAATACCTCACGCGCCTACGAGGTTGGCCTACGCGGAGTCAGCGAGAGTTCCAGGCTAGACGCGCACATTTGATAATCACGCGAGTGACCGCCTTTGATCATGCGATGACTTCAGACATATCATGACACGCTTTACCTTGTTGGTACTGGCGCAGTAGCTCGCTATGCCTTCGCATTTACTCCCAGATCGCTTATTAGACACAGCGGACCCGTGTTCATGCGTATTCTCGTGCTTTATATCATAAATCACGCCAGCCGCTGAAGGTATTCCACGCACGATTGACATGGGCGAGACCCATAGTTACATTTGAGTGATGACTTTGAGGCGCGAGTCCCCGACTTCGACATGATCGCTATTTATCATGGAATCAGAGTTTGCTATCATACACGTCTCCCGCTTTATAGACTATTATGATTTCATTTACGATTTTTTTCGCCACATACTGTACTGGCAGATCGACTCTCCTTCGGCCGAGCGATAAAGAGGCCGAGCCTCTACCACGGAATGCAGATCCAACCGTGGCTCTCCGTATGGCACGTCCGCCGTATGGGATCGCAAGCACCGCATCATTTGTCGGGTCTCCGGAGCGCACTCGCAAAGTGACAAAAGTGGTATCGAGTAGTTAATCCTCTGAAAGTGTCTACTGCATCAGATCCAAGAGAGTCTCGACATCGCGTGTCGGCACCACACCAATAATCGTGAGGCTATATGATATTTAGTGGTCGTTTCATTCTTCTCATTCCGAGATCGCGCCTTATAGTCGTTTGTAAAGTCGACCTCTAACGATTTCTTTCCTCACCGCTACGCCTCCGCAGGCAACCCGAGCCCAGAGGGCAAGGCAGCCGAGGGAGCCGCGAGTAGCACGAGGGTTACGCGGGCACGGCCCAATCATCACCGTGGTATTTCATTCGGGAAGTTATGGCACGCCACCACTTCGCAGAAGTTTAAAGCATGCACAAAGAAGCGCTACAATACTCATAATATTCAACCTTCATCCCACGATCGAACAGAGAATATAGATTGTAAAGAGGCGTAATTCGCATTAGCTATGGATTTGGCTACCAGAGAGTATACCGATGTACCGCGAGTCTTGACGAATATCTTAGAAAGCGGTCAGGCAGAGTAATTCTTCGCTAGTTTCGAGCATGGCTCGTGGTACGGGCCAGGCGCAGCAGCCAAGAAACGTAGAGATCGACGGTTAACAAAGGACAGGCAGGGCGACGTAAAGGTCCTTGGCAACTTTCGAGTCGAGTCACCTCACCAAAGATTAGATTACGACATCCACCAAAGGCAGTAAAGGTCCTCCACAGGTTCGTAACGCTCGTACGCAGGAGTTGGTCGAGCTCCGTAGCTTCCGCTCACGCCACATCGCAGTTCCAACACCGATTCGCTTTTTCCGCTGTTCATAGCCACATGCACGCCATCCCGGAATGTCACCCGGTCAGAGCTGGTACTTGTTTTACCGCGCCGTGGCCACGTGGTCGGAGCGATGTCCTAGCAGAGGACTCACCTTCAGATCGGTGGGTAGTTCGTCACCTCCTTAGCTTACACTCACGGCGTGCCTGATTAGAAATCCACATGCGGAAGAAGATACAGTTTATCCTTAACCCTCAGAGATCAAGCATGTATGATAAGACGGGTATATCATGTTAAGCATGTTCGATAGCAAGGTGTAATTTGTGATTAGAAATCATGGTTAGTAACCGAAAGATCGTGGATAGGAAGTGTAAGCCTTAGAGCTTTTACGCGAGACCTTGTGGCAGCCATCTCGTAAAGATTTATTTTATGTTCGGGACTTTATCTGAGTGCATAGTGCACGCGAGCTATGTTTGGGATAAGTCCCCGAGTAGCGGATATGAAAGAGGGTAGTTGAGCTAAGAAGACCGCCAGGTTTTCGTGAATACGATTAGCGAGTTTTCCCGGACGGAGCCTAGCGCTCATGCAAGGCGTCGGCCTGGGCCGAGGCCACGCCAGCGTCAACCTGTGGCCTGCTTCGCGCGGGTCAGCGGTGGTCCCGCCAGATAGGGTCACGAGGGTGTTAGGCCCAAGTTTAGTTAACCATCGCACGAAGTTCGCGGACGATTCAACCAAGAGTCGGGCCATGGGGCGTTTCATCGTGTTTTTCGGCCAGACCATTTGCTCCGGCAGTTGTTATATCGTGAAGGTGGTAAGCGCACGAGGTGCCCGCTTCACCTTATGACAAAACGAGCCTGTGGTACGATCGCTTTGTTTCGAAGTTTTACCAAGGTTAAGAACTCAAAGCAGTCTCGACCGCATTCGCCTCTGCCGTTGTTTGAATTTCGCGTAGTCGCGGGATTGTTGTCTCCTAATGAGGAGTGCTTGCTACCATTTCAGTTGTTCTGATGTCACCTTATGGCCTCAGAGGGCGGATGTAAGTCACCTGGCCGATTGGTTCATGTTGGCAAGATTCAGATACTGGTTCAGCTTGTTCCAGCAGATCGTGGATAGGTAAAGCTTGTCTGTAAGAGGTTCCGCACCAGAATCGTATGATAACCCATGACGACGCCAGAGTTCAAAGCCGACGGCCGGCCTTCTGAAAGTACCACCCTGTCATGTGACGAGTTTTGGAAAACAGAGGGAACTTAGCCCGAGTTACTTGGCCCTTTGAGTTCATGTGAAGAATAGGCCGGTTTATATGTTAGCATTTGCCGTCCGACTTCAGAGGCAAAGACGTCCGGCCTTTCTTCAGATTGTTATGATCGGAAAGCATCTGAGATCCATCCAGAGTGTTCCCGCTAACGATGACCACGCTAGAGATAGTAACCCCGAAGTTTTGGAACCGGGCGATCGTAAATGTGGTAAGAGTTCGAGGTACGACGCCTCGTGGATCGACGCAATTGGCACCATTTGTCGGGTCGCCGAGCGACACTAACCTCGCGCAAAGTGACAAAAGTGGTATCACGACGAGTAAAGCGGAGAGCGAGCATGTATGGCAGCATAGATGTGATCATTTCTTTGTAAGGAGAAGGCGCGAAGTATATTTTGCACTTTGAGAGAGGTGTTTGTGGTAATATTAGAGGCGCTTCTCGACTCGATGTAAGTATTTTGCGCAGTGTTTCGTGGGCTACAGGGCAGGATTGTTCTCGTAAGTATAGTAGCGAAGACTATACACGCGACGCTTGTTTGAGATTCTAAGGAACATTCGACGAATGTTTCGGCGAGGGGAGAATGTTATACCCGTAATTCCGCAGTATGTACGCAATGACGCACGAGAAAAGTTTGTGCCTTGTGCTGGCTTCGCCGATTTTTACTTTGTTCACAACACCCGACAGAGTCGCTTAATTTAAACGCTTTCCACGCCTTTCAGGAAAATTCCGCTATGTCATTTCTTATTTTTATGATTTTTCCGAGAGACGCAAACATTTTGGACCAACGGAGGGCGACACTCATCACCCTCCAATCACGGATGTGAGGCGTTTCTACGGACGATTGGAATGGCCTATTTTGTCTGGGAGTTGGTAGGATATTTTGTGTGCAAGTCGCCAAGGACACTTGCCCTAATCCTCACCCTACACTTGCCTTGCACTTGGCATCATCTTCGCCATGGTCACATGGCTTGACCTATAAATACCTCCCTTTGATGAACTTCTTCATCCAAATCAGGCTAAGTCTTGAAAATCCCTTCCCCTCTTCAGGTGTTCTCGCCCCTAGCCTCCTCCCTCAGGCCCTCGCCGAGAGTACCCCACGGTAGGCCGAGGTATACACCCCCAAATTTAGTTGTCTCGTGATAATACCCCCTCAGGTATAGAAATACTCCAAGTATCATATAATGCCCAAATACTCGCCCAAATACCTTGTAGTATTCCCAAGGTTACACTTATACAAAAGCCCGTAAAATACTATTATACTTCCCGTCAATACAAACCGAAACCCTAAGGAAAATCTCCATAGTTAGTCGGAGAGTATGTAGGTTGGTTAGAACTTCTATGGTGGTTAGAGCTGGTCGTGAGCGCCTGAGTCGAGCCAAACGCTGCCGTGATCGACTTTTTACTTGGATAATTACGGGCTTATCGAGGTAATTATCTTGTCTCTATTGTAATTGGAAATTACATGTTGTTAGAATATATAGTTGAAGTCTACTATATGTAATCGAACGTAGTTATCTGCAATGTCTTTTGACTTAAGCCCAATAATAAGAAACCTTTTCAAAGAAGAGTACCGAATCAGAATTACATGCGATCAGACATAAGAGACTTGTAGTATTACCGTGTTGTAGAATTGTACACGCCCGTTAGACGATAACCCCCGGTTGGCTTCGATAGCCGGCATAGAGAGGAGATTTACGCTGCATGGGGAGCGCCGCCAATTTTACGTAATGTTCTACGATAAGATCTAGACGTTAATAAGTCACTATGGCCTTATAGGTCAAGACTACGATGGCGCGACCACTTGGCTTAAGTAGTAACGACGGTCAAAGTACTGAGCGCTTGCTATTAGTCGACACTGCCGCGAGGTACGCTAACCTCTTCCTATCTCTTCTAGCACGATACGCTGTAACTATGTGGTACCAGACGCATACGTGTTAAATATATTTGATCGTCTAAAACATAAAGTGTTATAACGCTTTATGGGAAGTTGGTTATAATAATTTATGTAGGTAAGAAAATACTATGGTTTTTAAAAGGTAACTCGATTTGAACTATAATCAATGTTATGTGATAATAAAGAACTCAAGTATTTCAAATGATTTTTGAATCATTTTGAAAGAAGAGTAATACTTGGTTTTTGAAAACTTAAGAGTTATACTAGCTTTACGGGAAGTTAGGTATAACGCTTAAAATGTTTTAATCGATTTCTAAATCGTAACGTATCGACAAACCACCGCAGTTAAGCAATAAAAGGAAATGTTTTGACAGATTTAGTATTATTAAACCAAGAGAAACTTCCATCCGCATGTAAGCTAAGATGACAAAATGATATTTCCTAGATCATGGTCATTGAATAAGATTGTTATAAACAAGAATATCCTACTCACATATAAGGCTTATGCTTTCTCGATGGTTTAAAAGAGAATTATATTCTTAAATGAATAAGACTATGAACTACTTAAACCTTTCTAAAATAAGAAACGCGAACATTTGAAATTAGGCAAACTTGGACGCTTGGAAAATAATGTTGTTACTTGATTTTACAAAGGTAAGTGTTTTGATTTACTTCAAAAGATAATCACTCTATTTTCATATACTACTTGTATTGTGTGGTTTTGTGAAAGTAACGATCTTTAAAGAGTTAATGTAAGTACTTCGGGATAAAAACCCAACTTGTCGACATATAGGCTGTACCTCGCAGTGTATAACTTGATTGTTGGTTTGTGATAGCCTTGTAATACTTTCTTGTTGATTGATAAGTAAACATGCTAGGATGCTACGCTGTTAAGATTCGCGATGTTAGGTAAAGGGTTTTCCCCGACCGCGCTTTAAAGTTGTTTGACTATCACCGCATGCTGGTATTGTACCACTCACCTTGACTTGCTTCCGAGGTTGCGCCCTCCGACGCGGGTAGACTCAGCGTCCGGGACCATGATTCGAGAATACCTCACGCGGGTCCGTGGGATCCACGCGAACTACGGAGTTCCGTGTTAGCGCGCCTCGTGGTCACGCGGCTCAGGGCTACGCGATCGCGAGTCCGTGACGATGCCGGAGAGCTACCGACGCGAGGAATACCTCACGCGGCCTACGAGGTTGGCCTACGCGAGTCGCGAGAGTTCTGTGGCTAGACGCGCACATTTGATATCGCGCGAGTGACCGCCTTTGATCATGACGGCCTAGACAGATATCATGACACGCTTTATGACCTTGTTGGTACTGGGCGTTAGTAGCCTGGCCATGCCTTCGCATTTCACTGCATCGCTTTATTAGGACACAGCGACCCGTGTTCATGCAGTATTCTGGTGCTTTTATATCATAAATCGCCAAGAATGGAAGGTATTCCACTCGCACGATTGATGTGGGCGCGAGACCCATAGTTACATTCGAGTGATGACTTCTGAGGCGCGAGTCCCCGACTGACATGATCGCCATTTATCAGAATCGTAGTTTGCTATCATACATGCCTCGCTTTATAGACTATTATGATTTCATTTACGCATTTTTTTCGGGCCACATACTTGTACTGCTGCATCGACCTTCGGGCCGCTCATGCCGCAGTAAAGGTACACCGCCGCTGATCTCGCCTTAGGGTCACGCTCAATGTTGGGAAATCTCCGCTTCTCCGAGGCTTATTCGTATAGTCCTCGTTGTCAGGTGCACATTGGGTGTAACGCCTCGCCCCGTCGCTGTCATATCATTCGCAGAGGTCTCAGAGTACTGCTGCGCGAGTTGTAGAAAGGGATGAATCGCTCAAATTATTATATATTATGGCGTAACCGCTGTTAGCCTGCTTTCTTATTTCACCGCCTTATTGCATTAATTTCATGTTATTGTTTTATGTTCCGCTGATTTTCTCGATGTTGTATCACCAGGGTGCCCGGTAAGGCACCACCACGCCCGTTCGGTCGCGACAGTAGACTCGTGTTCATGTATTCTCGTGCTTTTATATCATGATCGCCAAGCAGCTGGCGAAGGTATTCCACGCATGATTGATGCCGCGCGCGAGACCCATTGTTATATTTGAGTGATGACTTTGCGGGCGAGTCCTCGACTCGACACGATCGCTTATTTATCGTGGAACTGTAGTTTGGTTATCATACATGTCTCCCGCTTTATATAGATCGCTATGATTTCATTTACGTGATTTTCGCCATACTGTACCGCAGACCTTCCTCGGGCCGCTCATGCCGCAGTCGAGGTACACCGCCGATCCTAGCCTCGTGGTCACATTTCGCCGGGGAAGCTCGCTTCTCCGAGGCTTATCAGCCGTATAGTCCCCGTCGTAGTAGTGCCATATTCGTGGTACGGGCCCCGCTCCGCCATTGTTGTCGCCACTCTGTGAGGTCCGTGAGTATCGCCAAGGCAGAGTCAGAAGTGGGATGTAACTGCTCGGATTTACGCTTATATATACATGCCGTAAAGGCAATTTTTCTCGATTATTATTTCATACTTCATGTTATTTCATGTTATTGTTTTATATTCCTGACACTCGATGTTGTATCACTAGGGTGCCCGGTAGGCACCACCACGCCCGGTTCGGTCGTGATAAAGTGGTATCGAGCGCTTAATCCTCTAAAGTGTCTACGCATCGCATCTAGTAGTCTGATTATCGCGTGTCAGGCACTACATCAATAATCGTGAGGCTATAGGATATTTAGGATCGTTTCATTCTTCTCACTCCAGATCGCGCCTTAGAGCTTTTATAAGTCGACCTCTAACGTATTTCTTTCCTCACCGCTATGCCTCCGTAAGGAAACCCGAGCCTGTGAGGCGCGCAGCCGGCGAGCCGCGAGTCGAGTACGAGGGTTACGCGGCACGGCCCAATCATCACCGACACGGCGCTCATTCGGGAGTTCTCAAGCGACATCACCACCCGCCAGAGTTTAGCACGCCGCAGCTCATCGCGCCATGATAAGTCAACCTTCGCCCACGATCGAACAGAGAATAGAGATTACAAAGAGGCGACCTCATTAGCTACGAGTTGGCTACCGAGAGTATACCGATGTACATCGCGAGTCTTGACGAATATCTAGAGAGGTTGTACAAGAGTAATTCTTCGCTAGGGCTTCGAGTACGGCTCGTGTATCGCTTACGCGCAGTTGGTGCCAAGGAAAGTAGAGATCAACGGGTTAACCAAGAACAGCAGAAGAGGGCCAGAATATCAAGGTCCTTTGGTAACTTTCGAGGCCAATCGCCCACCAGCAGATTAGATACGTACATCCACCAGTGCAGAGTGGTCCTCCACAAGGTTCGTAACGCTCGGGTGTCTGAGTTGTCACGACTGCCCAGGCCCGTGGATCGTGCCTTACCTCGCATCCTAGTGATACAACATCGTGAGTAAATCATAAATAAAACTTAAACATGAAACAAGATATATGATCATAAACAAAGCAACCAAACTGGCCACCTTCCAATAATATATATACAAGTCTTTCAAAACGAATACTTTAATCCCCTTTTTCAAACCCCGCCACAACAGCATTTCATGCACTTCTAAGAGTTTTATACAACATGACGGACAGGCCTTCGCCATACCCCGAATGTACAAGTGACCTACAACTCGTGGTAACATACCAAAGATAAGCCTCCGAGAAACGAGCTTCCCACGAACGATGATCCAAAGAGCGAGGATCAAGAACCGACGTGACTCTACTCATGCAGATGAACGCAGCTTCAAGGAGGTCGATAACAGTACTGGCATGCGAATCAAAATATCAGAATGAAATCATAATACTATATAGAAAACAGAGATACGTATGATAACAAAACTACGCTCACAACCTAAAAGCAATGTCAAGTCGTGGACTCACCTCAAGTCATCACTCAAATATAACCCGAATTTAACTCCGCATTAACGGCCGCATGCCACGATCTCACCGATAAGCATGGCCATGGAACTATCCCAATGGAAACATACCCTGGCCACCCATCGTGTCAAGATGTCCAAAGGAAATATCCAGATAACAATCGAATGGAAGCATACTCGGCCACCCATCGCGGTCAAGATGTCCAAAGCGAATAACAAGATAATACCAAATGGAAGCATACTGGCCACCCATCGTGTCGCGATGTCCAAGAAGGAAACAACAAGACAAAGAATCCCAATGGAACCATACCCGCGCCACGATCGCGGTCGCAGATGTCCTAAATGAAACAACTAGTCATCAATAAAAATGGAACCATACCCTTGCGCCACGCATCGTGTCAGTATGTACAAATCTATTAGCATAAATAATTCTATCAGCGAGCGCATCTGCGGAATTCCTCCGCCACCGCCAAGACGCCCGTAAGTTCTCAACTGATAGCCTACCCAACGAGAGTCGCAGAACACAAAGATACAACACTTGCACAACAAAGGCTATCACAACAAGATAGGCAAGTTCAACAAATTCATAGACTTATATTTTATTACAACAATTCCGATTTTAACCCCAAAGTACTACATACATTAACTCTTTTTAAAGGATCCGCCTTTTACAAAAAGTCACATAATACCCGTGAGTATAAAAATAGAGTGACTATCTTTTAAGTAAACTAAAATACTTCCCTTTGTAAAATCAAGTAACAACATTATTTTCCAAACGCTCAAGTCGCTTAATTTCAAATGCTCAAGTTCCTCATTTTAGAAAGGTTTCATAACTCGTAGTCTTAATCCCTTTAAAACCATCGAGTAACATATGTCTTGAGTCGCTTATTCTTGTTTATAACAATCTTCTACAAAGAATCATGATCTAGGAAATGTAATACAATTTTGTCTTATCTTAGCTTCTATGCAGATGGAGGTTTCTACCGTTTTAATAACAATTAGCCATTCACAATACATTTTCCTTTATTAGCGCCGCCGTGGTTTGTTCGACACTTATTCTCATTTCCAAATCAAGAAACATTATTCTTTTAAAACCAAGTACTCATTACTCGCGAATGAGGTTTCACAACATTTTTAACAAAATGTTATATAACAAGTCAAATAAGTTAAGTCTCTTATCTTACAAGATCAAGTCTCTTAACTTCTACAATCAATAAACCATTCTTTATCCACATAGAGTCGTGATAACTAACATCCCATAAACCTATCCTAACACCCAATGTTTTGAACCAACCAACTCATTTAAAATATGTACGCCACCGCATTACATAGTTTACAAAACATCATGCTAGCAAGGATAGGAAGAGGTTCACATACCTCGCGACGATTATCGACAATAAGCAAAACGCCCACAAGATCAGAATCTGGCCAGCCTTTTCCACTCTTCAAGTAGAATACGCCACTGTGAGTACTTCCACCTATAAGGCCACAAACGCCTATTAACTTCTAACCGCACGGCCCATATTCTACGTAATATTCGCAAGACCTCCCCGCAAATCACAGAAATCTCCTCCTCTATCGAGGCCGCTACCAAGCCAACCAGTGTGGGGTTATACGCCTAACCTGGACGATACAATTCTACTAAACAAGAATACCACAAGTTCATCAGAATACACCCCATGTAATTACAACTCGCTTCTTCTTTATATTCAGCTTAAGTCAAAAGACATTGCCGCAAAGCTATGTTCATTCTATATATAGTATACTTCAACTATATAATCCTACAACATGTAATTTCCAATTACAATAAGGACCGTAATATTTACCTCGATAAGCCCAAAATTATCCAAGTTATAATGTCGATCCCGAGCAATGTTTAGCTCCTACTCCGGCGCCCAATCCGCCCAAACAACCCTTAAGTTCTAACCAACTTACTTAAATACTTCCAACCAACTACAAGATTTCCTTAGGTTTCCTGAGACTAAAAGGACAAAAGGTAGTATTTCCGGCTCTACGATAGAGGTAACTTTGGAATACTACAAGGTAAAGGCTAAGGTATTTTGGCATTATAACAATACTGAGAAGTATTTCAATACCACAATGAGGGTATATTTCAAACAACTAGGCTAGTGGGTACCCTGGCTGTAACACCACCAAGGGAGGGTACCTCTCGCCAAAGCCTTACACGAAAGGGGGCTAGTGTTTGGACGAGCCACAAGAGGGAGGGAGGGATTTCAAGACTTAGACAAAGTGAGGGATGACGAAGTTCATCACTAAGTGGTATTTATGGGAAGCCAGGCCAACCAACGGACAAGATCAAGTCATGTGCAAGGCAAGTGTAAGGCCAAGATCGCCAAGTGCACCCTAACCCCTACTCCACAAAACATGGCACAAAACAAGGCACAAAACAAGGCCAAAACAAGGCACACAACAAGGAGGAGACGCCCCCAATCGCCCACAAATCGCCACTGAGGGTGACAAGGGTCACCTCTCGTTGGCCCAAAAATGTTCCGTCGCTTCGAAAAATCCGCAAAAATACAAAACGACATAGCCGAATTTTCCTTCGCAAGTTCAAGAAACGCTTCATAAAAACGATTCTTACGGGTTGTACAAAATTTCAAACTAGCCAAACTTTAAGTCTCAAATTGTCAGACGCACGCCCCACGTATATATACTGAAATACGGTATAACATTCTCCTCCTTAGAAACATTCGTCCCGAATGTTCCTTCTCAAGACGATAACGGCAAGTTCCTTCTTAACTTTAACCAATGCCAATGCCACACATGGCCATAAAGATAACAAACGACAAATACTTAAACCCAAGCCAACGAGGAACTACCTCTAATATCACAACAAGCCTCCACCTATGGTTTAAAGAATGCTCCTTCGTGATCTTCACTTCACAACAAAATGATCTCTTATTCTCGCTAACACACGCTCACTTCTTTCCTTACTGTCAGAGTCACTTGAACTCTCCCAAGATAATGCACCATACTTCACCATTACTTCGCTTCCCAAAATTTCTCGAGCCACTACCTCCAACCTTGGTCATCTTACTAGCCTCGATCTTCTTAAGGCCATTCCCGCCTTCATGAACCGCTCGTCGAACATATCCACGAACTCATACGATGGTCACCTAAACCGGCCTAGCACCTCGTGACCCTACCATCCGCGGACCACCTGTAATCGACCTTACCTAAACCAAGCTACGGTTGACCCGCACACGCCTCAACCCGACCTCCGTCGCCAACTCTTGCTCCGACACGAACAATCTTACTTAATTCACATCACGAAGCCACCACTTTCATTTTACACAACCCATGGACTTATAACACAAATATCTCCCACGTATACTACGACTGATAAAGGTCAAACATAAAATAAATCTTTACTCAAGACGACCTTACCTCTAAGGTCTCAATCGTGAAATATTCTAAGGTTCACACTTACCATGCCCCCATACTTACCCTTCCAACTAACCATGTTTCTAACTCACAAATAACACAACGCTATCCGTACATAGCACACAATAATAAGATCATAATATCAAGCATACCAAAACTCTAGGTTAAGGATATACCAGATCCACCGCTTACTCTAATCATAGTCACCGCAGGCGCATAATCTGTAGGCGATGAACCACCATAGATCCCGGCCGAAGTTCTACATCCGCGCTACCTGCCTGACAATTTTCGCAAATGGCCCGCCGCCGCATGCAAAACAAACTCCCAAATTAGCACGACACTCCCAAAATGAGCCTACCACAACGATCACAACGAGGTGGTGGCTTCACCGCTAACACCGCTCTCCCGGTAAATCAACCTCGAGCCCCGACCGCCTCAAGACGCGAGGACCACTCAGATCAAGCGGGGTACATAACTAGTCGGGCCAGGCGGTCCGCTAAAGTCGCCAGACCTCGCCCCCTGCCCTCTTCATTGATCCAGTCATTCCGTCGACCTCCGCGCCTCACATCCTAGTGCACGAGCTCGCACGCGGCAATGTCCATACCCTACCAAGAGCTACACCAACAACCTCGCTGGTAATCATCTAGCCCGCGACGCATGTGCACTCTATCCTCCATGGTTGCCACCAAAGCGGGACATACCGAGCCAACGAGTCAAACTCCACGCTGTACTCCGAACCGCACGCCCCTCTCTATCTAAGCATCATAAATCGTTTACCGCGCTCTCCTCATCTCGAGGCAAGAAGTCGAGCGAGGAATGCCTCGAGAACTCTTCCCATATCACTGAAGCCGCATGCTCTCCCGACAACTCCCACGATCAAATCGGGCCGATCAGATTACGCAATGCGTAACCTAAGACCACCGACTCGGTCTCCGGCTCGATCACTTACGACTTCAGAATCGCCGGACGAACTCCTCGGATCATCTCGTGCCTCACCCATAAAACTATGGCGGTACAACTCGTAAAGTCCCGTAGCCTCAAACCATCTCGCCGGTGAATCCATCAAAGTGCTATCGAATCGAATCGCCAGATTCAGCCTTATCTCACGTTCGCCACGATCCTGCCAAGAATCAAGCTATTCTCACTTGTACTCTAACCTTCCGCCTCTGTGCCGGGATCGAGGCTCGTGTATCAGGTCTCAGCATCGCCGCGCTTAAACTCGGCCGGGCGCCGCAAAACTCGGGCCGTCAAGACAATTCGCACTCGACCGCTCGCGCCGCATTCTCAGATCTCACTAGCAGCCTCGCCGCTTTGCCCTTCTCGCTCGTTGCTTGCGCGAGGCATAATCGTAAAAACGATACGCTGCAGGGTCCAACTTACAACACACTTCAAGGCACGATTCTCGTAATGAGAAGAATGGAAACTAATCCTAAATGTCTCGCAGTCCTCGATTATAGACGTGGTGCACAACACATCGATAATCAAGCACTTACTAGACACGGCCTGGTAGACACTTTCCGAGGATTAATCGCTCGATACCACTTTTGTCACGACTCGCCCGGCCCGTGGATCGTGCCTTACCTCCGCATCCCAGTTGATACAACATCGAGTAAATCAGCTAAATAAAACTTAAACATGAAACAAGATATATGATCATAAACAAATGTGCAACCAAACGGCCACCTTCCAATAATATATATATACAAGTCTTTCAAAACGTAGCTTAATCCCTTTTTCAAACCCCGCCACAACAAAGATTACAAGCACTTCTAAGAGTTTTAGGATACAACATGACGGACAGGCTCCCCGCCATACCCCAATGTACAAGACCTACAACTCAGTGGTAACATACCAAAGATAAGCCTCCGAGAAACTGAGCTTCCTAACGCCGAACGATGATCCAAAGAGCGAGGATCAAAGAATCACGTTCTACCGCGATGAACGCACTTCGGGCGAGGTCGCATAACAGTACTAAGTATGAATCAAAATATCAGAAATGAAATCATAATATTTATATAGAAAACATGAGACATGTATGATAACAAAACTACAGTTCACAACCTAAAAGCAGTCATGTCAAGTCAGGGACTCACCCCCTCAAGTCATCACTCAAATATAACCCGGGAATTTAACCCGCACAACGGCCAGACGCCCCAAGATTCACCTCTGTGATAGCATGGCCATGGAACTATCCCAATGGAAACATACCCGCTGGCCACCCATCGTGTCGATGTCCAAAGGAAATATCCAGATAACAATCGAATGGAAGATACTCGTGGCCACCCATCGTGTCGATGTCCAAAGCTTAATAACAAGATAATACCAAATGGAAGCATACACTGGCCACCCATCGCGCCAAGATGTCCAAGAAGGAAACAACAAGACAAAGAATCCTAATGGAACCATACCCGCACGCCACGATCGTGGTCGTGATGTCTAAAAGGAAACAACTAGACATCAATCAAAATGGAACTATACCCGCGCCACGATCGCAAGATGTCCAAAGCGATTAGCATAAATAATTCTATCAATGTGAGCTGCACTGGAATTCTCTCACATCGCAAGACGCCCTGTAAGTTCTCAACTGTATAGCCTACTTCTCCAACGAGTCGCAGAATACAGAGATACAACACTTGCACAACAAAGGCTATCACAACAAGCATAGGCAAGTTCAACAAATTCATAGACTTATATTTTATTACAACACCGTTTTAACCCCAAAGTACTACATACATTAACTCTTTTAAAGCGATCCGCCTTTTACAAAAGTCACATAATACCCGTAGTATAAAAATAGAGTGACTATCTTTTTAAGTAAACTAAAATACTTCCCTTTGTAAAATCAAGTAACAACATTATTTTCCAAACGCTCAAGTCAGCTTAATTTCAAATGCTCAAGTTCTCATTTTAGAAAGCGTTTCATAACTCGTAGTCTTAATCCCTTTTAAAACCATTGAGTAACATATGCGCTCTGAATGCTTATTCTTCGCTTATAACAATCTTGCTGGGCATGTAGCCATGATCTAGAAATGTAATACAATTTGTCTTATCTAGCTTCGATGTTAGATGGAGGTTTCTATCGGTTTTAATAACAATTAGCCATTCACAATACATTTTCCTTTTATTAGCTACTGCTCACGTGGGCTTTGTTCGACACTTATTCTCATTTCCAAATTGCAAGAAAAACATTATTCTTTTTAAAACTAAGTACTCATTATCACTTAATGAGGTTTCACAACATTTTTAATAAAATGTTATATAACAAGTCAAATAAGTTAAGTCTCTTATCTTACAAGATCAAGTCTCTAACTTCTACAATCAATAAACCATTCTTTTTTACCCACATGTAGGTCGTTATAACTAACTTCCCATAAAGCTATCATAACACCCTACATGTTTTGAACCAACCAACCCATTTAACACACGCACTGCTTCACCGTACTAAGCATATGGGCTTTTACAAAACATCACGCTTAGCAAGATGTAAGAGGTTCATATACTCGCGACATTTCATGATTATCGCATAATAAGCAAAACGCCCACGCATCGTGAATCTCGGCCAGCCTTTTCCACTTTCAAGTAGAATCACGCCACTCGTAGTACTTCCACCTATAAGGCCACAAACGCCTACGCCTAACCGGACGTACAATTTACAGTAATACAAATTCTATGTAATTACGCTTCTTAAAATTCAGCGCGCAAAGACATCTGTATTATTCAGTTTAAGTCAAAAGACATTGCCGCGACAACTATGTTCATTTATATATAGTATACTTCAACTATATACTCCTACAACATGTAATTTCCAATTACAATAGAAGGTCAAGAATGTTTACCGATAAGCCCAAAATTATCCGAAGTTTATATGTCGATCCTGAGCAAGGTTTAGCTCCTACTCCGCGCTCCGACTCCCAAAACAACCCTTAGAAGTTCTAACCAACTTCTACTTATAACTTCAATTACGGTGAAGATTTACTTGTGGTTTCGCTTTTGTGGATCGAGGAAGTATAATAGTATTTTCTCGGCTTAGATGTTGTAACTCGGGAATACTACAAGTATTCACAAGGTATTGACATTATAACAATACTTGGAGAGTATTTCTATACCACAAAAGGGGGTATTTATAATGAGACAACTAGGCTAGTGGGTACCCTGGCCAGGGCACCACAAAGGGGAGTGGGAGGCTCTCGCCGCTCGGCCTTGCTCAAGGGTGATGATCAAACACACTTTGGAAGTGAGAGGATTTTAACACTTAGAAAGATTGCTCAAGTTTTGGACGAAGTCATCAACAAGAGGGTATTTATAAAGCAACTGGCCAACCAATGGCCAAGATCCTCCAAGTGCAAGTAAGGCCAAGATTGGCCACGTGGCACCTTATCCATCTACCACACCAACTCCTCGCACAAAATATGCCTACAAAACAAGCGTACAACTTGCGCCCCTTTCGTCACTCGCCACCGAGGGTGACAAGTGTCACGCCTCTCGTTGGTCCAAAATGTTTCGCCTCTAAAAATCCGCAAAAATTATAAACGACATAGCCTAATTTTCCCTACGAAGTCAGTTTTTGTAAACGCTTCGCCAAAAAAACCACTCTTTGGCACTTGTACAAATTTCAAACTAGCCAACTTTAAGGCTCAAATTATAATACGCACGCCCCACGCATATACTGGAAATACGGGTATAACATTCTCCCTTCCTTAGAAACATTCGCCCCGAATGTTCCTTCTCAAGACTGATAACGATAAAGTTCTTCTAACAAGCACAACGCCACACGCCACGAACAACACATGCACGCAATATTTATAAATAAGTCCATGAGGAAACACTCTCATCACAAACTTCCTCACTCTAGTTCTTGGTCTAAACTGGTACACTCTTCGCAACTTGATTCTTTACATTCTCAAAATGATCACACACGTCACTTCTTCACCTTACTTGTAAATCTTCCTAACACTCCGAACTTTTCTAGTATCCGCACTACACTTCCAACGCTTCGCTTTCCACTTGAGTCACCACTCCAACTTGGTTATCTTACTAGCCTCAATCTTCCTTAAGGCCATTCCCGCCTTCACGATCCGCCTCGGTCGAACATATCCTCGAACTCTACGATGGTCATCTAAACTGGGGCCTAGCACCTCGCGTGACCCTACCATCTGCGGGACCACCTAGCTGACCCCATCGAACAGCCGCTGGTTGGCTCCGCAACATGGCCCCAACCCGACCATTGCATCGCTACTTCTGCTTCCCGATCCGAACAATCTTACTATCAAATCACACGAAAGATACCACTTTCATTTACACTACCCATGGGACTTATCACACAATACATTTATACGGTATACCAAGTATTTCCAACAAAGACTAACATGAAAATCTTTTACTCAAGCATTTCAACTTACCTCTAAGGTCTCAACTTTAATATATTCTAAGGTTCACACTTTCCACGCCCCATAGCTTACCCTTTCCAACTAACCATGTTTCTAACTCATAAATAACAAAGCTATCCAACATACATCTAACACATTAATATCAAGCATACAAAACTTCTGTAGGGTTATGATATACGTGATCTACCGCCTCCACTCTAATCATAAGCTCACTTCACAGGCGATAATCAGCAGGCGGGAATCCGCCATCCCAGTAGTCAAGCCGCGCATCCTTCCTACTAGCACAAGTCATAACGTTCTGAAATTCGGGCTTCACAGTGAAAATAAGCATCCAAGAAAGACGACATTCCCGATGACGCTTCTACATCGTACACCGAGAACGCAACTGCGCTAGCACTCATGTGATACCGGGAACTAAGCCCTCAGCTCACTCACCCCAATGACCCCTAACGCCCCGACGATCGTTGAGGACCACTCAGATCATCGCGGATACATAACTAGACGCCAGGCGGTCCGGCCTCGGAAGTTACCAAAGGACCTCGCTGCTCGCCTCTCGCCGATCTCGGCCATTCCGCCGACCTTCTCCGTGCCTCACATCCTAGTGCATGAGCCAGACATGGGCAACGTCCATGCCCGTCAAGAGCTACACCGCATAAGCCTCGCTAAGTAATCATCCGCCACGACGTAGCCGCATCGCCCTCCATATCGCTACTGCATCGGGAACATACCGAAGCACGAGCTAACTCACATTGTACTTCCTAACCGATCCGCCTGCCCCGCCTCAATCAAAAATCACCGAGCCTTCTCTCATCAAGGGAGGCAAGAAATGTGCAAGAAATGCCCGAGAACTCGCCCCATACTACCGAAGGTATGCTCTTCCTGACAACTCCCACGATCAAACTACCAATCGCAGATCACGCACCGGATGCGAACTCAATACCACCACTCGCCTGAGACTCGATCACCTCATGATCCACAGAAAGGATAAACTCGAGGTCATCGCACTCGCCTCGATCCATAGTAACACCGCGCTACAACTCGTAAAGTCACCGATTTCAAACTGCTCGCCAGGTGAATCTACGCAAGATTACCCGGAATCGCCAGATTCACCGTATTCATATTCGCCACGACTTCGCCGCATCGCCATCTCTGTACTCTATCTCATCGCCTAAAGCCGCGGGACCGAGGCTCAGTATGGTCTCGCAGCCATCGCCAGCGCTAAACTCACTGGTGCGGCGCGCGAAAACTCGCCACGGTGATCGCTCGTGCATCGCTCGCGCTCGCATTTCTTCAGATCTCACTAATACCTCCTCGATCGCTTTGCCCATCCGGGCTCGGGTTGCCTTACGCGAGGCATAATCGTAAAGCGAAAGGAATACGCTTGTAGGGGTCCAACTTATCACACAAAATCTAAGTGGCACGATTCGTAATGGTAAGAATGGAAACTAATCTTAAATGTCCTATAGCTCCGACATAGGATGTGGTGCACAACACACCGATAATCAAGACTTACTGTATTACTGTGAGTAGACACTTTCTCGAGGATTAATCGCCTCGATACTCACTTTTGTCACGACCAACTGCCCGCGGATCGGCCTTACCCTGCACCCTAAGGATACAACATCGCAGAAAATCACTTTAAATAAAACATGAACATGAATTAAGAGACAAGATATAAACAAAGCAACCAAAACATTGCCTTCATCATATATACATAAATACTTCAATCGCTTATCCTTTTTACAAACTCCCGCTTCACAACAATGTAAACTAGCACTTAAGAGTTTTATACAACCATGGTGACGACAGGCCCCGCCATACCCTCGAATGTATGTTAACCCTTATGACGCAGTGGCAACATACCAAAGATAAGCCTCCAAGGAAACGGAGCTTCCAATCACGAACTGCGATCCTGAGCTGGATCACAATGATCATTTCTCACTCAGATTTAACGCACTTCGCGAGGTCAATAACAGTACCAAGTATGTGAAACTAAAAATATCAAATGAAATCATAATAGCATATAAAGTGAGACACGTATGATAACCAGATGAACTACGCTCACAACATATAAAAGCCATGTCAAGTCGTGACTCACGCCAAAGTCATCCTCACGCCCGTACTCCTCGCTCACCGTGGGACTCGTGTATAATCGGAAGAATACGCGTCGCCACCCAATATAAACCTATCTCGAACCAGAGCAAATACGGAATACGCGTTCTCACGGATCCTTCATCAGTGAATACATTCTCGTGAACCTAATCAACAAATACATTCCCCGCCATCTGAAGTGGACCCTGACATGAACCAAATGAAATACGCTCCCATCGTGCCCACATCTCGTGGCGAACTCAATCGCTCATAATAAATCAACCTCCATCGAGACGCGGGGTACGATCAATACAACATTTAAGTCGCTATCACAACATGAATAGGCATGTATCACACAACAAGCATCAAGCTTCACAACAACAAGCATAGGCAAGATTACACAACTCAAAGGTACTTTCATTTTATGCAAAGTCCGGAGTTTAACCTATATTCACGACGTTAAATTTTTAAAGATCCATTTTTTACAAAGGTCACCCGATACCCGTAGTATAAAAATAGAGTGACTAACATCTTTTATAAACCAAAATGCTTTCCTTTGTAAAATCAAGTAAATAACCTTATTTTCCAAACGCTCAAGTTTGCCTAATTTCAAATGCTCAAGTTTCTCATTTTAGAAAAGGTTTCGTAGTTCATAGTTTTAATCTTTAAAACATAATTCTCCTTTAAACGCTTTGAGAAACATATGTCTTATATGTGAGTAGTTATTCTTGTTTATAATCAATCTTATTAAGCAACATGATCTAGGAAATGTAATATCATTTTGTCTCATCTAGCTTCTATGCAGATTGAGGTTTCACCGTTTTAATACCATACTTCATTATTCAATACATTTTCCTTTATTAACGCCGCAAGGGTTTGTCGATACTCATTCCGATTTCCAAATCATGAAACGTTATTCCTTTTAAAATCAAGTACTCATTACTCACGAATGAGGTTTCACACTTTTAACAAAAATTCATATCAATACCATTAAGTCAAGTCTCTTATCTTCTAAAAATCAAGAAACCATTCTTTTTATCACTCTAAGACGTTATACCTAACTTCCTATAAAAGCTAGTACAACTCTTATGTTTTCAAAGCCAAGTATTACTCTTCTTTCAAAAGGTCTTTGAAACACTTCAAGTTCTTTATTACTACACATCAAACTCGTTATAAGTCAAATCGCACCTTTGAAACCACAAAGCATTTTTCACCTACATAAAGTCATTATAACTAACTTCCCATAAAGCCGTTATAACACTTTATGTTTCAAACCAATCAAATACATTAAACACATGTACGCTTCACCGTACTACATAGTTATACACATATCATGCTAGAACAGATAGAAGAGGTTCACATACCGCGACGATTATCGACTAATAGCAAAACGCTCCAAGTACCTTCAAACCGCTTCGGCCACTCCTTAAGCCAAGTAGATCACGCCATACGAGTACTTCAACCTATAGAGGCCACAAGGCGCCTATTAACATCCTAGATCTCAATGTAGAATATTCACGTAAAATTCGCAAAGACCTCCCCGCAATAACAGAAATCTCCTCCTCTATCGAGGCCGCCACCAAGCCAACTAGTGGGGTTTGCACGCCTAACCTGACGTGTACAATTCTACTACACAAAGAATGCTACACAAGTTCATCAGAATACACCCTATGTAAATACAATCAGCTTCTCTTATTTAAATTCAGCTTAAGTCGCAAGACATTGCCGTAAGTATTATTCAGCTTAAGTCAAAAGACATTGCCGCACAACTATGTTCAATTCTATATATAGTATACTTCAACTATATATTCTACAACATGTAATTTCCAATTACAATGAAGGTCAAGAGTGTTTACTCTCGATAAGCCCAAAATTATCCGAAGTTTAAATGTCGATCCCGAGCAAGGTCTAGCTCCTACTCCGTGGCGCTCCGACTCATCAAACAACCCTTAGAAGTTCTAACCACTTCTACTTATAACTTCAACTACGGGTGAAGATTTACTTAGGGTTTCGCTTTTGTGGATCGAGGGAAGTATAATAGTATTTTCTCGGCTTTGTATGTTGTAACTGGGAATACTACAAGGTATTGGGCCAAGGTATTGGGCATTATAACAATACTTGGAGAGTATTTCAATACCACAAAAGGGGGTATTTATACGAGACAACTAGGCTAGGTGGTACCCTACTCGCTAAACACCACAAAGTGAGGGGGAGGCTCTCTCGCCAACGGCTCTCAAAGGAGGTGATTTGGACGAGAACTACACTTCTGGGAAGAGATTTTAACACTTAGAAATGATTTGTGGATGAAGAAGTTCATCAACATAAGAGGGGTATTTATAGGTCAAGAAAGGGCCAACCAATGGCCAAGATCCCTCCAAGTGTAAGGCAAGTGTAGGCCAGATTTAAGCCACGTGGCACCTTATCCATCTACCACACCAACTTGCACAAAATATCCTACCAACTAATGGCCACCTGTTCGCCCCTTTGCCGCCCACTCATGTTAATGCAGGTGACACATGTCACCCTCCCGTTGGTCCAAAATGTTTCGCCTCTGAAAAATCCGCAAAAATTATAAATGATATAGCCGAATTTTCCCTACGTAAGTCGTGGGAAACGCTTCGCTGAAACGACTCTTTTGGCACTTGTGTACAAATTTCAAACTATGCTTACTTTAAGGCTCAAATTATAATACGCACGCCCTCACGCATATACTGAAATACGGTATAACATTCTCCCTCCTTAGAAACATTCGGCCCCAATGTTCCTTCTCAAGACTGATAACGATAAAGTTCTTCTAACAAGTTGCCAACGCCACAACCGCCACGAAATAACACATGCGCGCAATTACATAAATCTGTGCCAACGAGGAACCACCTCGATGATGCAAACAATACCAACTTCGCTCTTGGTCCAATGGACACTCCTTCGCACATTCATTTCTCAAAAATGATTTCTTCCATCATTCAAAGACAAGTTCACTTCCTTCCTTACTGTCAGATTTTCTCAACACTCGAACTCTTCTAGTATACGTATCACACTTCGCCATCGCCTCAGCCAAAACCTCGAGTCACCACCTCCAACTTGGTTATCTTAATAGCCTCAATCTTCCTTAAGGCCATTCCAGCCTTCACGACCGTCGTCGAACACACCCACGAACTCATACGATGGTCAACTAAACTCGCCTAGCACTCGTGATCTTACCACCGCGGACCACCCAGAGCCGACCCCACCTCGAACAGCCGCGTTGGCCCGCAACATGGCCCCAACCCGACCTACTTAATGCGTCAAGTTCTTGTTTCCTGATCCGGAACAATCTTACCTAAACAGGTCATAAAAGCTACCACTTCCATTTTACACTACCCATGGACTTATCCTACAACACATTTATACGCAACCAAGTATTTCGACAAAGACTAACCGTAAAATCTTTTATTCAAGATGAACTTACCTCTAAGGTCTCAACACGAAATATTCTAAGGTTCACACTTTCCATGCCCCCATACATATCCTTTCAACTAACCATGCTTTCTAACTCATAACCAACATAACGCTATCCGAACGTAGCACACAATAAGAAGGTCATTATATCATGCATACAAATCTCTGAGGGTTAAGGATATACCCGATCTACCGCCCACTCTAATCATAAGCTCGCAGGCGATAGTCATAGGCGCGATGAACCCGCCATCGACCCAGAGTCGAGCCATTCTGCTTGCATCCTTCCTACTAGACGCTGTCATATACGTTCTCGACGGCCGCAGAAAACAAGCACCGCAGAAAGACGACATTCCCGACGACGCTTGCCACATCGCGCACACCGAGGAAAACTCGAACCCGATCGCTAACCCATGTATATCCGTGGAACCAAGCCCCGAGCTCACCAGCCCCGATACCTCAACGCCCCGACGATCGCGGGGACCACCTCATCGCGGAGGTACATAACTAGATCACCGAGGCGTCCGCCGAAAGTTACCAAAGGACCTCGCTGCTCGCCCTCTTCGCCGATCTCTGGCCATTCCGCCGACCTCTCCGTGCCTCACATCCTAGTGCATGAGCTGCATGCGGCAATGTCCATGCCCGGTCAAGAGCTACACCCGCATAAGCCTCGCTAAGTAATCATCCAGCCCGGTGACGAGCGTGTACTGGCCCTCCATATCGCCTACCACTACGAACATACCGAGCTAATGAGTCGAACTCACATTGTACTTCTAACCATCCGCCCGCCCCGCCTCAACGCCAAAAATTGTCTACCCGAGCCTCCTCATTTGCTGGGCAAGAAATGTGCAAGAAAACCCTTGAGAACTCGCCCCATACTACTGAAGTGCATGTTTTCCCGGACAACTCCCACGATCAAACTACCAATCGCAAAGATCACGCACTGATGTGAACCTAATACCACCGACTCGCTCGAGACTCGATCACTCCCGATCCATGAGCTGCTTGATAAACTCCCGAGGTCATCTCGCCTCTCGATCCATAAACATCAAGTGCTACAACTCGTAAAGTCACGAGCCTCAAATCGCTCGCCGGGGTGAATTACGGTGCTATTGGGCCGAATCGCCGATTCAAATTTATCTCATATTCGCCACGCACCGCCGAATCGCCATCTCTTGTACTCATCTCATCCGCTTCCAGCCGCGACTAGAGGCTCAGTATCAGAGTCTCAGCAGCCATCGCCGCGCTCTAAACTCGCTGTGCCGGGCGGCGCGCTAAACTCGCCGCTAAGCACTGCTCAGCATCGACGCTCGCGCTCGTGACGCTTCTCAGATTCTACTAACAGCCTCCTCGATCGCTTTGCCTATCTGGGCTCGGTTTTACGCGAGGCATAATCGTAAAGGAAAGGAATACGCCGTAGGGTCCAACTTATCACACACCTCAGTGGCACGATCTCGTAATGAGAAGAATGGAAACTAATCCTAAATGTCCTATAGCCTCGACATAGATGTGGTGCACAACACACCGATAATCAAGACTCTACTAGACACGGTCTCAGACACTTTCCGAGGACTAATCGCTCGATACTACTGTCACGACTGCCCGGCCCGTGGATCGTGCCTTACGCCGCACCCTAGTTGATACAACATCGAGAAAATCATAAATAAAAACATGAACATGAATTAAGAGACAAGATAAATAAACAGCCAACCAAAGCAGCTTTCATCATATATACATAAATACCCGAACAGCTTATCCTTACAAACCCCGCCACAACAAAGGCTGCACTTAAGATTTTTATAATGCCTATGACGGACAGGCCCGCCATACCCTCGAATGTATAAGAATCCATGCACTGTGGTAACATACCAAAAGATAAGCCTCAAGAAATGGGGCTTCGACATGAATCGTGATCCTGAGCGAGGATCCACAACTGATGATTTCCACCGCAGATTAACGCACTTCGGGCGAGGTCGCATAACAGTACTAAGTATGTGAAATCAGAAAAGATCAGAAATGAAATCATAATAGTCTATATAAAGCAGAGACATGTATGATAACCGATGAAATACGTGTCCCGCCATCCCGCGACTCGCGAATAATCGACGGAATACGTGTCCTCGCCATCTCGTGGGACTCGTGTATAATCGATGAAATACGTGTCCCACCATCTCGCGACTCGCATAATCGATGGAATACGCGTCTCGCCCATCTCGGGACTCGCATAATCAAATGAAATACGCGTCCCCGCCATCTCGCGACTTGTAATCAAATGAATACGTGTCCTCGCCATCTCGTGGGACTCGTGCAGAATCGCTCATAACAAATCAACCGCCCTCCATCGAGACGCGGTACAGAATACAACAAAGCGCTATCACAACAAGCATAGGCAAGTTTCACAACAACAAGCATAGGCAAGCTTCACAACAACAAGCATAGGCAAGTTATACACAACTCAAAGTACTTTCATTTTATGCCAAAGTCCGGTTTTACTCCTAAAGTACTACGTACGTTAAATTACTTTTAAAGATCCATTTCTTTTACAAAGGTCACCCGATACCCGTAGTATAAAAATAGAGTGACTAACATTGTTAAGTAAACCAAAATGCTTTCCTTTGTAAAATCAAGTAACAACCTTATTTTCCAAACGCTCAAGTTTGCCTAATTTCAAATGCTCAAGTTTCTCATTTTAGAAAAGGTTTCGTAGTTCATAGTTTTAACTTTAAAACATAATTCTCCTTTAAACGCTTGAGAAACATATGTCTTATATGCGAGTAGTTATTCTTGTTTATAATCAATCTTATTAAGCACCATGATCTAGAAATGTAATATCATTTTGTCTCATCTTAGCTTCTATGCAGATGGAGGTTTCTACCGGTTTTAATACCATACTTCATTATTCAATACATTTTCCTTTATTAACGCCGCAGTTGGTTTGTCGATACTCATTCTCGATTTCCAAATCAAGAAACGTTATTCCTTTTAAAACCAAGTACTCATTACTCACGAATGAGGTTTCACACTTTTAACAAAATTCATATCAATACCATTAAGTCAAGTCTCTTATCTTCTAAAAATCAAGAAACCATTCTTTTATCACTCTTAAGACGTTATACCTAACTTCCCATAAAGCTAGTACAACTCTTATGTTTTCAAAGCCAAGATTACTCTTCTTTCAAAAGGTCTTTTGAAACACTTCAAGTTCTTTATTACTACACATCAAATCTGTTATAAGTCAACCGCCACTTTGAAACCACAAACATTTTCTTACCTACATAAAGTCATATAACCAACTTCCCATAAAGTCGTTATAACACTTTATGTTTCAAACCAATCAAATACATTAAACACATGTACGCCTACCGCACTACATAGTTATACACATATCATGCTAGAACAGATAGAAGAGGTTCACATACCTCGCGACGATTATCGACTAATAGCAAAATGCTCCAAGTACTCAAACCGCTCTGGCTACTCCTTAAGCCAAATAGATCACGCCATACGTAGTACTTCAACCTATAGAGGCCACAAGGCGCTCTATTAACATCCTAGATCTCAATGTAGAATATTCTACGTAAAATTCGGCAAAGACTCTCCCCGCAACAACGTAAATCTCTCCTCTATCGAGGCCGCTACCAAGCCAACCAGTGGGGTTTGCACGCCTAACCGGACGTACAATTCTACTACACAAAGAATGCTACACAAGTTCATCAGAATACACCCTATGTAAATACAGTCAGCTTCTCTTATTTAAATTCAGCTTAAGTCGCAAGACATCCTGTAGTATTATTCAGCTTAAGTCAAAAGACATTGCCGCACAACTATGTTCAATTCTATATATAGTATACTTCAACTATATATTCTACAACATGTAATTTCCAATTACAATAAGGTCAAGAGTGTTTACCGATAAGCCCAAAATTATCCGAGTTTAAATGTCGATCCCGAGCAAGGTCTAGCTCCCATCTGCGCTCCGACCCGCCTCCAAACAACCCTTAAGTTCTAACCACTTCTACTTATAACTTCAACTACGGGTGAAGATTTACTTAGGTTTCGTTTTATGGATCGAGGGAAGTATAATAGTATTTTCTGGCTTTTGTATAAGTGTAACCTTGGGAATACTACAAGGTATTTGGGCTAAGGTATTTGGGCATCAGAATAATACTTGGAGAGTATTTCAATACCACAAAAGGGGGTATTTATACGAGACAACTAGGCTAGTGGGGTACCCCACCGCTAAACACCACAAAGCGGAGTGGGAGGCTCGCCAAGGGCTCAAAGGGAGGTGATTTGGACGAGAACTACACTTAAGGGGAAGAGATTTTAACACTTAGAAATGATTTTTGGAAGAAGTTCATCAACATAAGAGGGTATTTATAGGTCAAGAAAGGGCCAACCAATGGCCAAGATCCTCCAAGTGTAAGGCAAGTGTAGGGCTATATTTAAGCCACGTGCACCTTATCCATCTACCACACCAACTTGCACAAATATCCTACCAACTAAAGGCCACCTTGTTCGCCCCTTTGTCATCTCACTAAGGTTAATGAGGGTGACACATGTCACCCTCCCGCTGGTCCAAAATGTTTCGCCTCTCTGAAAAATCCGCAAAATTATAAATGACATAGCCGAATTTTCCCACGTGTCGTGGAAACGCTTTCATTAAAAACGACTCTTGGCACTTGTACAAATTTCAAACTATGCTTACTTTAAGGCTCAAATTATAATACGCACGCCTCACGCATATTACCGAAATACGGTATAACACTTGTGTAGTTTGGACTGATAGGGAAGTGTCGCTCGATTTTCCGTAGGATCTCAGATCTAGATTTATTCTACCGAGTAGTCTAGACTTTGATAGACTTGTATAACCCGCTTAGGTTGAATGTTCTCGCGAGTAGCATGTGCTACTTGAGAAGCGGACCGTGCTAGCCGTTATAGCCGCGAGCGAATTGCTAATAGTCGATAATCGTCATGGTACGCGACTCTTCCTATACGCTTGAGCATGATATTTTAAAGAAGTATATATAGTACGGCAGACGACGCGTGTTAATTGAACGTAGTTGCACGGCAATGTCTTTGACTTAAGCCCGAATGATAAAGAACTTGAAGTATGTCAAAAGTATTAAGAATCGCTTTGAAAAAAAGAGTAACACTTGGTGTTGATAACATAAGAGTTATACTAGCTTTACGGGAAGTTAGGTATAACGCCTTAAGAAAGATAAAATGAATGATTTATTGATTATAAAGTTAAGAGACTTGATCTTAAAAGATAAGAGACTTGACTTGATTGAATTTGTTAAAAGTGTGAAACCTCATTCGTGAGTAATGAGTACTTGGTTTTCAAAAGGAATGATGTTTTACTAATTTCTAAATCAATGAATGTCTAACAAACCACAAAGCCGCTAATAAAGGAAATGTTTTGATTAATAAAGTATTATTAATACCAAAGAGAAACTTCCATCCGCATGAAGCTAAGACGAGACAAAATGATATTACATTTCCTAGATCATGGTCACAGAATAAAATTGTTATGAACAAGAATAACCTACTCACACATAAGGTATATGTTTCTCAAATTGTTTTAAGGATTAAAACTATGAACTACGTAAACCTTTCAAAATGAGAAACTTGAGTAATTGAAATTAGGCAAACTTGAACGCTTGGAAAAGAATGTTGTACTTGATTTTACAAAGAGAAGTGTTTTGATTTACTTCAAAAGATAATCAATCTATTTTCATATACTACGCAGTATCGGTGACTATTCGTGAAAGAACATCTCTCTTAAAGAGTTAATGTATGAAGTACTTTGGGGAAAACCCGATCTTGTTAATCATATAGTAGAAAGTACCTGTGTGAATAATTTGATTGTGTTGGTTTCGTGATAGCCTTGTAAATACTTTCTGTTTGATTTGATAAATAAACATGTTAGGATGCTACGCAGTTAGTATCTTGTGATGTTTGTGTAAAGGATTTCGATTGTGCTTATGTTGTTTAAACGATAAACCGTTATGTTGGTATTATACCACTCACCTTGATTCCGTTGTTAAGCTCCGATGCGGGTAGACTCAGCGGTCCGGGACCATGATTCGAGAATACCCTACGCGGTCCCGGGCCTACGCGAGCTACGAGTTCCAGTGTTGCGCGCGCTTTATAGGTCATGCGGTCTATGTGGCTACGCGATCGCGAGTCCGTGATTTACGCCGGAGTAGCTACCCGATGCGGAATACCTCACGCGGCCATCGAGTGGCGCGAGTCGCGGAAGTTCTGGCTAGACGCAGACATTAGATATCATGCGCGAAGTGGCCGCTTTGATCATGTGACGGCCTTCAGACAGCATCTCATGATACGCTTTATGACCTTGTTGTACTCAGGTTCTAGTAGTCGCTATGCTCTTCAGATTACTCCAGACGGTTTTATGATGACACAGTGGACCGTGTTCATGTATTCCTTGGTGCTTTTCTATCATAGATCGCCAAGAGTGGCGAAGGTATTCCACGCATGATTGATGTTGTGGGCGTGAGACCCATAGTTATATCGAGGATGACTTTGAGGGCGCGAGTCCTCGACTTGACATGATCGCTTATTTATCGCGAATCGTAGTTTGGTTATCATACATGTCTCCTGCTTTATATAGATCGCTATGATTTCATTTACGCATTTTCGCCACATACTCGTACTGCTGCATCGACTTCCTTCGGGCCGCGCTCATGCCGCAGTAAATGTACACCGCCGTTGATCCTCGCCTTAGGTCACGCTCACGCTGGAAGCCCGCTTCTCCGAGGCTTATTCGTATAGTCCTCGTTGTTGCAGTGCCATATCTGTGGTATGACGGCCCCGCCCCGCCGTGATTGTCATATCATTCGTAGAGGTCTCAGAGTACTACAAGTGTGGTTTGTAAAAAAGGATTAAACTTGGCTTGAAAGAGTTGTTATTTATATATATGCCAAAGGCAAGTTTTCTAAAGATAATTGTCTGTACACTTCTTGTTATTTTATGTCGTGTTATGTTCCGCTGACATTCGATGTTATCACCAGGTGCCCGGTAGGCACTACCACGCCCGGTTCGGTCGGATGCTTATACGCCTAACCTGACGTGATACAATTTACTAAACAAGAATACACAAGTCTATCGTAATACACCCTATGTAATTACAGTTCAGTTCTCTTTCTTTAAATTCAGCTTAAGTCAAAAGACATTGCCGCAAAACTATGTTCAGTTCTATATATAGTATACTTCAACTATATAATCCTACAACATGTAATTTCCAATTACAATAAGGGGACCAGAATATTTACCTCGATAAGCCCAAAATTATCCAAGTTATAATGTCGATCCTGAGCAATGTTTAGCTCCTACTCCGCGCGCTCCATCCGCCTCCAAACAACCCTTGAAGTTCTAACCAACTTCTACTTAAATACTTCAACCAACTACGAAGATTTCTTAGGTTTCGGCTGAGACTAAAGGACAAAAGGTAGTATTTCCTGCCTACGATAGAGGTAACTTTGGAATACTACAAGGTAAAGGCCTAGGTATTTTGGGCATTATATCAATACTTGGAGTAGTATTTCAATACCACAAGGATGGTATATTTCTAAACAACTAGGCTGTGGGGTACCGCCAGAACACCACCAAGGGGGAGGGCACCCTCTCGCCAAAGCCTTACACAGCTTGGGGCTAGTGTTTGGACGAGAGCCACAAAGAGGGAGTGAGGGATTTCAAGACTTATACAGCGAGGAGTGGACGGAAGAAGTTCATCACTACGGGGTATTTATAGTGGAAGCCAAGGGCCAACCAACGGACAAGATCAAGCCATGTGCAAGGCAAGTGTAAGGCCAAGATCAAGCCAAGTGCACCCTAACCCCTACTCCACAAAATACGGCACAAAACAAGGCACAAACAAGGCCAAAACAAGGCACACAATGGGCAAGTGAGACGCCCCAATCGTCCATCTAAATCGCCACTGAGGGTGACAGTGTCACCCTCTCGTTGGCCCAAAATGTTCCGTCGCTCGAAAATCCGCAAAAATACAAAACGACATAGCCGAATTTTCCTTCGCAAGTTCGTGAAACGCTTCGAAAAATGATTCTTTACGGGTTGTGCACAAAATTTCGAAACTAGCCAAACTTTTAAGTCTCAAATTGTCGCACGACGCCCCACGTGATATACTCGGAAATACGGTATAACATTCTCTCTCCTTAGAAACATTCGCCGATGTTCCTTCTCAAGACGGATAACGAAGTTCCTTCTTAACTTTAACCAAGTTTCCAATGCCACACATGGCCATAAAGATAACAAACGACAAATACTTAAACCCAAGCCAACGAGGAACTACCTCTAATATCACAACAAGCCTCCACCTATGGTTTAAAGAACGCCCTTCGTGATCTTCACTTCACAACAAAATGATCTCTTATTCTCGCTAACACACGCTCACTTCTTTCCTTAATCGTCGTAGTCACTTGAACTCTCCCAAAGATACGCACTCATACTCGGGCTTCCCAAAATTTCCGAGCCACTACCTCCAACCTGGTCATCTTACTAGCCTCGATCTTCTTTAAGGCCATTCCCGCCTTCACGAACCGCTTCGTCGAACATATCCACGAACTCATACGATGGTCACCTAACCTGGCCTAGCACCCTCGTGACTTACCATCCGCGGACCACCCAGAATCGACTTACCTAAATCGGCCACGGTTGACCCGCATTACGCCTCAACCCGACCTCCGTCGCGCCAACTCTGCTCCTCGATACGAACAATCTTACTAATTCACATCAAAGCCACCACTTTCATTTTACACAACCCATGGACTTATCACACAAATATCTCCCACGATACTACGCACTCTGATAAAGGTCAAACATAAAATAAATCTTTTACTCAAGACGACCTTACCTCTAAGGTCTCAATCGTGAAATATTCTAAGGTTCACACTTACCATGCCCCCATACTTACCCTTCCAACTAACCATGTTTCTAACTCACAATAACACAATGCTATCCGCATATAGCACACAATAATAAGATCATAATATCAAGCATACCAAAACTCTGCAGGGTTAAGGATATACCAGATCCACCGCTTACTCTAATCATAGGCCGCAGGCGATAATCGCAGGGGTATGAACCAGCCATGATCCCAAGGCCGAGTCTCTACATCCGCTACCTGGTCTGACAATTTCTCGCAAATGGCCCGCGGCCGCATGCAAAACAAACTCCCAAATTAGCACGACACTCCCAAAACGGAGCCTACCACAACGATCACAACGAGGTAGGGTGGCTTCACCGCTAACACCCCGCTTCTCCGAATGAACCTCGAGCCCGACCGCCCTCAAGACGGAGGACCACTGCATCAAGTGGGTACATAACTAGCTCGGCCACGAGGCGGTCCGCCTCGAAGTCGCCAAAAGACCTCGCCGCCCCGCCTCTTCTCGATCCAGTCATTCCGCCGACCTCTCCGTGCCTCACATCCTAGCGTACGAGCCGCACGCGGCAATGTCCATACCCTACCAAGAGCTACACCAACAACTCTCGCTGGCAATCATCTAGCCCGCGACGAAGCGTGCACTCTATCCTCCATGGTTGCTACCAAAGCGACATACCGAGCCAACGAAGTCAAACTCCACGCTGTACTCCCGAACCGCACGCCTCTCGCCTAAGCATCATAAATTGTTTACCGCGTTCTCCTCATCCGCGAGGCAAGAAGGAGCGAGGAATGCCTCGAGAACTCGCCCCATATCAGCTGAAGCGCATGCTCTCCCGACAACCCCACGACCAAACCACGATCACGGGTATCATGCAGCCGATGCGAACTCTAAGACCACCGACTCGGTCTCCGGCTCGATCACTCACGACTACCAGAATCGCCGGATGAACTCCTCGCGATCATCCTCGTGCCTTGACCCATAAAACTATGGCGCTACAACTCGTAAAGTCCCGTGAGCCTCAAACTATTCGCCGGCGAATCCATCGGTGCTATCGAATCGAACCGCAGATCCACTTATCCTCACGTCTGCCACGATCTCCCGCCAAAGAATCGCCATCTCCTTGTACTTAACCTCTCGCCTGTGCCGTGGATCGGAGGCTCGTGTATCAGGTCTCAGCAGCCACCGCGCTCTAAACTCGCCGGCCGGCGCTGCAAAACTCGCGTCAAGCACAATTCGTATCGACGCTCGCGCTCAGATCTCAGATCTCACTAGCAGCCTCGCCGCTTTGCCCTTCTCGCTCGTTGCTCGCGCGAGGCATAATCGTAAAACGGATACGCTGCAGGGTCCAACTTACAACATGCCTCTAAGGCACGATCTCGTAACGAGAAGAATGGAAACCAATCCTAAATGTCTCGCAAGTCTCCTCGATTATAGACGGTGCACAACACATCGATAATCAAGACTTACTAGACACGGCCTGCAGACACTTTCCGAGGATTAATCGCCCGATACCACTTTTTGTCACGACCTGCCCGGGCCCGGATCGTGCCTTACCCCGCATCCTAGTTGATACAACATCGCAGTAAATCGAAATAAAACTTAAACATGAAACAAGATATATGATCATAAACAAAGCCAACCAAACGGCCACCTTCCAATAATATATATATACAAGTCTTTCAAAACGCAATGCTTTAATCCCTTTTTTCAAACCCTGCCCACAACAGCATTTCACAGACTCTAAGAGTTTTATACAACATGACGACAGTGGCCCGCCATACCCGAATGTACAAGGACCTACAACTCAGGTTAACATACCAAAGTTAATCCTCCGGAGAAAGGGAGCTTAACAACGCTGAACGATGATTCAAAGAGCGAGGATCAAAGAATCGACGTACTTCACCGCGCAGATGAACGCAGCCTCAAGGAGGTCAAGCATAACAGTAAAATGCATGCGAATCAAAAATATCAGAAATGAAATCATAATACTATATAGAAAACAGAGATATGTATGATAACAAAACTACGCTCATAACCTAAAAGCAACATGTCAAGTCGTGACTCAAATTTCAAGTCATCACTCAAATATAACCCGAATTTAACTCGCACAACGGCCGCACGCCCAGATCTCACCCTGTGATAAGCATGGCCATGGAACTATCCTAATGGAAACATACCCGGCCACCCATCGGTCAGATGTCCAAAGGAAATATCCAGATAACAATCGAATGGAAGCATACTCGGGCCACCCATCGTGTCGCATGTCCAAAGCTTAATAACAAGATAATACCAAAATGGAAGCATACTGCCACCCATCGCAGTCGATGTCCAAGAAGGAAACAACAAGACAAAGAATCCCAATGGAACCATACCCGCGCGCTTCACGATCGTGTCGATGTCCAAAAGGAAACAACTAGACATCAATCAAAATGAACCATACCCGCGCCACGATCGTCGATGTCCAAAGCGATTAGCATAAATAATTCTATCAACGTGAGCGCATCTGGAATTCCTCCACACCGCCGCACGCTCCGTAAGTTCTCAACCGTATAGTCCGCCTCCAACGAGTCACAGAATACCTGAGATACAACACTTGCACAACAAAGGCTATCACAACAAGATAGGCAAGTTCAACAAATTCATAGACTTATATTTTATTACAACAATTCCGGTTTTAACCCTAAAGTACTACATACATTAACTCTTTTTAAAGGATCCGCCTTTTACAAAAGTCACATAATACCCGTAGTATAAAAATAGAGTGACTATCTTTTAAGTAAAACTAAAATACTTCCTTTGTAAAATCAAGTAACAACATTATTTTCCAAACGCTCAAGTCGCTTAATTTCAAATGCTCAAGTTCTCATTTTAGAAAGGTTTCATAACTCGTAGTCTTAATCCCTTTGAAACCATTGAGTAAATATATGTCTTGAGTCGCTTATTCTGTTTATAACAATCTTGCTACAAAGCATGATCTAGGAAATGTAATACAATTTTGTCTTATCTAGCTTCTATGCAGATGGAGGTTTCTACCGGTTTTAATAATAATTAGCCATTCACAATACATTTTCCTTTATTAGCGCCGCATGGTTTGTTCGACACTTATTCTCATTTCCAAATCAAGAAACATTATTCTTTTAAAACCAAGTACTCATTATCATGTAATGAGGTTTCACAACATTTTTAATAAAATGCTATATAACAAGTCAAATAAGCTAAGTCTCTTATCTTACAAGATCAAGTCTCTAACTTCTACAATCAATAAACCATTCTTTACCCACATAGAGTCGTTATAACTAACTTCCCATAAAGCTATCATAACACCCTATGCTTTGAACCAACCAACTCATTTAACACACGACGCCTCACCGCATTACATAGTTTACAAAATATCATGCTAGCAAGCGATAGAAGAGGTTCACATACCGCGACGACATCGCATTATAAGCAAAACGCCCACAAGATCAGAATCTGGCCAGCCTTTTCCACTCTTCAAGTAGAATACGCCACTCGTAGTACTTCCACCTATAAGGCCACAAACGCCTATTAACTTCTAACCGCACGGCCCATATTCTACGTAAAATTCGGCAAAGACATCCCCGCAATCGCAGAATCTCCTCCTCTATCGAGGCCGCTACCAAGCCAACCAGGGGGTTATACGCCTAACCTGACGATACAATTCTACTAAACAAGAATACTGACAAGCTCATCAGAATACACCCATGTAATTACAGTCAGCTTCTCTCTTTATATTCAAAGCTTAAGTCAAAAGACATTGCCGCAAAGCTATGTTCATTTCTATATATAGTATACTTCAACTATATAATCCTACAACATGTAATTTCCAATTACAATAAGTGGGACCGTAATATTTACCTCGATAAGCCCAAAATTATCCAAGTTATAATGCCGATCCCGAGCAATGTTTAGCTCCTACTCGCGCCCAATCCGCCTCCAAACAACCCTTAGAAGTTCTAACTAACTTCTACTTAAATACTTCAACCAACTATGAAGATTTCCTAGTGGTTTCTTTGAGACTAAATGACAAAAGGTAGTATTTCCTGCTCTACGATAGAGGTAACTTTCGAATACTACAAGGTAAAGGCTAAGGTATTTTCAGCATTATAACAATACTTGGAGAAGTATTTCAATACCACAAGGAGTGGGTATATTTCAAACAACTAGGCTAGTGTAAATTTCTGGCCAGAACACCACCAAGGTAGGAAATTCTCTCGCCAAAGCCTTACACGAGCTGGGGCTAGTGTTTGGACGAGCCACAAGAGGAGAGGAGGGATTTCAAGACTTAGACAAAGCGAGGAGCTGATGAAGAAGTTCATCACTGGGGGTATTTATAGGGAAGCCAAGGGCCAACCAATGGACAAGATCAAGCCATGCGCAAGGCAAGTGTAAGGCCAAGATCAAGCCAAGTGCACCCTAACCCCTACTCCACAAAACATGGCACAAAACAAGTAACAAAACAAGGCCAAAACAAGGCACACAACAAGTGAGAGACGCCCCCAATCGCCCACTCTAAATCGCCACTGAGGGTGACAAGTGCCACCTCTCTGGCCCAAAAATGTTCCGCGCTTCTAAAAATCCGAAAATACAAAACGACATAGCCGGAATTTTCCTTCGCAAGTTCGTGAAACGCTTCGCCGAAAAAAACGATTCTTTACTGGGTCAGGTACAAAATTTCAAAACTAGCCAAACTTTAAGTCTCAAATTGTCGACGACGCCCCACGTATATACTATGGAAATACGGGTATAACAGAGTCGGGTCGAGCCCAGAGCTTCCGCTCACACTACATCGAGTTCCAAACAAATGGATTCGCTTCTCACAGGTGACGCCATCCCTGGAATGTCGTTTTTTAGTCGGGTACTTGTTTTACCCGCACCGCCGTACATGTGGTCGAAAGGATGTCCTAGCAGGAGGACTCACCTTTCATAATCGCGACCGCCCATCATCTTCCCTATCTATGCTTTCTACGGTGTTTGATTAGAACGACTAAGCGGAGCCAGAGATACAGTGTATATCCTTAACCCTCTGAGATTAGTACGTGCAAGATGAGTATATCTTAAGTATTATGTTCAGATCACATAAGTGTATTGTGATTAGAAATCATGGTTAGTTAACCAGAAAGATCGGGATAAGAAAAAGTGTAAGCCTTAGAGTTTTATACGCAGAGACCTTAGATGCAAGGCCATCTTAAAAGATTTATATTTTTACGCTTAACCTCGTGAGCGCAGTGCACGCGAGCTATGTCAGGATAAGTCCCCGAGTAGCGTGGAATGAAAGAGGTAGTTGAGCTAAGAAGACCGCCAGGTTTTCGTAACGCGATTAGTGATATTGTTCCGGACGGAGCGCGTTTTACGCGAGCTGGTCGTTGAGGCACGCGCGTCAACCCGCGACTGCTTTACGCGGTCGGGCCAGGTGGTTCTCCGGTGGTGGTCACGAGGGTGTTAGCCCAAGTTTAGTTAACCGTCAGACGAAGTTCGCGTCGACCGCAAGTCGGGCCGCACTAAGGAGGTCACCGCCTTATCTTTTAGTCAAAACCTCAGACTAGGCAGAAGTTATGCGAGATGTTATATCGCGAAGGTTGTAAGGCTGCACGAGGTGCCTACCTTCACCTTATGGCGGCATGAAGCCTGTGTTCACTGCTTTTTCGTGAGGTTTTACCAGCAGGTTAAACTCAAAGTGAGTCTCAAGAATGCATTCATTTCTGCCCGTGTTTGGATTTCTGTGGGTAGCTATGAGGATTGCTGCCTCGCTGAGGGAGTGCTTTATAACTACCATTTCAAGATTCTGATATCGCTCACGGCCTCGTAGGGGCTGTGTGTTGCCTGGCCGATTAGTTCTATGTCCGCAAAGTTCGAGCATGGGTTCATACTTGTTTCACAGGACGGGATAGCGGTGAAGCCTATCCAGAGAGGTTATCGATAACTCGTAATCAACGTAAGTCGACGATGATCGGCGACGACGCTTGGAGTTCGTGGATGACGCGCGGGTTTTCATGTACCACCTGGCGGTGTGACGAGATTCTAAATCGTATAAACTTAGCCCGAAAGTTACTGGCCTTTTCGTGTCATGTAAAGAGAGGGCCATATTGCCTATATGTTAGCTTTGCCGTCCGACTTGTGAGGCGATGTCCCAGCCCTTCCCCGTTGCAAGTAGGTTCAAAAAGTATCTGAGATCCATTCAGAGTGTTCCCGCCAATGCATGACCAAGTTAGAGATAGTAACTCGTAGATTTGGAACCGAATCAAGAATGCAGATACGGTAAGAAAGAGTTCGAGGCACGAAGTGGTACGACGTATGTGGAAGAAGCGAGTACGATTCGAGCATTGATGCGGATCATTTTTCAGAAGGAGGCGCGGGAAGTATATTTTAGACCTCGTAAGGGCTTTTGTGTCACAGAGGTGTTTCCTCGGACTTGGACGTAAGTATGCTCGCGCGTCAGATTGGGCCGTGCGGGCATGTTTGTTTTCGTGACGATAAGAGTGAAGACTATATCGCGCAAGACGATGTTTTGAGATTTGTAGGAACATTCGACGCATGTTTCTACGAGAGGAGAATGTTATACCCTCGATTTCAGTACGACGCGAGGACGACGAGAAAAGTTTGAACTCAAGAGACTTCGCCAAATTTTTTGTGCACAACACCCGATTAGAATCGTTTCGATAAACGCTTTACACAATCTTCATGAAGGAAAATTCGCTATGTCATTTAGTATTTTTATGGATTTTTCCGAGATGAAACATTTTTGATTAACGGAGGTGACATGTGTCACCTCACATCAGTGTTACTTTGGGCGTTTCGACGAAAAGGAGTCAAAGGGTTGGTAGGATATTTTGTGATATTTGTGCGGCAGACGGATAGTACACATGGGTGAATCTTGACTCCTACACTTGCCTCGCACTGCATGATTCGCCATTGGTCGCCATGGCTTCACCTATAAATACCCCCTTTGTGAAGACTTCTTCATCCTAAAATCTTTCTAAGTCTTGAAAGCCCTCTCTTCCCTTAGTGTTGTTCTCGCCCAACAACACACCCTCCCCTACGCGAGGCCCCTCGCCGAGAGTCCTCCCCTCGCCGAGAGCTCCTCCCAGTGGGTTGGCCGAGGGTACACACCCCCTCGTGGTGCTGTCTCGTATAAATACCCCTCTGCAGAAATACCTCCTATTGCACTATACCCAAATACCTTAACCTTATACCTGTAGTATTCCAAAGTTACCTCTATACGTAGAACCCTAAAATACTATTATACTTTCCTTTAGCCACTAAACAAAACCCTAAGGGAAAACCTTCATAGTCGGTCAAGTGTTAAGTAGAAGCTGCAGAACTTCTGGGTTGCTCGAGCGTCGAGCGCATGCAGCAGTGAGCCAAACCTCGCTCAGATCGACATTTAAACTGGATAATTTTGGGCTTATCGAGGTAAATACTATCGTTCTTCTATCAGAATTGGAAATTACATGTTGGGAATATATAGTTCAAGTATACTATATATAGAATTCAACATAGTTTTAAGGCAATGTCTTTGACTTAAGCCCGAATTTAAAGAAGAGAATTGAATCAGAATTACATAGCGACTGTATTACGAGACTTGTGGTAAAGCATTACCGTGAAGTATAATCGTACACGCCCGATTAGACGCACAACCCCCTTCTAGGAGTTGTCGTGTCATAGCAGCCTCGACAGAGAGATTTACGCGCCATGTGTGGGGAGGTGTCGCCGAATTTTCTCAGAGAATATTCTACGCTGAGATCTAGATGTTAATAGCGCCTGTGGGCCTCTAGGTTGAAGTACTACGCGTGGCGAGCTGGCTTAAGGCGTAGCCGACTTGGGGTCGAGGTACTTGAGCGCTTTGCTATTAGTCGATAATCGCCGCGAGGTATGTGAACCTCTTCCTATCTTTTCTAGATGATACGTGTATAACTACGTAGTACAGAGACGATACGTGTTAAATGTATTTGATTGGTTTAAAACATAATCACTCTATTTTTATACTACGTATCAGGTGACTTTTATGAAAGAAACGGATCTTTTAAAAGAGTTAACGTATGAAGTACTTGGGGATAAAAACCCGATCTTGTTAATCGATAGTAGAAAGTATCTGCGCGAATAACTTGATCGCGTTGGCTCGGATAGCCTTGTAATACTTTCTGTCAGTTTGATAAGTAAACATGTTAGATGCCACGGTGTTAGTATTCTCGTGATGCAGGTAAATGGTTCTCCTCGATCGCGCTTTATGTTGTTTAACTATCACCACATGCTGGTATTGTACCACTCACCTCGACATGATCCCGAGGTTAAGTCGCCTCCACGCGGTAATACTGTAGTTCGTGTGACTATGATTCGAGGATACCTCACGCGGTCCCGGACCTACGCGAGCTACGAGAGTTCCGTGTTAGCGCGCCTATATGGTCACGCGGTCTACGGGCTACGCGGATCGCGGTCCAGCGGATGCCGAGAAGCACCGACGCGGAATACCTCACGCGGAATACCTCACGCGCCATCGAGTGGCCTACGCGAGTCGCTGGAAGTTCTGTGGCTAGACGCGCATTAGATATCGCGGCGAAGGGCCGCCTTGATCATGCGACGGCCTAGACAGATCTCATGATAAGCTTTATGACCTTGTTTGTACTGCGGTTTTAGTAGTCGCCATGCCTTCGCATTTCACCCCGCACGTTTTATGACGCATACAGTGCAGACTCGTGTTCATGTATTCCTCGTGCTTTATATCATAGATCGCCGGCAATGGCGGGAAGGTATTCCACGCATGATTGATGTCGCGCGCGAGACCCATTGTTATATTCGAGTGATGACTTTGCGCGAGTCCCCGACTTTACATGACCGCTATTTATCAGAATCGTAGTTTGCTATCATACATGTCTCCCGCTTTATATAGATCGCTATGATTTCATTTACGTGATTTTCGCCACATACTGGTACTGTACCGACCTCCTTCGGGGCCGCGCTCACGCCGCAGTCGAGGTACACCGCCGCCGATCCTAGCTCGTGGTCACGCTCATTGGGAAGCCCGCTTTCCTGAGGCTTATCATGTATAGTCCCCGCCGTAGTAAAGCTTACATTCAGGTACGGCGGGCCCCGTCCCGCCATCGTTGTCATGTCACCTTGAGGTCCAGTACCGCCGCGCGCGTAGTGCTGGATGTAATCGCTCGGATTTACGCTTTCATATATACGCCAAAGGCAATTTTTCTCGTTATTATTTCATACTTCATGTTATTTCATGTTATTGTTTTATATTCCGCTGACACTGATGTTAGATCACCAGGTGCCCGGTAAGGCACCACCACGTCCCGGTTCGGTCGTGACACGAGGATAGGCCGACGCAGCAATTCCAGACGGAGTACCCATAGTTCACCCGAGAACGGATAGTTTGAGATCGCGACTTTCTCGAGCCGCACCGCCAGAGTTCTACGGGTCGCAGGCTCGGCGATGATCCGCAGGAGTTCATCCGACAAAGGCCATGCGATCACGAGTTGATCAAGGCTTCGAGACCGAGTCGCTGACCTTCTGCTCGTGACGGCCGCGGATATCAGCCGATCGGTTTGATTCATGGAATCGCCCCGAGGAGCACGCGCCCCGCATTTGGGGCGAAGTTCTCGCGGGCATTTTGCATTTCTGCCTCCATGTACGGCGAGGGCTCGCCGACAGATTTTGACGTTGGCGCATCGCGCATTTGCCAGTGGAGTACAACGTGGAGTTTGACTCGTTGCTCTATGTCCCCGCCTTAGTGCGATGATATGAGGATGAGTGCACCGCCACGCCACCGCTCGACGATTACTTGGCAGAGGCTTGTTCGCAGAAGTTTCACCGTACGATATCAGCCCGCATGTTATACCTCAGATTTCAAGAGTATGCACGTAAGTGCGCACGATAATAATTTAAGCCTTAAGGATTTGGCAAGGATCGAAATTTGGGCACAAGTGCCAAAAGAATCGCTTTTTCGACTAAACGCTTTACTAAACTTCATAAGGAAAATTCGGCTATTTCATTTATAATTTTGGCGGATTTTTCCGAGAGATTTAAACATTTTGGATCAACGAGGGCGATACGTGTCACCTCACATTCGAAGAGAGTGTATGAATGGACGAAAGGGAGAAACGGGTTAGGTAGATATTTTGTGCAAGTCGCGCGGTAGATGGATAAGGCACACATGGTTAAATCTCGACCCTACACTTGTATGGCACTTCGCTTGATTCACCATTGGTCGCTATTGCTTGACCTATAAATACCCTTGTTCAAGAGTTATTTCATCCACACTCGAGCAATTTCAAGCCTCAAATACTCCCTCCCCTTCAGGTAGTTCGTCCGCCACACCCTCCCCTTTGTCAGGCTCAGGTCGGCAGGTACCCCTAGCCTAGTTGGTTTCGTATAATACCCCCCTTTTTGTGGTATAGAAATACTCTCCTAGTATTGTTGTTATGCCAAAATACTCTAGCCCTTATACCTTGTAGTACTTTCCAAAAGTTACCTCTATACATAGAGCCCGGAAAATACTATTATACTTCCTTTAGCCACTAAACTAAACCCCAAGGAAAATCTTCATACCTATTGAAGATTAAGTGGTTGATAACTTCTAAGGGTTGTTTGGAGCGGTCGAGCAATCTTAGTAGAGCTAAACGCCGCCAGATCGATATATATACTTGGATAATTTTGGGCTTATCGAGGTAAATAATCCTATCCTTCATGTAATTAAATTACATCCGTAGTAGTAGAAATGAATATAAGACGATAAGGATGGTATAAAAGAAGAGAATTGAACCGTAATAGAAAGATATTACGTAAAAGACTTGAATTGATATCACATCTAAGAATATTAAAGAAAAGAAGATCGAATCAGACTCTACATAGATCAGATTTACAAGTAGATCGATAACCTTTATCGTCGAATGCTCATGAGCAGCATGTACTACGGAAGCGTGGCTAATGGATTATAGCCGTGAGCCGCTTTGCTAATAGCCGATAATCGCCGCGAGGTATGTGATTCTTCCTATACTCGAGCACGAAGTATTTTAAAGGAATATATATAGTACAGACGACGCGTGGCAATGTCTTTTGACTTAAGCCCAATAATAAGAACCTCAAGTATTTTAAAGGAATATATATAGTACTTGACGACGCAGGCAAATGTCTTTTGACTTAAGGCCGAATAATGCTAACTCAAGATTTTAAAGAATATATATAGTACTAGACGACGCATTTGTTAATCGAATGTAGTGTTACGCAATGTCTTTTGACTTAAGCTCAATAATAAAGAATCTCAAGTATTTCAAAGATTAAGAAACCGCTTTGAAAGAAGAGTAATATTTGGTTTTGAAAACATAAGAGTTATACTAGCTTTACGGGAAGTTAGGTATAACGCCTTAAGAGAGATAAAGAGAATGGTTTATCGATTTTTAGAAGTTAAGAGACTTGATCTTAAAAGATAAGAGACTTGACTTGATTGAATTAATATGAATTTTGTGAAACCTCATTCGTGAGTAATAAGTACTTGGTTTTAAAAGGAGAAATGTTTTAACGATTTCGAAATCGTAACGAGTATCGACAAACCATCGCAGTCATAATAAAGGAAAATGTATTGAATAATGAAGTATTAAAACCAAGAGAAACCTCCATCCGCATAGAAACTAAGACGACAAAATGATATTACATTTCCTGTGATCATGGTCATTAATAAGATTGATTATAAACAAGAATAACCTACTCACATATAAGGCATATGTTTCTCAAATTGTTTAAAAGAGAATTATGTTTTAAAGGATTAAAACTACGAACTACGACCTTTTCAAAATGAGAAACTCGAGCATTTGAAATTAGCAAACTTCAACGCTTGGAAAATAATGTTGTTACTTGATTTTACAAAGGAAAACATTTTGGTTTACTTAAAAATGCGAATCACTCTATTTTTTTATACTACGTATCGTGACTTTTATAAAAGGAACGGATCTCTTTAAGAGGAATTTAACGACGTAGTACTTTAGGTTAAAACCCGACTTAATATAAACGAAAGTACCTCGAGTCAGGTATAACTTGCCTATGCTTGTTGTGTAACTTGCCTACGCTTGTTGTCGCAGAACTTGCCCATGCTTGTCGTGATAGCCTTTCAGTGCAATAATTGTGTTTCTATACTACCGCCTCTCAATGGAGGGCCGCTGACTTGTTGAGAACTTACGGACGATCGCAAAGGACGAAGATTCCACGTATGCTTCCATTATTATCATATACGGGCATGCCTACACCGATGATGGATTCTGCGACGTGACCATTATGGTTATTTATGGCGGCAAGATCGTGACTTACGGCCAGGATCGGACGCAGAGCTGCTTACTTGCCCCGCCTACGTGACGCAGTGGATCCGCATAGGTTATCGCGACTTGCCACGGTCGCCTTGCGCTGGCATCGCGGACTTCATCACGGATCCGGGTTAGCCGATTCACTTGCCCGCCGCCACGTGGCGCAGGAGGATCCGCGAGGCTAGGCACTTGCCACGGTCGCCTTCGCGAGTCGGTTTGACGAGCTTCGTGACTTACTTGCGATCTGCGCGTAGTCGATTCACTTGCCCCGCCGCCTACGTGGCGCAGGAGAGCCGCGAGGTTATCGCACTTGCCACGGTCGCCTTCATGATACGATCAGATCAGACATCGTACGGTTGATCCGTAGTTATACTTGCCTCAGACGGCTTTATGACACGCGGGACCCGTGTTCATGATACCTCGTGTTGTTATATCATAGACCGCATGGCGATAAGGAATTCCACGCACGAGTGATTTGGAGGCGAGTCCCCGACTTGATATAATCGTTATACGTGTAAGTCGTTATCATACACGCCTCCCGCTTTATATAGACTATTATGATTTCGCATGTGATTTACGCTTCACATACTTGGTACTGAGCATCGACTCTCCTTGAGGGTCGCTCACGCCGCAGTAGAAGTACATCGCTTCGATCCCCGCTTAGATCACATTTCGCATTGAAGCCCGCTCTTCTGAGGCTTATCTTTGCATGTTACCCGAGTCCGTAGGTTCTATACATTCAGGTACGGCGGCCCCGCCCCGCCATAGTTGTTGTAAAAATCTTAGAGGTCCAGAGTAATCACCGCAAGGTGGCTGTAAGGATCAGAATGCTCAAAGGTCGATATATATAAATGTCGAAGGCAACCGCTTTGGTTGGCCTATTTTCTTCTTCTTGATCTATATCTATTTATATGTTTAAAGTTTTCATTTCACCGGTTTTTTCTCGATGCCAGATCACTAGGTGCCCGGTAGGCACCACCACGCCCGTTCGGTCGCGACAAAAGTGGTATCGCAGCGCTTAGTCCTCGAAAGTTCTACACCCTGTCTTCAGAAGTTCGATTATCGGCGTGGTCGCACCACATCTATAATCGTGAGGCTATAGGACATTTAGGATTGGTTTCATTTCTTCTCATTCCGAGATCGCGCCTTAGAGCCGTATGATAAGTCGACCCTCTCGACGATTTCGCTTTTACCGCTATGCCTCCGCAAGGCAACCCGCCCTGGCGGCAAGGCAAAGGCGGAGTCGCGAGTAGCAATGCAGCCTCACGCACTACAAGACTCGAGCCTCCCCACACCTGGAGCGTAAGAGACGGGTTATACGCTGGGCCCGCGCACGGCTGTGGTCAGGTCCAGATTGAGACGACCGACGCAGCAGCCCAAAGAGCACCGCCGTTCACCCTAGATCGATAACAGGCTACGAAATTTTCCGAGTCAGAGGTCGCCAGAGTTTTACGGGTCGAGGCCCGAGGATGATCCTCATGAGTTCATCCGGACAGCTACGCGATCATGAGAGTGATCAAGGCACTGAGACCGAGTCGTCCTGAGGTTCGCAGACGGCCGCGCGGATACCGCAGCCGATCGTTTGATTCGCGAGCCGCCCCGGAGAGAATGCACTTCCACTATATGGGACGAAGTTCTCGCGGCATTTCTTGCACATTTCTTGCCACAGACGGCAGGGCTCGCCGGCATTTTTGGTGTCAGAATCCGCGCACGCGACGGCCGGGAGTACAATGCGGAGTTCGACTCATCGTCTCAGACGCCCCACGTTAGTAGCTAGTACTGAGGATCGAGTGCACCGACATGTTGCGTGGCTCGATGATTACCTAGCGTAGTTGTTCGCGTGTAGCCTTCACCGCACGACATTGCCCACGCAGCTTACGACCTGACGCGGGAGCGAGAAATCGATTTGAATGACCAAGATCAAGCAGATGGCCGTGAATAAAGCAGGTCCTTTGTGACTTTCGAGGCGGACCGCCAAAGAAGAGCCGCTTACGCGCCAACGCCGCATTAAGTGGTCCCCACCGCTGCCGGACGCTTCGATATTCGTGAGCGTCGTGGCTCCTGTGCTCGATTTTCTGGAGTAGAAGTTCGACGGACGAGGCCACCCGTATCTCAGCGCGACTATCGCGTAAAGCCCATGTATGGAATGTCGCATCGGCTTGGGAGATTATACTGCGCCGACAGGCCATTTGATCGAGACCGTCCACCAAGGGCTAGCATCGCGGATAGCACAGACTACTAGATCGCTATGGTTCCTCACCTTTCATAGCTGAAAGGCAGATGTTCATACACCTACAGCTACTGAGAGGTCGCGAGGTTCCTCAGCTTTACGGCCCTTCGAACCGCCTATTTTTCGTATATCCTTAACCTCTAGAGTTTTGTATGTTTTATTGTATGTTGATATGTTTAGTGTTATGTTCGGATAGCTTGTGCCAAAATGTGAGTTATAAGCCTAGTTAGTGAAAAAGTGGTAAGTAGAAAGTGAAAACGATTAACCTTAGAATATTACTGAGACCTCAGATGTAAGGCCGCCTGAGTACAAGATTTGCTGTGATCTTTGTCGAATGTATGTGTACGTGGAGTAATGGTGGGAAAATTCGGGCGATGTAAATGGAAGTGGTGGCTTTCATGACCAGATAAAGATTGTTCGGACGAGAAACAAGAGCTTGATGCGTTGCTTGGTTCGCCATGTTGGGCCAACCCGCGCCTGCTTCGGCGCGGTCGGGTCGTGGTCCCGCCAGTGGTAGGGTCACGAGGTGCTAGGCCCAAGTTTAGACGACCATCGATGAAGTTCGTGGACGAGTTCGACCGCAGCCGATCAAGGCCGGAATGGCCTGGAAGATCGAGGCTAGTAAGATGACCAAGTTCGAGGTGGCGACTCAAAGTTTTGGGAACCGGCGATGATCAAGTGCGCGATACTAGAAGAGTTCAAGTGTTCGGCGAGGCACCTACGAGTAAGGGAAGAGAACGCAGGTTATTTCGTGGCAAAGCGTGGCGTGGCAACTTGTTAAGAACTTTATCGTTATCCGCTCTGAGAAGGAACATTCGACGAACGTTTCTATGCGAGGAGAATGTTATACCCCGATTTTCAGTATGTACGTAGTGGCGACGATAATAATTCTAAGCCTTAAGGATTTGGCAAGTGATCGAAATTTGGGCACAAGTGCCAAAAGAATCGCTTTCGACTAAACGCTTTACTAAATTTTCATGGGAAAATTCGCCATGTCATTTATAATTTTCATGATTTTTCCGAGAGACGAACATTTTGACCAACTTAGGGTGACACGTGTCACCCTCACATCGAAGAGAGGCGTGAATGGACGAAAAGGAGAAACGGGTTAGGTAGATATTTTGCGTGTCAGCGGGTAGACGGATAAGGTACACATGGTTAAATTGACCTACACTTGTACGGCACTTGGCTTGATCTTCGCCATTGGTGGCCATTGCTTGACCTATAAATACCCCTTGTTGAAGAGTTATTTCATCCACACTGAGCAATTTCCAAGCCTCAAATACTCCTCCTCTCATGTGGGTCCGCCACACCCTCCCCTTTGGGCTCAGGGCTTGCAGGTACCCCCCTAGCCTAGTTGGTTTCAGATAATACCCCTTTGTGGTATAGAAATACTCCTAGTATTGTTGTTATGCCAAAAATACTCTAGCCCTTATACCTTGTAGTACTTTCCAAAAGTTACCTCTATACGCAGAGTCTTAAAATACTATTATACTTCCTTTAGCCACTAAACTAAACCCTAAGGAAAATCTTCATAGCCGGTTGAAGTATTACAGGTTACGTATAACTTCTAAGGGTTGTTTGGAGCGGCTGAGCAATCTTATAGAGAGCTAAACGCCGCCAGATCGACATATATACTTGGATAATTTTTGGGCTTATCGAGGTAAATAATCCTATCCTTCGCTGTAATTGGAATTACATAATCGTGAGTAGTAGAAATGAATATAAGACGATATGATGGTATAAAAGAAGAGAATTGAACTGAATAGAAAGATATTACGTAAAAGACTTGAATTGATATCACATCAAGAATATTAAAGAAAAGTTAAGCATCAATCGCATCTACATAGATCGTATTTACAAGAGACCGATAACCTTTATCGTCAACGCTCGCGAGTAAAGATGTACTACTTGAAGGTGGACAAGGCTAGCTTGATTATAGCCGTGGAGCGCTTTTGCTAATAGTCGATAATCGCCGCGAGGTATGTGATTCTTCCTATACTCTTGAGTACGAAGTATTTTAAAGGAATATATATAGTACGTAGACGACGTGGCAATGTCTTTTGACTTAAGCCCTAATAATAAGAACCTTGAAGTATTTTAAAGGAATATATATAGTACTTAGACGACGTGGTGGCAAATGTCTTTGACTTAAGGTCAATAATAAGAACTCAAGTATTTTAAAGGAATATATATAGTACGTAGACGCACGCTGTTAACTGAATGTAGGTTACGCAATGTCTTTTGACTTAAGCCCTAATAATAAAGAATCTTGAAGTATTTCAAAGATTAAGAAACCGCTGAAAGAAGAGTAATATTTGGTTTTGAAAACATAAGAGTTATACTAGCTTTACGGGAAGTTAGGTATAACGCCTTAAGAGAGATAAAGAGAATGGTTTATCGATTTTTAAGTTAAGCAGACTTGATCTTAAAAGATAAGAGACTTGACTTGATTGAATTAATATGAATTTTGTGTGAAACCTCATTCGTGAGTAATAAGTACTTGGTTTTTAAAAGGAGAAATGTTTTACTGATTTCGGAAATCAGAATGAGTATCGACAAACCATCGCAGTAAGTAATAAAGGAAAATGTATCAATAACGAAGTATTAAAACCAGTAGAAACCTCCATATGCATAGAAACTAAGACGAGACAAAATGATATTACATTTCCTAGATCATGGTTGCTTAATAAGATTGATTATAAACAAGAATAACCTACTCACATATAAGGCATATGTTTCAAATTGTTTAAAAGAGAATTATGTTTTAAAGGATTAAAACTACGTAACTACGAGACCTTTTCAAAATGAGAAACTGAGCATTTGAAATTAGGCAACTTCAACGCTTGGAAAATAATGTTGTTACTTGATTTTACAAAGGAAAGCATTTTGGTTTACTTAAAAATGCGAGTCACTCTATTTTTTTATACTACTGTATCGGTGACTTTTATAAAATGAATGGATCTCTTTAAGAGGAATTTAACGTGACGTAGTACTTTAGGTTAAAATGTCACGACCAACTCGCCTGGATCGTGCCTTACCCCGCACCCTAGTGATACAACATCGTAGAAAATCACTAAATAAAAACACGAACATGAATTAAGAGACATGATAAATAAACAAAGCAACCAAAAATACTTGCCTTCAAGATATATACATAAATACTCCGAACAGCTTATCCTTTTACAAACTCGCCACAATAAGATTGCATGCACTTAAGAAGGATAACAACTATGACGGACAGTGGCCCCGCCATACCCCAATGTTCAAGAACCTACAGACTGTGGTAACATACCAAAAGATAAGCCTCCGGCGACGGCTTCCTAACACGAACTTTGATCCTACGAGCGATCCACAATCGATGATTTCTACCGCAGATGAACGCAATTTCAAGGAGGTCAAGACAACAGTACCAAGTATGTGAAACTATAAAACATCAGTAAATGAAATCATAATAGTCTATATAAAGCAGAGACATGATGATAACCAAACTACGCTCACAACATGTTAGCCATGTCAAGTCGTGGACTCACGCCTCAAGTCATCCTCACGCCCGTGGAACTCCTTCCTCACCACGGCAGCTTCAGGTATAAATCGTGGAATACGTGTCCCGCCATCTCGGGACTCAGAAAGAATCACGCGAACACGTGTCCCGCCCATCCTACGAGACTCTGCAGAATCAGCAAATACGTGTCCCGCCCCATCTCGCGACTCAGGATAATCGACGGAATACGTGTCCCGCCATCCACAGGATCTGCGAAATAATCGGGACAAATACGCAGTCCCGACTCATTCGACCTGAATAATCGACAAATATTGTCCCGCCCATCTCGCGACTCTGAATAATCGATGAAATACGTGTCCCGCCCATCTCGTGGACTCGGAATAATCGCATGAAATACGCGTCCCTACCATCTCGGACTCGTGAAGAATCGCTCACGACCAATCACCCTCCATCGAGAGACGCCAAGGGTATAGAAATACGTGATTTGCACAACAATGCTATCAAACGCAAACATAGGCAAGTTACACACAACTCAAGTTTATTTTAGGCCAAAGTCCGTGTTCGAATTCCCAAAGTATTACGACAAGTTAAATTCTTTTAAAAGATCCATTTCTTTATAAAGGTCACCCGATATTCGTAGTATTAAAATAGAGCGACTACATTTTTAGGTAAACCAAAACACTTTCCTTTTCATCATCAAGTAACAACATTCTTTTCCAAAAGTTTAAGTTTGCCTAATTTCAAACACTTAGGTCTCTTATGTTATAAAGGTTTCATAGTCCATATACTTAATCACTTAAGAATATAATCCTCTTTAAATAATTTGAGAAACATATGTCTTATACGCAGTAAGTTATTCTGTTCATAATCAATCTTATTAAAGCAAAACATGATCTAGGAAATGCAATATCATTTTGTCTCATCTTAGCTTCTATGCAGATGAGGTTTCTACCGGTTTTAATAATACTTAATTAGTCAAAACATTTCCTTTATTAACGCTGCAGTTGGTTTGTCGATACTCATTCCGATTTCCAAAATCAAGAAACATTATTCCTTTTAAAACCAAGTACTCATTACTCACGAATGAGGTTTCATACTAACATCCGTATTAAGTCAAGTCTCTTATCTTTTAAGATTAAGTCTCTTAACTTCTAACAATCAAGAACCCATTATCTTTATCTCTTAAGACGTTATACATAACTTCCCATAAAGCTAGTATAACTCTTCTTTCAAAACGTTTCTTAATTCTTTTCAAATACTTCAAGATTCTTATCATCACACATCAAGTCGCTTATAAGTCAAATCATTATCTTTAAACCACAAAGCATTTTCTACTTACATAAAGTCAGTATAACCAACTTCCCATAAAGCCGTTATAACACTCTTATGTTTTAAAACCAATCAAATACATTTAACACATGCGACGCCTACCGCATTACATAGTTATACACATATCATGCTGTGAGAAGATAGAAGAGGTTCACATACCGCCGCATTTATTATCGACTAATAGCAAACGCCCAAGTACCTCAAACCGCTTCTGGCCACACCTTAAGCGCTGCATCACGCCACACGAGTACTTCAACCCATAGAGGCCACAAGGCGCCTATTAACATCGACATCTCAACGAGAATATTCTACGTATTCCCGGCAAGATTTCCCGCAACCGCTGCAGAAATCTCCTCCTTTCTATCGAGGCCTCGCTAACAAAGCCAACAACTCCTAGAGTGTGGGTCAGATCGCCTAATCCGGGACGTGGTACAATTCTACTTTACAAGAATGCTACACAAGTCTATCGTAATACGCCCTATGTAATTACAGTCAGCTTCTCTTTCTTTAAATTTAGGCTTAAGTCAAAAGACATTGCCAAGCACAATTATATTCAGCCTATATATAGCATACTTCAACTATATATTCTTACAACATGTAATTTCCAATTACAATAGTTTAATGACAAAGAGTAGCTTCTACTTCGATAAGCCCAAAATTATCCAAGTTTAAATCGTCGATCCCGAGCAAGGTTTAGCCTCCTACTCCAGGCGCTCCAACCCGCTCCAAACAATCCTTAGAAGTTCTAACCAACTTACTCAAATACTACTAACCAATGCTTGAAGATTTCCTTGTGGTTTCGCTTTGGACTCGAGGAAAGTATAATAGTATTTTCCTGCCACGTTACGATAGAGGTAATCTCCTGGAAAGTACTACAAGGTATTTGGGGCTAAAGTATTTGGGCATTATAACAATACTTCAGAGAGTATTTCATACCACAGCTGTGTGGGTATTATACGAAAACAACTAGCCTGTGGGGTACCTCACAATACCAAAGCTGCAGTGGGAGGCTCTCTCGGCCAAAGCTTCACAAAGGAGAGTGGAGGGGGCTTGGATTGAAGCAAACAAGTTAGGGAGGGAGTATTTAGGAGACTTAGAAAGATTGTCAAGTTTCGATGACGAAAGCTGAGTCTTCAACTTATGAGTGCATTTATAGGTCATGAACGTCCAAACCAACGGTCAAGATCCATCCAAGTGTAAGGCAAGCAGGTGGCTAGATTTCAAATCCATGTGGGACTTTATCCATCTACCAATACCAACTTGCACAAATATCCTCATCCAACCCAAGGCACAAAAACGTGCCATGCCTAGTACCACTGCCGCCCACTTCAGCTTCCAACGCAGGTGACACACGCCACCCTCCACGCTGGGTCCAAATGTTTCGGCTCTCTGGCAAATCCTCAAGAAAAATTCTCAACGACATAGCCGTCAATTTTCCCTTCAGTAAGTTTAGTAAAACGCCGCCGAAAACGAGATTCTTTCAAAAAGACTTTCAGGCTCAAATTTTCAACCCAGCCAAACCTAAGGCTTAAATTTATACGCACGCCCACGCATATACTCGAAATACCGGGGTATAACATTCTCCCTCCTAGGAAACATCATTCGTCCCCAATGTTCCTTCTCAAGACGGAGCAACGAGCAAAGTCCTTCTAAATAAGCTTCACAACGCCCCGCCTCGGCTACGAAATAACAACACACGTACAAGAACATACTTAAATATACGCCAACGCAGCGAATCACTCTCGACGATTAAAAACAATACCAACTTCTCGCTTCTTCGTCCAAGTGGACACCCTTCGCACATTCATTTCTCACAAAAACGACATTCCATCTTTCAACACAAAGCTTCACTTCCTTTTTCCTTACTCGTACTCTTTCTTTGTAACACTTGAACCCTTCTCTAGCATAATGCGCACTACACTTCTCGCCAATGCTTCGCTTGCCAAAAACTTTGGAATCACCACCTCCAAAACTTGGTCATCTTACTAGTCTCACCTTCCTTAAGGCCATTCCCGCCTTCACGATCCGCTTCGTCTAACATCTCCACGAACTCATACCGACGGTCACCCTAACTCGGGCTCAGCACTCGCGTGACTTACCACCGCTGGGACCACCTTGCAGTCCGAATTTCACTGAACATGTGCCAGCGGTTGGCTCCAAGCAACACGTGGCCCCAACCCGACCCACTTAACGCATCAAGCTCTTTGCTTCCGAACCGGAATAATCTTACCTACGAGAATGTCATGAAAGCTACCACTCCATTCACACTACCCATGGACTTCTATCTCACAACACATTTATACGCAACCAAGTATTTCAACATGTGCGATCAACCGCGAAATCTTTTATCTCGGGCATTTACCTTACATCTAATGTCTCAACATACGAAATATTCTAAGGTTCACACTTCATGCCCCACACATATCCTTCTTTCAACTAACCACGCTTTCGTAACTCATAATCAACATAGTGACACTTAAACAAAGCTATATTTCCCGCCTCATTGCGACCAAGGACCTATTCTCGCGGCTCCTATATGTTGATCTGGCATAAAATAGCATGTAGCCTGGTACCCACACCCTGTACCTGCGTGACATGCCATCAATCACGCCACACGTGACGGCTGAAGAGAACTACTTCTTCCCGCGTTGTACTCTCTATCTGAAAGGTCTATACCACACAAAAGCCCTAATAGAATGCTCATTTCCGATTTCCGCTTTCAAACCGCCGAGCTTGAGTTTCCTCCACTAATGGGTGGGGGCCCGATCTCCTAGGATACCTCGAGAATGGTCAAAATCAAAACACGTATACTGGGTGACACGTTATACCAATCAAACATCCAACGCTTCTTAAAATACAGATACTCCTCGGGATGTATGTCTCCTGTAGACTCACGGGTAATAGTCGACGGCTAATCGAGCATCATAAACCCTACTAACAATTGCTCGAGAACATCGAAGTAATAACACATGAAACGAATAGTTGAGTATACCTCAAACGGAATCGCGAGGTGGGCAACTTCGTCGAAATGCTAAAGACGTATATCACGCGCAGTGAACATGCGATTCATCAAATACCTTCATATCTCGAGTCTCCCAATAGCACTCGATCTCCTTTCATGATAGGCACCATGCATGCTCTGAATGTGCTCGCAACCATACTTATGGACAATATATAACGCCGCGAGGCTGCGCTCTATCCGTCAATGACTGTATCTATGTAGCACGACGCCTCTCGGTAATTCATCCTGTTCTTGACTGCACCTCTTCCAAGGCTGCTTTTAGAGTAAGCATATTTTAAATACAAGACATACGCATTATATACTACTAAGATATGAGATCTAAATGAATGACTCACGATTATAGATGGTTAAGGATAATCAGACTTTCAAATAGCAGTCATATGACACTTTCAGGACTCATGCTCGATATTCTTTGTAATAATTTCTCGCTACCGCAACCATACAAACCCATAAATAAAAACGAACATGAATTCTCTATACATAACTAAATCCAAATATAAATAGACAAAATTTATTTTCCACACTAGTAAGTTTATGACAAGCTACCTACAATGTTAAGTTTATTTGTGAACAGATGCTCAGAATTCCAACTCTTAACAAATCTTCCTAAACCTGTCTGAAATGCTTATACGTGAACTTTGAAAAATTTAGGCGAGATCAAACGCTTGGAAAATAACTTACTGCGGCGTCACAGAAGTGGATTGCATTTAAAAAGAAGTGAATATCATAGTCTCATATAAGCGGGGAGCATGTATGAAAGAAACTACCTTTCACAACATAATATATGGCAACAAGGGGCTGTGACACAATCCAGGCTTCATAGATCCTGTGGAATAATTCAGTGTGGTATCGTCCTGTAATATCATTCTCACTTGACCGTAAAATCTAATCAGATGGTGTCTGTGCCACTTGGTAGCAAATCGTGTCATTGTGAGGCCACTCGGTGGACACGGTCTCCTACTGTTAAAATATTTCATCTCTCATGGGACTCAGCAATAATTCCATGAATCGTCCACCCAGAATCTCGTGGGACTCGTGACCAATTCGAGAATACCGTGTCACCATCTCTGGGACTTCTTAATAATATAATCAGCCTATCCCACACTAAATGGCTGGGATACTCGCCCATCAACGGTAACACCGATTTCCTTCAAAACCAAAAGTGTTGGCCAGTCAGCATCGTTTATGACCAAGACATTGATTCCTCTTAAAATTTTTGATTCGTCACCTAGCATGTAGATACGCTATTATACCCCACGTTTGTATAACACTTTATTTTCCAAACCCCAAAGTACTGCTTTATTTAACTTACAAAACTTGTTCATTTATAACATGTTTCATATCATAAGCCTAAGAACAGGCAATCCTTTAACACCGCGCACGAAACATCTATGTTTTAAATGACTGCCCTAAGTTCTTGCTTATAACTCGATCCTTATTTATCAGAAATCTTAACCTTAGATAATACATGTCTCCCGCTTATAGACTATATGATCTTTAATGTGTATTATTCCACTCCTCGAACCGACTCCCGGCCGTCAAACGAGCGCAACAAGGGTTGACTCTGACCATTAGTAAAACTCCTTCTCCAAGACCACGATAGTCCGAGACAATTCACTAATTATGACGCGAAACCTAATGTCTTGTCATCATTATCCATAACAGACTTCACGTCCTCTCTTAAAAGGATTACCTCAGTGATACTATGCATGTTTATCAATGCCAAGTACAATCATTTTTCTCAGACATTGGTCTCATTTATGGCATAGATTCTTATATGCTTAAGTATCACGACAACGGTGTACACTTTGCACACGAGTCGCACTAATTACCTTCAAAAAGTACGGTATCATGGCTTAACACTAAAAGATATACACATCGTGACCATAAAAATCATATAGGATATAATCGCTCTTCTAAACTCAGATCGCGATAAGCAATCGACCTCTAACCGCATTTCTCCTTTACCGTCAATCAACACGCCCAGAGTGCAACGCCGCGAGCCAGGATTCCTAGGCGAGGCACTCCCAATCAACCCGCAGTGCCGATCAGATTTTCGCAGTAACACAAGCGAAAGTAGACGGCTCGATTCTAATACCGCCGCCATGATATCAATTCGGGCCTACAACAAAGGTATATAGAATCGCCGCTAGATTCACTAGTATGGATGGCTACCCAGTATACGCTCACGAGGACCCAACGCGTCGCGCAAGGTAATCCTTCTAGTCGCTGGTGCACGGCTCCTGCGGTATCTTTACAATCAGGACGACCGATCGACGTTTCCGGCGACATTCTGGCTGAGCAAAGAAGGATTTTGGTAACCTTTTCGAGGCGGAAAGTACCTCATCCAAAGTTCATACTTACTGCATATTTCCATTATTTCCCATACCCAAGTCGGTTAGCTCCATTTTCTACCCAACAGGATGTGATACCGTGTGAATGTCAAGTTCCTACGCTGCATTTTAACGACGCCGTGATCGTAGCAAAAGAGTTTCCTGCCTTTTTATTGTCATCACTAAGGCGCGGCAATGAAAATGGTCGAGTAAATCAAACCCTATAAAATCAATGAAAGTATATACGTGCGATTTTACAGCATTTGATTAGAAAATCAAACCAGTAAACAAATTAAATGCACATAGCAGGCTTTTAAATCGCTAAGACCTAATCACTCATCTTAAAGCCGTTTACTTATAAAGCATAGTGAGTGATTACTTCTATTTCCCAACATAGTTAAGTCGAAAAGGTCATCGATTGCTAAAAACCGTTCTAGTTTCTATAAAAGTACGCATTACTTCGTAAATTTTCACGCCTTGCCACGCATTTACGAAATCCACTGTACCAGACTATCGGTCCGCCAGTTGTACTCTCATCTAGTAAAGGCGGCATTTTTCTAACTCGAAGTTAAGTCTCAAATCAGCCTCGTTTTTTCGTAAACCGTTGGCGGCTATATAAGGTTGTAATCACTCAGCCTCTATAACTCTTCGCTTCTAGAAACGGGCCTTCGCCTGAATTCTGCTTGTTAAGCACAGTCTCAACGCATTGCCGCAAATCTTCGCGTATCGATTGTCACTGTCTATAGCTTATAGCCCATCGTTCATGTCTCAGAGGCGTAAGTTCGCCACGATTGTCAAATAGAATTGACAAACGATAATGTTGGTTCGTTCCCAGATGGCAGCGTGTTTAGCTCGCAAACTTGGCTGTCACCGTAGAACCGCATAATTGCCATTCGCGGTCAAGACACTGCACGGGTTCGGTCTAATCGTGTACACTTTTGTCACGACCCGAACCGGGCCCGTGATCGTGCCTTACCCGCACCCTCGATACAACATCGCAGAAAAATCGGAAATAAAAACATAAACATGAAACAAGAGACATGATATAAATAAAAGCAACCAAAAAGTTCGCTCAGATATATTCATAAAAACCCAATAGCTTATCCTTTTACAAACTCGCCCACAACAAGACTACGTAATTCTCTAAGAAGTGACAACTATGACTGACAAATTCGCCATACCCTCAATGTACAAGAACCTGGCTGCACTGCGGTACATATACCAAAGATAAGCCTCCGAGAAACGGGCTTCCCTACAACGGAGATCCTACGAGCGAGGATCCACAACCGACAGATTCTCTACCGCTGAGATGAACGCACTCAAGGCGAGGTCAAGATAACAGTACCAAGTATGTGAAATCAAAAATATCAGAAATGAAATCATAATACTATATAAAACAGAGACATGTATGATAACCAAATCATACCATAACATAAAGCAACATACAAGTCGTGGACTCACGCCTCAAAGTCATCCTCACGCCTGGAACTCCTCTTCTCACCGCTAGCCTAGGTACAAACCATGTGATACGATAACATGTCTCGCTACCATCTCTACGGACCCGATAGAAACGTTGGAATACATTCTCCTGCTCATCTCATTAACTCAGAATATGGAATCTCTGCCCATCCATGGACGAGTCGAGTGAAATACATTCCCGCTCATCCTACGCTTAACGCGTAGTCGAGTGAAATACATTCCTGCTCATCCTACGAACGCCAGGTCGAGTGAAATACATTCCCGCTCATTAAACGCGTAGTGGGTGAAATATTCCTGCTCATCCTATGAACCGTGAGGTCGAGTAAAATAAAAGATTTGCACAACAAGGCTATCACACGCAAACATAGGCAAGTTACACACAACTTAAGGTACTATCATTTCCATGCCAAAATCCGCTTCAATTCTAAAGTATTACATACATTAACTCTTTTAAAAGATACGTTTCTTCACAAAAGTCACACACAATGTTCAGAGTATAAAATAGAGTGACTATCTTTTAAGTAACCAAAACACTTCCCTTGTAAAATCAAGTAACCATTATTTTCCAAGCGTTCAAGTTTACTTTATTTCAAATGCTCAAGTTTCTCATTTTGAAAGGTTTAGAAGTAGTTCGTAGTTTAATCACTTAAGAATATAATTCTCCTTTAAAACAAATTTGAAAGCAATATCTCGCGCATGTGAGTAGGTTGTTCTTGTACATTCTGATCTTATAAGCGACCGTGATGCAGGAAATGTAATATCATTTTGTCTCATGCCCAGTACATGCGGATGGAAGTTTCTCTTGGTTTTAATAACAATTGGTCAATCTGTTTCCTTTGTGTATTTCTGATGGTTTTGTTCGATGCACTTAATCTCGTTTTAAATCAGTAAAACAGTATTCTTTTAAAACAGACTACTCGTTAACTCATGAATGAGGTTTTCTGTATTTAATGGAAATTCTACATAACAAGTCAAACTAAGTCAGAGTCTAACATCTTTCGAGTCAGTCTCTTAACTTTCAAAATCCAAGTCGTGTATAAGTCAGTCTCTTATCTTTCCAAGATGAGTCTCTTAACTTTCAAAATCAGAGTCGATGTGTATAAGTCGAGTCTCTTATCTTTATGATCGATAAACCATTCTTTTACCTCTGCCAAAAGAGTGGGTACAACTAAAGCTTCCTGTATTATTATAACACCTATGTTTTAAACCAGCAAATCACTTATACGTATAAGTCTGTACTACATGATTCCGCAACAATCATCTTTGAAAATATAGGAAGGATTCGCATTACCTGCGGCGATTATCGACAAATAACGCGCTCGAAGTACTTGACCGTCGGCTACTCGCCCAGCCAGTAGATCGCCACCGCGTAGTATAAAGCCATAAAATGGTCACTTATCTTCTATCAAACGCTGCACCATTGAAGACTTATACTGATAAAAGCCTGCAATGCTACGGGAAAATTGTGACCAACACCCCGTTTTACTGTTTCATCTTTCTCAGGCTGGAATAACGTAATATATATACCATATATATATATAAGAGCGTAATAATTAAACAACAAGAAGTAAAAAAGAGAGTTCACCTTTGTGTGTGGCAGTTTTACTATCGTATGTAATAACAGTAAAAAAGAAGAAGGATTCTGGCATGTGTATGTGATTTCCCCTATCACGCCATGTATTACAATAGTAAAAAAAGAGGATCAGCGCCCAAGCAGGCGATTGAACAATCTTCCCAGTAACGAGGAAATGTAAATGCGATCCAAAATGCATCTGATCCAAAGTAACTACGGTCCAATGCATCGATCCAAGTAAATACGATCCGCTTAAGTTTAGGTCGTGACTTGTCCATTTGCCATCCGATTGCCGTTAGTCATCGAAACTTTATATTTAAATGTATGCCATAAGTTATAGTTTACTTTGGTAATTACTTATTTACACAAGTAAAATGCGTTTTACCATTTTAATAGCAAGCGGCCACGATCCTTTCTTTTAACAAGTTAACAAAGATCCATTTTCCAAACTTTACTCGTATTTTGCCTGTAATATACTTATAATATATGTATATTGATTCACAAGGGTTAGGTTTACTGCCTCAGATATTGCAGGTATCCAGAACTTAATGTAAACCAATGATCTTAGCTCAATCTTTACAGATTCCAATCACCGCTACAAACAGCCAGCAGCTCTGGCAGCTTCTTCTTCCAGGAACCCGACTCAGTGAAAAGAAGTAGCCCAGGGTTTCCCGGCTAGTAAGAAAGTTTATTAGGGGCACTGAACAATGGAGGTTGGGGTGTAAATCTTTCCAACTCTTGGTACACAATCTTCCTAACATAGGAAGAACACTTGAGGAAGTTTAAGAATTGTTGGACAAATTTAGTCAAGAAAATGGGCTCAAGAGAAGCAAGGAAACAAAGGTCAAAGGAGAAGGGAGAAATTTCTTGTCTTGAAATGGTTAGGAGTGTGGAAGTTTTTCATCATGGGAGTGCGTATATATAGGACAACGAGGCTAGGATGTGAGAAAGAGAGCAAGTGTGTGGATTTGAATTGGGGACAAGTGTGTGTGGGTCCAAGCCCTTTGTCTGCCTGAAATATCTAACAAGACAAGGCCTTTGTCTTGCCGCTGTGCAAAATTTACGGCCATGGGGCCACTGAGGGTGACACGTGCGCCTCTGCTGAAATCCAAAATATTTCATCTTCGAAAATATCCATAGAAGGCAAAAATCTAAAGAAACAAAGTGGGCCCCTAGGAAACATCAAATTTCTCAGTAGACCCCACGTGACCAGTCGGAAATAAAATTCATAATTCTAATGTATAAATTCATTGATACAAATCACAGGAACCCGATTCCCATCAGCGAACCTTTCCTTGTGAAAACAGAAACAAAGTGAAAAATCGCGTCTTTTCTTTTTCCAAAATTTATGTCGTATTCTCGCCATTACCTCCTACTTTATATACCTTGGAACTACAGGTATAAAAACATTATTAAATTTTAAAACGAGTACTCATTCTCCACGAATGAGGTTTCATCACTAACAGTCCGTGATAAGTCGAGAGTCTCTTTGTGCGCCCAAGATCAGTCTCTTAGCATACAGCGATGATGGCCCGTTCTCTTTGTCTCTTAGGCGTTATACCTAACTTCGTAAGCTAAGTATAACTCTTCTTTCAACGGTTTCTTAAATTCAACTTTGAAATCTTTTAGATTCTTAATAAGTCAGCGTCAAGTGATTATAAGTCAATCGATTATCTTTCAAAACCCACTGACGTTTCTTACTTACGCCAAAGTACGACATAACCCGACTCGCAAAAGCGGTTATAACACTTTATGTTTAAACGATGAATACATTTAACGTATGCGATCTGCAGTCTTTACGTAGTTATACCGTATAATCTTGAGAAAGATAGGAAGAGTTTAACGTCTTTGCCATGGCGATTATCATTGTGTAGAATGCTCAAGTACACTCAATGTCGGCTGCACCTTAAGCATTGAAAAGAAGCGGATAACCACAGCAGTAATCACTTGACTATATGAGGCCATGGCGCCTGGCCAACATCTAGATCTCGTAGAATATTCTCTGAAGGTCGTGACCATCTGCATGTGCGTGGAAATCTCTCATCTGCTCAGGCACGCTAACGACCAGCAACTCCTGGGAGAGGAGTTGTGCGATCTAATCAGGACGTGTCTGATTCTCTTCTGATGTCTTTATGATCTCTTTATGTCTGATGTATCTTAATTCTGATTGATTCTCTTAACAAGTCGAGGCTTAAGTCAAAAACGTTCTTGTATATGGTCTTCAGTTCTATATATAGTATAAGCGACTATATATTCTTACCAGCGTGTAATTTCTATTCTGATAGAAGACGATAGTATTTACTCGATAAATGAAATTATCAAGTTTAAATGGAGTCTACCGAATGAGTTTTAGCTCACTTACTCACGTCTTGGCTCGGCGGCTCGAAGCGATCGCAGAAGTTACGCAGAAACACTTTCGAATCACTAACTACTTGATGAAAGATTTCCTTAGGAGTTAAGATGCATGGTGAGGGGAGAGTATATTAGTATTTTTTAAGACTGCGTATGGGGTAACTGGAAGTACTACAGGTATTTGGTCTAAAGTATTTGACCATTATAACAATCTTCTGAGGAGAGTATTTCTACCCATAGGGGGGTATTATCACAGCTTGACTAAAGTGCAGGGGTGCCATGTTAGAAACCTCGAAGAGGGAGAGGGAGGCCCTCTCGAGCGAAAGCACGGAGAGAGAGGGAGAGGCTTTGAATGAACAAACAGAGGAGAGTATTTAGAGACTTGAAAATTCTCGAGTTTGGATGAAGAAGTGTTTAACCAGAAGGTGTTATAGGTCGAATGGCGGTAATGCTTGAAATCAAATCAGTGCAGGCAAGTGTAGGGCTGAATTTGACCATGTGGACTTTATCCGTCTACGCTTGTTTACTGGAAATATCCACTACTGACTTGAGGCCATGGCGTGTAATTAAAGCCTTTGTCGTCAGCTTTAGCACAATGTGAGGTGACACATATCCGCCTAAGATTTAGTCGAAATATTTAGTCTCTCGGAAATCCATAAAATTCTGCAATGACATATAAGATTTCCGCCATGAAGATTAGTAAAGCGTTTACGTGGCATGATTAACACCGTAGCTTATGCGATTTTCGGTTTAATAAACCTCAGGCTTAAATTTATCGTGCGCCGCCTGCGTCACGTACTAAAAATAAAGGTGCCAACGCAAAACAGGATAATATAAATGAAAGTACGCTTGAGTTGTGTATAACTTACTATGCTTGTTGTTGTGTAACTTGCCTATGCGTGTTGTCGTGTAACTTGCCTATCTTTGTTGTATTGATAACTGTTGTGCAAGAATTGTGTTTCTCTCGCGTCTCGATGGAGTAGGTTGACTATTGAGAACACTTGGAGCGTCTTGTGATGTGGAAGGTGCGGGTATCGCCGGCGTTATTATTGTGCATGGGCATGTCGCCACGATGATGGATTACGTGGACTAATGCTGACCATTATGGTTATTTATGGCGAAAGTGCTCGTGACGCCACGGTTGTGATTCGGTGCGTAGCTTTGTTTACTGCCCCTTGTCATTTCATTGACGAGTGGATCACGGTATAGGTTGTACCAGTGGCGTGTCATTTTCTTGGTATTATACCCGGTATTCCAGGAATTAATATGCGTGAGAATGCGTTTATAATTTAAAGCCTTAAAGTTTGGCTGGGTTCGAAATTTGGGCTGGAGTGCTAGAAGATGGATTTTTCGGGCGAAATGTTTTTACTAAACTTACGAGAAGAAAAATCGGCTATGTCATTTTTAATTTTTGCGGATTTTTCAGAAGGCGAAACATTTTCAGACCAACGGAGAGGAGCGACATGTGTCACCTCCACATTAACATAGTAGGCGATGTATGGTGAGCGACAGAAATTGGAGGGAGTCGAGGGGAGTTGGTAGGATATTTTGTGCAAGTTGTTATGTTATATGGATAAAGGTGCAAACGCAGCTTAAATCTAATACACCTTTACATTTGGATGAATCTTAAGCCATTAGGTTGGCTTTTTTTCTGACCTATAAATACCTCATAGTTGAAGACTTTCTTCATCCAAACTTGAGACAATCTTTCTAAGTCTCAATATACCATCTCCCTCTTGCTATTTGTAGTTCATCCCAAGGTCCCCCCCCGCCAGGTGAGCCTTGGACGGAGAACTCCCTCACTCCCAGCACCTGTGATGTCTGTGAGTGAGAGATTTTCTAGCCTAGTTGTTTTTAAGTATAATACCCCTTGTTGTGGTATAGAAATACTCTCCTAAGTATTGTTATAATGCCCAATACCTTGGCCCAAATACCTTGTAGTATTCCCAGGTTACAACTCTGCAAGCCCAGAAAATACTATTATATTTCTTTAGCCACTAAAAGCGAATACCCTAAGGAAAATCTGTCATTGATAGTTGAAGTATTTAAGTAAGAAAGTTGGTTAGAACTTCTAAGGGGTTGTTTGGAGGCGGTTATGGAGCACTTCGAGTAGTGAGATGGCGTTGCTCTTTCGAGCAGCGACTTTAAAACTCGGATAATTTTGGAGCTCATCGAGTTAAATACTCTTTGTCCTTATTGACAATTGGAAATTACATCTTTTTAGTAATGTATTGAAATGAATATAAGATTCATAGAAGAGATTTGAGCGCCAAACTAGATTGAGAAGGGATATTAATGAAAAGGATTGGCTCAAAACCACTTGAGAAGAATATAGAAGTAAGTTAGCTGCATGTAACTACATGGGGATACGTATTGCAGTTGTTAATAACCTTTATTGGTTGGTTGAATGTTTTGCAAGTAGCATGTGCTACTTAGAAGGTGGACACATAAGCAGGGTTTATAAGCCCTGAGTGGAGCGTTTTGCTTATAGTCGTATAATCGTCATGCGAGTATGTGATTCTTCTTTATCACGCTTGAAGCATGAAGTATTTTAAAGGAATACATATAGTGCAGAATTGAGCGACGTGTGTGCTTATGTCTTTTGACTTAAGCCCTGATAATATGTATATATTATATGGTAGATGTCGATGGTGCTAACGGAATATAGTTGTACGACAATGATCTGCTTCGACTTAAGCTTTTTAGAATAATATGTATATATTATATGGTAGATATACGATGTGCTAGCTGAATATAGTTATGCGTAATGTAACGCCTAACGACTTAAGCACGAATAATAAGAACCTTGAAATATTCTAAAAAGAATATATAGATATAGTCTGACGCGCGTAGGCGCATTTATGTGTTCTTACATCGAATGCTTCAGTGTCACGGCGTGTAACGCTTTTGACTTAAGCTTTGAGATAATAATGATCTTGAAGTATTTCAAAAGATTTAAGAAACCTTTTGAAAGAAAGAGAAAATTAATGATTTATGGTTTTAAAAAAGCATTAACAGTTATACTGCATCTTATGGGAAGTTAGGTATAACGTCTAAAAGGAATAAAGAAAATGGTTTACTTGATTTTAGAAGTTAAAAGACTTGATCTTATAAGATAAGAGAACTTAACTTAAATGAATTAATATGAGTTTTGTGTGAAACCTCGTTCGTGAGTAATAAATCGTGGTAGTTTTAAAAGGAATAATGTTTCGCGATTTGGAAATCGGAAATGTAGTATCGACAAACCAGCTGCAGCGTTAATAAGAAAATGTATTGAATAATGAAGTACTATTAAAACCAGTAAGAAACCTCCATACAACATAGAAGCTAAGATGAGACAAAATGATATTACATTTTCTAGATCATGCCGGCTACAGCACTTAATAAGATTGATTATGAACAAGAATACCTACCATACTGCGCCTATGGCATATGTTACTCAAATTGTTTTAAAAAGAGATTAAGAGCATTGAACTATGAAACGTTTCTAAAAAGAGACTTGCTTAATTGAAATTAGGCAAACCGGAACTTTAGGGAAAAGGAGGGCATTGTGTTGTCTTAAAATGGTTTTAAAACATGAGTGTTATAACAAGCTTTAGGAAGTTGGTTATAACGACTTTATGAAAACAAAAGAAAGAGGTTTTTATCATTGGTTTTAAGTGGTCAACTTGACTTTAAAGAAGAGAAGTGTTTTGGTCTAAAAAGAAGGCATGGTATTGCTTCTTAATTGGTTTCAAAAGAAAGTATGGAAGTTGTTTTGGTTTTACTTAAAGATGTAGAAGTCACTCTATTTTTATACTACGGGAATTATCGGTGAGAAGGCTTTTATAAAAGGCGAATGGATCTTTAAAAGGAATTTAACGTGTCACGTAGTACTTTAGGGTTAAAACCGGACTTTGGCATAAAATGAAAGTATTCTTTGAGTTGTGAAACTTACTCTATGCCTTGTTGTTGTGAAACTTGCCTATGCCTTGTTGTAATAGCCTTTGTGGTGCAAGAGGTGTGTTTCTATACTACCGCGTCTCTCTCGATGGAGGGTTTGGTTGACTTGTTGAGAACTTACTTGGGCGTGCGTTTCGGGCGAAGGTGGAGAAATTCCGCGCACGCGTTCTGCTGATAGTGTTACTTACGCTAAACGCTTTGGACATACCGACACGATGCGTAGCGCGGGTATGCTTCCATTTTGATTGCCGCTTATTTGTTTCCTTTTGGACATCTGACACGATGCGTAGCGCGGGTATGCTTCCATTTGAAATGATGTCTTATTGTTTCCCTTTGGACATACCGACACGATCGTAAGCGCATTTTGGGTATGCTTCCGTTTGGAATGTTGTCTTAGTGTTTCTTTGGACATACCGACACGATGCGTAGCGCACGTATACTCCCATTTGGATTGCCGTCTTGTTACTATCATATCATGACTGTATAGGCGGTGAGGAAGGAATTCCACGCACAGTGATGATTTGGGCGTGAGTCCTCGACTTGACATATTTGTTGCATTTATATATTTGCCAGAATCAGAAGTTGTTATCATACATGTCTCTGCTTTATATGTACTATTATGATTTCATTTACTGTGTTTCTAAGGGGATTTCACATACTTGGTACTGTTATGACGACTCCTTCGGCGTGCGTCATCTGCGCAGTAGAATCACATTTTGTGTCGATCCGCGTGTAGGATCTCGTTTAGTGTGTAGGAAGCTCCGTTCCTTCGAGGCTTATCTTTGGTATGTTACCCGAGTCTCATGAGTTCTTGTGCATTCGTGGGTATGGCGAGCCCCATCTCCGTCATAGTTGTCATATAAATCTTAAGTCCGTAGTAATTTCGGCGGTGGTTGTAAGGATTGTGCTTCAAATGTCTATATATATATGTTGAAAGGCAACCCATTTTGGTTGGCCTATTTTCTTTCATCTTGATCCATGTCTATTTGCATGTTTAAGTTTTTATTTCATGGTTTTCTCACGATGTTGTATCACCAGGTGCCCGGTAGGCACGACCACGCCCGGTTGGTCGTGACAAAAAGTGGTATCAGAGCGATTAGTCTCGGAAAGTGTCTACCGTGTCAGTGGAAGTCTTGATTGCTCGATGTGTTACTACATCTATAATCGTGAGGCCAGGCGTTTGAGATTGGTTTCTATTCTTCTCATTCGAGATCGTGCCTTAGAGCCGCCAGGTGTGATAAGTTGGACCCGGCGCACTTCGTTTTTACGCTTATGCCTCGCCAGTATGCAACCCGGGCCCGGAAGGGCAAAGCGTGAGGAAAGCTGCGGTAGAAGCGGCGGCGAGAGACCACGCACTGAGCCTCCGGTTACGCGCGTTTGGAGTAGAGAGATGAGTTACAAGGAGTGGCCAGATTAATGGCGAGGTTGTGGCGGACTTGAGATAGGCTAGACGCAAAGTTCAGTAGGCACGGTGGTTCACCCTGCATCGAATAGTTCGAGGCTACGGATTTTCGAGTTAGAAGCCGCGAGTTTTACGGGTGAGGCTTGAGGATGATCCGCGGGAGTTCATCAAGCGATGACGGATCATGAGAGTGATCAAGGCATCTGAGACCGAGTCGCCTAAGTGGTCCTAGGTTCGCATCCCAGTGCGTGATACCGCAATGATCGTTTGATTCGTGGGAGCTGTCGGAGAGAAAGCACTTCCGGCTTTATGGACGAGTTCTCGAGGCATTCTTGCACATTTCTTGCCTCCCGGATGAGGAGGGCTCGGGCGGCAGCATTTTTGGTGTTGCGATCGCATGCAGTTCGGGAGTACAATGCGAGTTCGACTCATCGGCGACGCCCTCGCATTGGTGGCTAGTATGGAAGATCGAGTGCACCGATATGTTACGTGGCTCGATGATTACCTAGCAGAGAGTTGTTGGTGCAGGCTTCGGCAAATGGGCATGGACATTGCCCGCACGCAGCTTATGCACTCTGGAGCGGCGGAGCGAGAATGACCAGGAATCGCACTAAGCGTCGTGAAGAGAGCCGTAATGTACAGCAAGAGACTAATTATGCGCCTCCCAAGAGTGCCAGTGGTCTCTCCACTAAATCTTCAAAGGTATCCAGTATTCGCAGGAGCGTGTCGTGGCCCAAGGTGGTTCGTAGGGGATTTTCGGAGAGAGCGGTGTTAGCGGTGAAGCCACCCTACCTCATCGTGGCCAGATCATTGTCAGGTAAGACTCAGCGCGGTGGGAGGTCGTGCATAGTCGGAGTTTGTTTTACATGCCGCAGCCAGCAGGCCATTTGGGGGGAGAAACTGGTCCGATTGTGGGTAGTAATCGTAGGATAGCGCTGCACTACGATCACTGGTTGCAAGTGGTTCTCTCGCTTCCACACTAGGCAGATGTTCATACACCGGCGAACCCACAGAGGTCGCGGTGGAAGCTTCAGCTTTTAGCTGGGCCCTTTGAACCTTCGCTATTTTCGTGTATATCCTTAACCCTCTAGAGTTTTCAGTATGTATTGATGATATGATAAATGTCAAAAAGTTAAGTGTTATGTCTTCGGATAATAGCTTTGTGCTAAGATGGATTTAGAAACCTGCAGTGAGAAAGTGGTGTTTCCAAGCTGAGGTGAAAATGATGAACCTTAGAATTTACGCAGTTGAGACCTTAGATGTAAAGCCGCTTTCGAGTACAAGTTTTCAAGGCGAGTGATCTTTGTCGAGAAACGTGATAGGTATACGTGGGTGTAATTGTGTGATGTTCCCCGGGTAGTGTGAAGTGGAAGTGGTAGCTTTCTTGCATGACTCAGAGTGTAAGGCATTGTTCTTTGATCGGGAACAAGGCGCTGACGCGTTGAGTGGGTCGGGTTGGGGACACGTTGAGGGCCAACTGCCGCCTGCTTGAGGAAAGTGGGTCATTTCTGGGTGAAGTCCCGCCAGGTGGTAGGCTTCCACGCAGGGTGTTAGGCCCAGTGCATAGATGACCATCGCATGAGTTCGTGGAATGCGTTAGGCCCGAGAATCGGTTCGCGAAAGGTCGGCCGAATGGTCTTAAGGGAGGCCGAGGCTTGTGGGCTGACCACTGCCTTGAGGTGGTGACTCCAAAGTTTTGGGGACTAAAGCGATGACTCAAGTGTGGTACGAGTATCTTAGAAGAGTTCAAGTGTCTTCAGAAGGGCAACAACTGTGGTAAGGGAAGGAAAAGAACGTGTGTTATTTCGTGGCGGGCGCAAGGCCGTTGGCAACTTGTTAGAAAGATCTTCATCAAGATTATCCGCTCTTCAGAAGGAACATTCGGACGAATGTTTCTGGGCGAGGGGAGAATGTTATACCCGATTTCGGAGTATGTACGCGATTGGCTACGCGTTTATAATTTGAGCCTTAAAGTTTGGCTAGGTTCGAAATTTCCGGGCACAGTAAAAGCCGAAAGTTGAGTCGTTTTCTCGATGAAATATTTTACTAAACTTACGAAGGCGGAAAAATATTTGGCTATGTCATTTTTAATTTTAAGTATGATTTTTCCGGTGAGATTTAAACATTTTTGGACCAACGGGGAGGGTGACATGTGTCACCCTCACAGTAGCTACAATGTCAGCGGGCGGCAATGGGACTGACTTCAAAAAAGGGCCGGCCGAGTTGGCAGATATTTCAGCGGTGTTTGTGAGCCGTAGACGGATAAGGTGCACTTGGCTTAAATCTAGCCCTCCTACACTTGCCTTACACTTGGAAGAATCTCTGTGCCATTGGTTGGCCTTTACTTGACTCTATAAATACCCTCTAAGTTGAAGACTTTCTTCATCCAAAACTTGAAGCAATCATTCCTAAGTCTCAAATACTCCTCCCTCTGCTTGTAGCGGCCTTAGCCCAGTCTTTGCCCTTGAGGTGAGCCTTGGCCGAGAGCCTCCTCTCCCACCTTTGTGGTGTGCAGTAGCGTACCGCTGCACCCCTAGCCTAGTTGTTTTCAGTGATAATACTCCTTGTTGTCAGGGTATAGAAATACTCTCCTAAGTTATTATACATACCCAAATACCTTCGCCCAAATACCTTGTAAAGTATTCCCAAGAGTTACACTGCTTATACAAAAGCTTCCGTAAAATACTACATATACTTTCTTTAGCCACCACTAACGGGAAACCCTAAGGAAAATCTTCATCGATAGTTGAAGTATTTAAGTAGAAGTTAGAACTTCTAAGGGTTGTTTGGAGCGGATTGGAGCACTCGGAGTAGGAGCTAAGCGTTGCTCAGGAGCGACTTTAAAACTCGGATAATTTTGGGCTCATCGAGGTAAATACTACTGTCCTTCTATTGTAATTGGAAATTACATACTGTAGTAGTATTGAAATGAATATAAGATTCATAGAAGAGATTTGAACTGTAATAGAAGGATATTACCGAAAAGGATTGAACTGAAATCACTTCAGAAGAATATAAGTAGAAGTTAAACTGTACTTACATAGGACTGTATTACAGTAGACTAATAACCTTTATTGGTTGGTTGAATGTTTTGCAAGTAGCATGTGCTACTTAGAAGGTGGACAAGGCTAGCCGGGTTATAGCCGTGGAGCGTTTTGCTTATAGTCGATAATCGTCGCGAGGTATGTGATTCTTCTTTGTCTATACGCTGAGCATGAAGTATTTTAAAGGAATACATATAGTACGGAAGACGTCACGTGTGGCAATGTCTTTTGACTTAAGCACGAATAATATGTATATATTATATGGTAGATGCGTGTGCTAACCAATATAGTAATGCGAATGTCTTTCGACTTAAGCTGAATAATATGTATATATTATATGGTAGATGTACGTGTGCTAGCTTGAATATAGTTATGCGGCAATGTCTTTTGACTTAAGCTTTGAATAATAAGAACCTTGAAATATTCTAAAAATAATATAGATATAGTATGGTAGACATATGTGTGTTAACTGAATGTAGTGTCACGACAATGTCTTTTGACTTAAGCCTGAATAATAATGATCTTGAAGTATTTCAAAAGATTTAAGAAACCTTTTTGAAAGAAGAGTAATGATTGGTTTTAAAAAAAGCATTAAGAGTTATACTAGCTTTATGGGAAGTTAGGTATAACGTCTAAAAGAATGTTGAAAAGAAAATGGTTTAAGATTTTAGAAGTTAAGAGACTTGATCTTATAAGATAAGAGACTTAACTTAAATGAATTAATATGAGTTTTGTGTGAAACCTCATTCGTGAGTAATGCGTACGTGGTTTTTAAAAGGAATAATGTTTTACTGATTTCGGAAATCAGAATGTGTATCGACAAACCACTGCAGCGTTAATAAAGGAAAATGTATTGAATAATGAAGTACTATTAAAACCAGTAGAAACCTCCATCCGCAGAAGCAAAGATTAGACAAAATGATATTACATTTTCTAGATCATGGCTGCTTAATAAGATTGATTATGAACAAGAATAACTCTACTTTATGGTATATGTTACTCAATTGTTTTAAAAGAGATTAAGACATTGAACTATGAAACTTTTCTAAAAGAGACTTGCTTAATTGAAATGGCAAACTGGAACTTTAGGAAAGAAGGGCATTATGTTGTCTTAAAATGGTTTAAAACATAAAGTGTCATAACAAGCTTTATGGGAAGTTGGTTATAAAACTTTATGAAAACAAAGAAGGGTTTTATCATTGGTTTTAATGTGGTAACTGGACTTTAAAAAGAGAAGTGTTTTGGTCCAAAAAGAAGGCATGGTATTGCCTTAATTGGTTTTAAAAAGGAAAGTATGGAAGTTGTTTTGGTTTACTTAAAAGATGTAAGTCACTCTATTTTTATACTCACACGATCGGGTGACTTTTATAAAAGGAATGGATCTCTTTAAAAGGAATTTAACGTACGTAGTACTTTAGGGTTAAAAACCCGGACTTTGGCATAAAATGAAAGTACTTTGAGTTGTGAAACTTGCCTATGCTTGTTGTGAAACTTGCCTATGCTTGTTGTAATAGCCTTTGTGGTGCAAGAATTGTGTTTCTATACTACCGCGTCTCTCGATGGAGGGTCGGTTTACTTGTTGAGAACCTACTTGGACGTGCCGGCAGTGACGGAGAAATTCCACGCACGTTCTCGTTGATAGTGTTATCGCTAAACGCTTTGAACATACCGACACGATGCGTGGCGCATCGCATGCTTCCATTTTGATTGCCGCCTTGTTGTTTCCTTTGGACATATCGACACGACGTAGCGCACGGGTACGCTTCCATTTGGAAATGTCTTATTGTTCCTTCGACATATCGACACGACGCGTAGCGCACGTACGCTTCCATTTGGAATGTTGTCTTAGTGTTTCTTCGACATACCGACACGATGCGTAGCGCATGTATGCTCCCATTTGATTATTGCCTTGTTATTATCATATCATGGGGATCGCGGCGGTGAAAGGAATTCCACGCACGAGTGATGATTTGAGTGGCGAGTCCTCGACTGATATGACTGCTTATATGTTGTGAATCGTAGTTGGTTATCATACATGTCTCCGCTTTATATAGACTATTATGATTTCATTTACTGATGTTTTACGCCACATACTTGGTACTGTTATCGCGACCTTCGTGCGTTCATCTGCCGCAGGTAGAAGACATCACCGCCGATCCCCGCGTGTAGGATCTCATTTCAGTATTGAAGTCTGCTCCTTCTGAGGCTTATCTTTGGTATGTTACCACGAGTCCAGTAGGTTCTTGTGCATTCAGGGTATGGCGGGGCCCCGTCCGTCATAGTTGTTGTATAAATCTTGTATAGAGGTACAGGAGCACCGCGCTGTAACGCGTGGTTGTAAGGATTATAAATGCTCAAATGTCTATATATATGCTGAAAGGCAACTCATTTTGGTTGCCTATTTTCATCTTGATCCATGTCTATTCGCATGTTTAAGTTTTTATTTCACGTTTTCTCGATGTTGTATCACTAGGGTGCCCGGGTAAGGCACCGACACGGGCGGGGTTGAATTCGGGCCGCGATGCAAGCTCGCGACTTACGATTGTGATCCGTGCTTAGCCGATTCACTTGCCCCGTCGCCTTCGGGTGGGCGCAGGAGTGAGCTGCGGAGGCTAGTGCACTTGCCACGTGTCGGCCAGCGAGTCGATCTGGATGGAGCTTCGCGGACTTACGGCCAGGATCTGGTGCGTAGCGATTCCACTTCTGCCCCCGCGGCTACGCGGGCGCAGTGAGGAGCCGTGGAGGCTATTGCAACGTGCCACGTGTCACCTTCACGATATGATTGTACAAAGATTATTGGTACCATTGATCCGGTAGTTATACTTGCCGCACAGTTTTTATGACATTAGCGCGACTCGGTGTTCATGTATACTCCTTCGTGTTGTTATATCATAGATCGCCAGCGGCGGGGAAGGAATTCCACGCACGCAGTGATGATTTGGGCGCAGTCCACGACTTGATATAACCATGCGCGGTACGTGTCACGTAGTCGTTATCATACATGCTCCGCTTTATATAGACTATTATGATTTCATGGCGATATTCACGCTTCACATACCGCAATTGGTACTGTTATGACCTCCTCGAGGGCTGCGCTCATGCCGCAGTGGAGGTACATCATTGCCGACCGCCAGGATCACATTTCGGCGTGTTAGGAAACTGCCTTCGAGGCTTATTCGCATGCTACCACAGTCCGTAGGTTCTTGTACATTCAGTGTACGGCGGGCCCTCGTCCGCCATAGTTGTTGTAAAATCTTAAGTTCAGAAGTGAGCACTGCAAGGTGGTTGTAAGGGATTATGGCATTCAAAGGTCGATATATATTAAAATCGTAAAGGCAACCGCTTCGCTTCATTTTTCTTCTTCTTGATCTATATCTATTTATATGTTTAAAGTTTTCATTTCACTGGTTTTTCTCCTCGATGTTGTATCACTAGGGTGCCCGGTAAGGCACGATACCACGGCCCGATTCGGGTCTTGACACGACGCAGCTCAGCTCATGCGCGGGTGCGAGGCACCAGAGGTTTGACTGATCGGATCGGAATGGCGGGATCGCGCCGTGAAGAAGGCGAGCAGCGGGTCCTTGGTAACTTGCGGCGGACGCCTCGGCGAGCTAGCTATGCACCCGCCAAGACAGAGTGGTCCTCCGCGGGCCTTCGTGACGCTCGTGGTATTCGGAGCTGGTCGTGGCTCGTGGCTTCCGTTCACAGATATACGGGTTCTAGCCGGCCGTTGAGTTTTCTCGTGCACGATGCAAGTGGCGTCATCCCGTAATGTCGCTTTTATCAGTGCTTGTTTCACCTCGGCCATCGAGGCTAAACGGCGGACCGTCCTAGGAAGAGACAAGTAGAATGGCAGCCTTATTTCTGGGTCGAAGGCGTTCCTCACCTTCACCACTGCATGCTACCCAGCAGTCGTGATTATGACAGAGCGACGGGCGGAAATGGCAGCCGGATATGGTATATTCTTACCCTCTAGAGACTAGTTTGGTTTGATGTTGGTGATGATGTGCTTAGTATTATGTTTGGTTGGATTGTGGAAAAATATGACGGCCCGGTTAGAAAAAGCGGTAAGTCCGTGGACCAGACAAATCGCGAGCCTTAGAATTTATACGCTTAGGACCTCGATGCAAGGCCGCTTTCGAGTGGGTGATTTTACGGTTAGTAATTGTACCGGTATACCCGTAGTTGCAGGGTATGTAAGTGAGGACGTCACGGTGAGTCTGGCAGAAATTTTGAAAAGAAAGAAAGACGCTGAGTTTTCACTAAAAGTTTCCGCTTTTGTGAAGAAAAGGTTCGTTAATGGGAATTCGATTCCCGATTTGGTATTTGGACTTCATGGATTATATTAGAATTTTGGGATTTTATTTTCTGAATGGTCACTGGGCCAAATTAACGGAGAAATTTACTGGCCGAGCCCGCTTGATTTTGAGATTTTGGTCGTTATGGATATTTTCAAGACGAAAATATTTTGGACGAATCGGGGCGACACGTGTCACCCCACGTGGGCACCCTCGACCGAAATATGTTTATTACCTGCACAACACCCTTAGAGTCGTTTTTCGACGAACGCTCTACCCAACTTACGAAGGGTAATTTACGGCTATGTCATTTAGTATTTTTGCGGATTTTTCCGAGAGACGAAACGCTTTGGACCAACGAGGGCAACACTTGCACCTCTGTCAGCGTTGGTCTGAAAAGGCGGTTAGGGCCGATCGAACGTGTTGTAGATATTTCGTAGATATTTGTGAGGGTTTTAAGGAGTAGGGTCTAGGGGCACTTGTTAATCTCGCCCTCCACTCTGCTCCCCCACTTGGCTAGATCTTGCCATTGGTTGGCCTTTGCTTGTCCTATAAATACCCTCCCTTTGAAGACTTCTTCATCCATTCCATAATTTCCAAGTCTTCAAAACCTCCTCCTCCGTGGTTTCGTCCCTCCTCTTCCTTGAGAGGCCTTGGCCGGTGGGTGCACCCCTCCTGTGAGGCCTTGGTCGAGGGTACACCCCTCTCCTAGTGGTGTGCGTCGCAGAGGTACCCCTCTCGTAGAAATACTTCCAAAGTATTTGCATTATACCCAAATTACCTTAGCCAGATACCTTGTGTAAGTATTCCAAAGATACCTACTATACGTGAGAGTCTAAAATACTACTCTTATGTCCTTTTAGTCTCAAACTCTAAAACCCTAAGGAAAATCTCCATACTGTTGGTCAGAGATACAAGGTTGTGTAGAACTTCTGCCGTGTTGTTTCGAGCTGGTTGGAGCGCGATGAGTGCGTGAGCTAAACTCGCTTCAGACTCGGCACATTATAACTTGGATAATTTTGGGCTTATCGAGGTAAATATTCTTCGTTCCTAATGTAATTGGAAAATTATATGTCAGTGGTGATTGTATAGTTGAAGTATACTATGTATGTATCTGAATAATACTGGCGCAATGCTCCTTTGACTTAAGCCCTAATAAAGAAGAGAACTCGAACCGTAATTACATAGGATCAGTATTACAAAGAGACTGTGCGTATTGTATTGGCATCATGTATCCTACGCCCCACGTGATGAAATCCCCTGGTTGGCTTGGTAGTCACTACTACCATCGAGGACGACGCCGCATGTCAGGGGGGAGATGCCGCCAATTTTTCTCAGTGAGAATACGGAACTGCAAGCACGTTAATGGCCAGACGCCGCGGGTCTACGGTATAAGCCGGGAAAGATCGGGCGAGTAGCGTATTCTACGGAAGAGCTGGAAAAGGCCACTATGGTATAAAGATCGCCAAAGATCGACTGGTTTATCATTACGATAATCGTCATGGAGGTACGCGAACCTCCTTCCTATCCTTTCTAGCAATTTGATTGCTTTGTAAACTATGTAGTACCAGTAGGACGTATACGTAGCTAAACGAGTTTGGTCGTTCAAAACATAGGTGTTATAATAGATTTATGGGAAGTTAGTTATAATCGACTCTAATGTAGCCGTGAAAAACAGTAATCGATTTGTATTACTTTAGAAGCGCTTTTAGTACTTCGATTTTAAAAAGGAATAATGTTTTACATCGAATTTAAATGAGAATAAGTGATTCGAAACGAACCACAAAGCAGCTACTTAATAAAGTGGGAACAATGTATTGACTAATCAAGCATTATTAAAATTAGTAGAAACTCCATCCTGCAGATGGCTTAAGATTTAGACAAAATGATATTACATTTCCTAGATCTACGGCCGCTGTTAAAAGATTAGTTTTATAAAACAAAGAATACAACCTACTCACATATATGTGTATTATGTTTTCTCAAATTGTTTTAAAGGATTTAAAACTATGAACTACTAAACCTTTCAAAAAAATGAGAAACTCGAGTAAATGGAATTAGTGCAAACTTGAACGCTTGGAAAGTGAATGTTGTTACTTCGATTTTACAAAGAGAAGTGTTTTGATTTACTTCAAAAAGATAATCACTCTATTGTTATATACTACTTGTATCATAAAGGTGACTTTTACAAAGTAAGTAACTGATCTTTTAAAAGAAAGGTTATTGTATAAAGTACTTTCTGGGATAAAAACCCGATCTCGCGAATCAGTATAGGTAGAAAGTGACCTTATGTGTGAATAACTTGATTGTATTGGTTTGTGATAGCCTGCAATACCTTCTTGTTGGATTTGATAAGTTAAACATATTGCGATGCTAAGGTGTTAGCACTCGTGATATTCGTGTAGCTGGTTTCTCACTCGTTGCGTTTATGTTGTTTAAACGGCAGCCGAAATTATTGCACAGTATTACATCACCACCTCTTGCCATGCTTTCCAAGTTAAGCCGCCTCCCATGCGTGGTAGACTCCGTGAGTGTCCGGGACCAAGGATTCGAGAATACCTCACGCTGGTCCCCTTGGGGCTCAGCTATGCGAGCCGCGGTAGTTCAGCGTTAGCGGCATGCCTCGGCGGTCACGCTGGCTCTATGCTGCCACGCCACGACCGCGAGTCCAGACAGATTTACGCCGGAGTAGCTACCTCGACGCGGGTTATACCATTTGCCGCGCCCATGATTGGTCTACGCGGAGTCAGCGGAGTTCCCAGTGGCTAGACGCTACATTTGATGGTTGCGCGCGGCGACCAACCAATCCTTTTGATCAGCGTGATTCGGCCTAGCTTGACAGAGGAGCATCATGATTTATTGCACTGAGCCTTGTTAAGCACTGCCAAGCGCGTAGCAGTCGGCTATGCTTCGCACTTACACTGCATCGCTTACGGATTGGACACGGACCTCGGACCCGCTGTTCACGTGGTATTCCTGGGTGCTTTTCTATCATGGGATCGTCAGTCACATTTAGGAAGATATTCCACGGCACGATTGACGCATACGCCACGCGAGACCTATTGTTATATCGTGATGATGGACTTTCGGAGGCGCCGAAGTCCCCGACTAGACATGACCGCTATTTATCAGTGAATCGTAGTTTGGTTATCATACATGCCTCCTCGCTTTCTGCTGGGGCACTACTATGACTTTCATTTACAGTGATCTTCATGTTTCACGAGCGCTTGCACCACAAATGCCATCTGGACCTCGCTCACGCCGGTCAGTAGCGTTTACGCCACAGAGCCGACACCGGGCCGCCGATCCTCGCGCTGTAGGGTCATACAGTCAGTTGCTTTGAAAGCTCCGCTTCTCCGGAGGCTTATCTTCGCATAGTCCCCGTTGCCAGAGGGTGCTACATCCGTGGGTGGCCGACGGCCTTCAGCCCCGTCCCGTCATTGCTCATATCATCTCATGTAGGTTCTGTAGTACTGCCAGGCAGGGGCGCGCTAATGGGACAGAATCGCTTCAAATTGATATTTATTTATTTAACAATCGGCAAACCGCTGCAGTTAGCCCGCTTCCTCTTTATTTCTACTCATCTTATTACATCAGACTTTATGTTATTGTTTTACGTTCACGCCGACATTTCACTGGAGATGTCAGATCACCAGGCGCCTGGTAGTGCACTGGCCACGCCCTGGATCGGATTCAGGACATTGTCACAAAATACTTGAAACGTTGGAAAATATTGTGGAGATAATTACATGAGGGGTGGAGTATTTGGAAGTTGGTAGCTTTCATGACGAATGAGCAGGGATTGTTCCGATCGGAAACAAGAGGTTTGGCGCTGCGCAGGCTCCGTCGAGGTTGAGGGCCATTTGGTGGGTCAACCCCTGTGAGCTCAGAATGAGGTGGGGTCTGTCTGAGGTGGTCCCGCCGCTTGTGTGGTAGGGTCACGCAGGGTACTAGGCCCAAGTTTAGGTAACCATCGCACGAGTTAACGCTGTGGATGCTCAACCGTGACCTCGATCGCGGATGTGCCCGGATGGCCTGGGTAAAAGAATTTTGAGCCGCAGCATTTAACGCCGAGTGCAGGCTGACCCAAGGTTTTGGAACCGGCTCAATGATGACTGAAATATGGTAGCGTGTACTAGAAAGATGTTATACCCTCGAGAAATTCCGTGGTATATAAAGAAGTAGGATGTAATGCATAGAATAATGGCTGCAAATTTCGGGAAAGAAAGAAAAGATTTGATTTTTCGACTTTAAAAGTTTCCCGGTTTTCAGAAGGAAAGAAGGTTCGCTGATGGAATCTTTGATTCCCCATTTGGTATTTGGGCTTTCTTTGAATTATATTAGAATTATGAATTTTATTTCCTGGACCTGGTCACGGGGCTCCAATGAGAAATTTACTAAGCTATGTGGCAACGACTATTGTTTTCTAGAAAGCATCCTTTATGGATATTTCTTTCTAAGATGAAATATTTTGATGAAAGTAGCAGGGCGACACGTGTCACCCCCTAGGTGCCAGGCCCTGCATGGCCTAAATTTGCTAACAGTTGGGCAAAGATGCTGCCGCCTGCATTTTGCTTAGATATTTCGCGCGATGCTGGGCCAAGTCTGCTAGATAGTTATGTGGTGGACAAGCTGGCTTCGTGGGACCCCACACACACTTGTCCCCAATCTACACACACACTTGCACTTCATCCTAGCCCCTCGTTGTCCTATATATGCACTCTGGGTCGATGAAAAAATCTCCACACTCTAACCATTTCAAGACAAGAAATTCCTCCCTTCTCCCCTTGACCTTGCTTCTCGCTTTTGAGCCCATTTCTGATTTCCTAAATTTGTCCAACAATTCTAAACTCTCAAGTGTTCTCTCCCAAGGTGTTGCGTAAGACTGCACTGTACTCAAGAGTTGGAAAAGATTTCACAACCCCTAACCTATTTGTTCACGCCAATCGAACTTACTAGCTGGAAACCCGTACGCTGCTTCTTCTACTTTTTCAGCTCAGTTCCAAAGAAAGCTGTTAGAGCTTCTGGCTGCTGCTTGTACGCTGGATTGGACCGGAAAGATTCTGGAGCTGGTGACTCGCATTGTCTGGTTTACATTAAGTTCTCGGATAATTTTGGGGCTTGGTTTGATAGTAAACCTAACCTCTTCAGGAATCGTCATTATGGGCATATATTATGTGATATTAAGCGAGTATATAAAATTATGGAGCAAAGTGCTGGAAAAGTTGGATTCTTGTTAACTTCGTTAAAAGAAAGCGATTGGCCGCTTGCCATTAAAACGGGTAAAACGATCTTACTTGTAGTTAAGTAATTAACAAAGAATTCATAACTTATATTAAGATTTTAAATATGTTTCTGATGACTAATGAAGTAACTGGATAAGTAAATGCAACAAAGCTCACAAGCGACCCTGCAACTTAAGGACCTATTTACTTTGGACCCGTATTTACTTTGGAGCAAAAGATTACTTTGACCGATGCATTTCAATCAGATGATTGGATCGATGAGCATTGCACGGAAGATTGCTTCAATCGCTGCCTGCTCAGCAGGATCCTTTTTTAATTATTGTATTGTTAGCGAAGGCGTGATAGTAAACATACCGTCAGGCGTAACTCTTCTCTTTTTACTTGTTGTTATTATGAAGGCGTTGATAGTAAACGCGTTACCGTTTGGGCGTGTAATCCTTCTTTATGTTGTTTAATTACGCCTTATATATATATATATATATATATATATTCGGTTGTCGGGCCTTGGAGAAAGATGGAAAAGTGAGTAAAAGCGGGAAGTCTTTTAGAGATTTTCAGTAGTATTAGAGGGCTTTTTATTGGTATAAGTCTTGATGGTAAGAAAGGTTTGATAAAGTACTATGACCATTTTAGGAGTGGAGTACTCGTGTGGCGTGATCTACTTGGCTTAAGGAGTGGCCGGCGGGTTGAAGTA
>JAQGDG010000628.1:0-88025 GCA_029844215.1 Przewalskia tangutica
CGCACTAACCTGGAACTCTCGTAGCTCGCGCAGGCCCCAGGACCCGCATGAGGTATTCGAATCATGGTCCCAGAACGCTGAAGTCTACCCGCATCGGGCGGCAACCGGAATCATCTCAAGAGATGAGTGATGTAAAATATTAACACAACGCCTTATCGTTAACCAACATAAGCACAACAAAGAACACCCTTTACACAACATCACAAGATACTAACACACGTAGCATCCTAACACGTTTACTTATCAAAGCAACAAGAAAGTATTACAAGGCTATCACAAACCAATACAATCAAGTTGTTCACACAAGGTACCTTCTACTATATGATTAACAAGATCGGGTTTTATCCCCAAAGTACTTCATACATTAACTCTTTAAAAGATACGTTACTTTCACAAAAGTCACACAATACGTAGTATCACTAAAAATAGAGTGATTATCTTTTTAAGGTAAATCAATTACTTACCTTTGTAAAATCAAGTAGCAACATTCTTTTCCAATGTTCAAGTTTGCCTAATTTCCAATGTTCAAGTTTCTCATTTTAGAACGGTTTCAGTAGTTCATAGTCTTATTCATTTAAGAATATAATTCTCCTTTAAACAACTGAGAAACCTAAGCCTCCTATGTGAGTAGGATATTCTTGTTTATAACAATCTTATTACAAATGACCAGATCTAGGAAATATCATTTTGTCTCATCTTAGCTTCATGCATGGAGGTTTCTCCGGTTTTATTAGTACTTAATTAGTCAAAACATTTCCTTTTATTAACGCTGCGATGGTTTGTCGATACACATTCGATTTCAAATCAAGAAACATTCTTAAGCCGTTATACCTAACTTCCCATAAAGCTAGTATAACTCTTAAGTTTTCAAAAAGCCAAGTATTACTTCTTCTTTCAAAATGATTCAAAATCTTTTGAAATACTTCAAGTTCTTTATTAACACATAACAAGCGCTTATAGTTCAAATCAGTTACCTTTTTTAAAAACCACATGTATTTTCTTACCGACATAAAGCTGTTATAACTAACTTCCCATAAAGCCGTTATAACACTTTATGTTTTAAACCACTCAAACACATTTAGCACATGCGCTCACCGTACTACATAGTTCACACATATCATGCTAGAAGAGATAGGAAGAGGTTCACATACCTCGCGACGAGTATCGATTAATAGCAAAACGCCCAAGTACTTCCAACCGGCTACTCCTTAAGCCACGTGATCGCGCCACACGTAGTACATCAACCTATAAGGCCACGCGCTATTAACATTTAGATCTCGTCGTAGAACATTCTACGAAAATTCAAGCACACTCCCCGCAACAGAAATCTCCTCCTCTATCGGTGGCTACCAAGCCAACCGGGGGTTATACATCTAACCCTAGCAGTGCAATTCTACTCCACGGTACTACTACACAAGTCTCATGTAATACAACCCTATGTAATTACGATTCAAGACTTTTCTTTAAATTGGGCTTAAGTCAAAAGACATTGCCGATAACTATGTTCGATTCTATTATATAGTATACTTCAACTATATATTCAAGCAATCATGTAATTTCCAATTACAATAGAGGACAAGATAATTACCTCGATAAGCCCATAATTATCCTAGTTTAAATGTCGATCCCGAGCAATCGCTTAGCTCGACTCCGCGCGCTCCAACCCGCTCCAAACCACCCTTAGAAGTTCTAACCAATCTACACAATACCCCAATGACTATGGAGATTTCCTGGGTTTCGGTTTTGTATTGTGGGAAGTATAATAGTATTTCGGGCTTTTCGTATAGGTATAACCTTAGAATACAACAAGGTATATGGCTAAGGTAATTTGGGCATTATAACAATACTTTTGAGAGTATTTCTACACCACTAAGGGGTACTCACGAGAACACCCCAAGGTAGTGGGGTGTGCTCTCTACCAAGGCCACTAGGAGGAAAGTACCCTCACGGCCACTAGGCCTCCACGAAAAGGGGAGGGGGTAGCTCACTGGCTAGAGCACAAGAAAGGAGGAAGGCTTTCAAGACTTGGTGATTTTGGAATGGATGAAGTCTTCAAGCTTAGGGTATTTATAGCAAAATCAAAGGCCAACCAATGGCCAAGATCAAGCCATGTGCAAGGCAAGTGTAAGGCCAAGATCAAGCCATGTGCACCCTAACCTACTCCACAAAACACTCCACAAAACAAGGCACAAAACAAGGCACAATTCAAGGCCATAAAGTGGTCCATTTCGCCAAGGTTGCCGCCTTGCTTCAATGTGAGGTGACATGTCACCCTCCCGCTAGTCCAAAATGTTTCGCCTCTCGGAAAAATCCGCAAAAATTAAAAATGACATAGCGAAATTCCCTACGAAAGTGTGGAAAGCGTTTCGTCGAAAACGACCAAGCAGGTGTTGTGAACAAAATTAATTCGCCAAGCCTTAGTACAAGTTTCAAATTTTCTACGACGTCCTACGCATACTGGAAATACGGTATAACATTTGCCCCGACGCGGGTATACCTCAGCGATCAGGTGTGACTATGATTCGAATACCTATGCGGGTCCAGGGACCTATGCGAGCTACGAGAGTTCCAGGTTAGTGTGCGGGGAATACCTCATGCGGTCTATGTGGCCATGCGGACTACGAGTCCAGGACGATGCCGGGGAGTAGCTACCCTCGATGCGAGGAATACCTCATGTGGGCCTATGTGTGGCCTATGTGGAGCTGCGGGAAGTTCCAGGATTAGACGTGCACATTGATACTGAGGGCGAGTGGCCAGCTTCGATCATGTGGCGCGGTCTAGAAAGACCTCGTGATACAGTTTATAGCATTGTTGATGCATGGGTTTTAGTCGTCGGCCAAGCCTTCGTACTAAACCCGTACAGTTTTATTATGAAACAGGTGGGACACGTGTTGAGTGTATTCCTTGGTGCTTTTATATCATGGTACTGCGGTGAGGAAGGAATTCCACGGGCATGAGTGATATTGTGGGCGTGAGACCCATAGTTATATTTGAGTGATAACTTTAAGGGCGTGAGTCTCTGACTTGACATGACTGCTTACATATTGTGTATCGTAAATTGGTTATCATATATGTCTCTGTTTTATATAGTTATGATTTCGTTCTGATATTTTCAGTTTCACATACTTGGTACTGTTGTCTTGACCTCGCCCGGGCTGCGTTACGCAGTAAGGTACACCACTGTTGATCCCCGCTCTTAGGATCACAGTTCAGCGTTTTGGGAAGCTCCGTTTCTCCGGATGCTTATCTTTGGTATAGTCCCTGGTGTTGTAGATATTTATGTTCATTCACGGTATGGCGGGGCCCTGTCCCGCCATAGTTGTTCTACTTCCTTAGAGGTCTGTAGTCCCGTTGTAAAGTTGGGATGTAACTGTTCACTTTGGGTATTTATATATATATGCTGAAAGGCAACTTTTCCTCAGATAAACTGTGTCTCTTTTACATTGTTTCATGTTTTGTTTTCCGCTGATTACTCTGATGTATGTCTACTTGGGTGCCCGGGTAAGGCACCAGTCACGGGCCTGGGATCGGGTCGTGACAAAAGTGGTATCAGAACAGTTAATCCTCGGAAAGTGTCTACAGACCGTATCTAGTAGAGTCTTGATTATCGGTGTGTTGTGCACCACACCAATAATCAGGAGGCTATAGGATATTTAGGATTGGTTTCCATTCTTCTCACTATGAGATCGTGCCTTAGAGCTGTGTTATAAGTTGGACCCTTCTAACGTATTTCTTTTCCTTACGATTATGCCTCGCGCGAGCAACCCGGGCGAAGGGCAAGCGGGAGGCTGCGAGTAAACACATAGGTTACGAGAGCACATCCTACCATCACGAGTGGTGCTTCATTCGGGAGTTCTGCGGCGTCTCGGCCAGAGTCTAGCACGCAGGCTAGCGATTCCTCTGCGGCCATGATATTTGAACCTTCGTTCCACGACGATGGCGAAAGTATGGATTGCAAAGAGGCGACCACATTACTAGCTATGGATTTAGCAACCCGAGTATTTTATGTATCGATTTATCGCGGGCCTTGATGATTATCTAAGGAAGGGTTGTGCGAGTAGCCCTTGATCGAGCTTGAGCATGGCTGCGTGCGGGCTTATCGCAGCCCGAAAGCGTAGGATCGACGGGTTAACCAAGATCGCCAGAGGGCCGATCGGCGAGGTCCTGGTAACTTTCGAGACGAATAGCCTCAAGAATGAGTTGGATATGCACCTCGCCCGATCAGTGGTCCTCGCGGGGTTCAGGGCGTCGGGTATGCCGAGTTGGTCGAGCTCCGTGGCTTCGGTTCCACGACTATCGTAGGTTCTAGCGGTAGTTCGATTTTCCTCAGTGTTCACAGTGTGGCAGGCGTCATCCCGGGGAATGTCGTCTTTTTGTTGGTGCTTGTTTTACCTGCGGCCGTCAGGGCCATGTGTCGAAAGTGTCACGACCCGATCCCGGGCCCGTGACTGGTGCCTTACTCGGGCACCCAAGTAGTCATACATCAGAGTAATCAGCGGAATATAAAAATAAGACATGAAACAATTATAGAATGAGAACAGTTTATCCATGAAAATATCTCCTTTCGGCATGTATATATACATAAAACTTAAACCGACGATTACATCCTTACAAACCCAAATTTACAATAGTACTACAGACCTCTAAGAGTTTTTATACAACATGACGACAGGCGGGGCCGCCATACCCCCCTGAATGTACAAGAACCTACAACTCGAGAAACATACAAAAGATAAGCCTCGAGAAACGGAGCTTCCCAATACTGCTGTGATCCTGAGCGAGGATCGACAACCGTGTACCTACTGCGGCATGAACGCAGCCCCGAAGGAGGTCGATAACAGTACCAAGTATGTGGCAAAATATCAGAATCAAATCATAGTAGTCTATATAAAGCAGGAGACATGTATGATAACCAAACTACAGTCCACAATAAATAAGCAGTCATGTCAAGTCAGGGACTCACGCCCTCAAGGTCATCACTCAAATATAATTATGGGTCTCACGCCCACAACATCAATCATGCCCGTGGAATACCTGTTACACCCCGTAAATTCAAGAGGTTAAGTTAAGAACGTATGAAAGGAAATAAGATTAGAAAGATGAAGATAAGTTGACCAACATGTGTTGGACGGATTTTTAGTCTACCTGGAGTGTTGTACCCCCGTTGTTAAGATTTTGTAAAGTGTTTCGGGAAGCCTAGTGTGTAGTACGTTAAATCTAGTTCCCAACGCAACAAACCGTTCGTCGATAGGACATCGGAGTCAAAAGTTATGAAAGTTTCAAGTTTGGTGCGCGATCGAGCAAAGCGATGGTTTCATTCGAAGTGCAGCCAGCGCCAGAATGCGAGCATGGCGCGGTTGTATCTTGGGAGTTCTCGGGAGTTGCAGCGCTGCGCCGAATCTGAGGCAGCGCCATAGGCGGATTTTTCATGAAATTGCTAAAAACAGAGGTTATTTTTGAAAAGGGCCCTATTTTAAGACCAAGTCTTTCATTTCACCTTAGAACTCCAAAAATCTCTCTCTCTCTCTTTTCTCTTAGGGTTTTGAAGGAAAACCTAGCCTAGAGGGTATTGATTGGAGCGACGTCAAGAAGGCAGAGTGTGGATAGACTTGTGGGAAGCTTGGGTAGACAAGTTTGGCAGGAAAGAAGTGGAAGAAAAGGGCTTTTGTGGGCTTTTCCAAAAGGTAAAGCGTTTCCCCTTCTCTTGGATTGAAGTTTTCTAGTTATAGTAGTTAAGAACTGAGCCTGAGGCTGTTAGTAGTTAAGAGATGAGCCTGAGGCTGTTTTATTTAAGTTGAATTGATTGAGCCTTAAATGTGGCGTTGGTTATCGTTTTCGGCCTTGAAAAAGGTGGCAAAGTAAGTTGAAACAAAGGAGGTCGTCGAGAATTCCTGTAGAGTTTAGTGACTTAACACTTAGAATGTTCTACGTTCGAAGCTAGAGGTTAATAGATGTTTTATGACCCTTTATAGGATTGAAGTACTAAGTATAGCGTATTCTACTTGGAAGATGGAATAGCTATCAAGGTTGAAGTACTTGGAGCATTTTGCTACTTGTCGACAATCGTCGCAAGGTATGTGAACCTCTTCCTTCCTTTGGCATGATTCTATGTATGGAATATACCTGTGGTATCATTTCATGTTTCCTGTTATTCTTTTTAGTTAAGAGGTAGTTATGTGATCTACTCTATGTAGAACTTTTCCTATCTTGTGAACTTGACTAGTTGCACGTATGTAGTACGGTAGACGTACAACACCTTGATATCCTTTACTAGTTTTATGAATAGCCAAGACGGGTGAGTTAGGAGATTAACTCACTTCTTTGAAGTTTAAAGGATGTCTAATGTTTCTTAAAAGTTAAGGGACTTGAAGAGTTTTAAAGTATGTGATACCTGATTCGTTTTAAACGTATAAGTCCCTTGGATAGGAAATTGTATTATGGCTAAGGTATAAAGTGAATATAACGACTTTATGGGGAGTTGGTTATATTTGCTTTATGGAAGGATAATGACTTGATTGTAGAACAAAAGGCAACTTGATTTTAAGGCATCAATTGCCTAAGGATTTATAATATAAAGAGCCAAGTTGACTTGGCTAAGTCACGGCACAAATGAGAATAAGTCTCGAACAAGCTACTGCAGCGTTAATAAAGGAAAATGTAATGACAATCAGTTATGTTAAAACAAGTAGAAATCCTCCATCTGCATAGAAGCTAAGATAAGACAAAATTGTATTACATTTTCTAGATCATGGCTACTTGAATAAGATCGTTATAAATAAGTATAACTTATTCACGACGCACCAAAGATTTGTTACAAATTTTAAAAGAGTTTACGTATGAAGCTTTTAAGACTTGAAACTTGTTTTCTTAAAAGTTAAGAGACTTGAAGTATTTCGAAAGTTAAGAGAAGTGATTTGAAAGTAGAAGTCTCTTGTTATAAAAGGAACGTATTGGTCTAAACCATAAAGGGTTATAACGGCTTTATGGGAAGTTGGTTATAACGGTTTTATGGAAGGTTAAGAGAATGGTTTTCTCTAGTAAAGCAATCAAAGGAATAACTGGTATTAAGGAAGGGCAATTGTTTTAAAGGTACCAATTGCTTACGGTTTTTAATAAAGAAGTCACTTGATTTAGAAGCCGGTAATTGTATTTCTAAAAAGGTATTGTGACTTGTCTTGAAAGGAGGATAGGACTTGATACTGCGGTGGTTAGTATCTGGGAAGTTTTATTGGAAAGGAGTCTTTTGAAAAGAATGTACGTATGTAGTACTTTGACTTGTTAAATGAGAATTATTCTATTTGTGCCCTGATAAGTACTTTGGCTTGATTAATTGAGAATTAGTCTAAATGTGCCTTGATAAGTACTTTGGTTTGTTAATTGAGAATTAGCCTATGTGTGCTGGTGATAGCCTTTGAGTGCAAGTATTATGTTTTATTACGATGCGCGATTCTCGGTTGGAGGCGGTTGTCTTGTTGTAAGTACTTGGGCGTGCAAGCGGTGATGTGGGATTCCACGGGTATGCTTCCGTTATTTGTAGTACTTGGGTTAAATTCCCGGATTCTTATAGAAGACATGGTAGCGCTTCTGTTGTTTGACGGCCGGTCGAGATAGGGTAAGAGTATAAGTGAGGGGTAGACCCCCAAGATGCTATACCACCTTCTCCAGGGTAAGAGTATAAGTGAGGGGTAAACCCCCAAGACATTATACCCCCTGCTTGTTTTGTATAATGGTCGGTCGAGATAGGGTAAGAGTATAAATGAGGGGCAAGCCCCAAGACGTTATACCACCTTCTCCAGGGTAAGAGTATAAGTGAGGGGTAGACCCCCAAGATGCTATACCACCTGCTTTACCACCTTCTCCAGGGTAAGAGTATAAGTGAGGGGTAGACCCCCAAGACGCTATACCACCGGTGGGACTTGGTGTTCATGTATGCCTATTGGTGTATTATTATACCCTGGACTGTCGGCAGTGATGTGGGATTCCACGGGCAGGATATATATATATGTATTGTGTATGTGTACGCCGACAGTGAGGTGGGATGCCACGGGCGCGTCACATGGTTATATTTTACACTAATAGCTGTCGACAGTGATGGGGGATTCCACGGGCATGCTTTGATATTAGTGTGACTTGATCGCGTCCCAGTTTGGGCCGGGTAGTATATGTGTCCCTCCGTAATGGGTCGGACTATGTTATGAAAGATAAGTAAGTTAAATAGAGATGAACTTAATGACTTCTCCTAAGTAAGTACGTAATATATGGCTATAACTTTTATTGAAATGGAAAGGATAGTAAGGTACGATTAAGTTCATAAGTGGTAATGACACGGCAGGATCTGGTAAGTATTTTTATACTTGTCCTTGTCATTCTTTTGTACAGTTATGATTTGTTTACTGTACGTTATATTATGTTCCATATTAAATTTTTGTTATCGACCCCGCTTGAAGTGCGTTCATGCCGCGAGTTTAGGTACATTGTGGATCCGCGAGCTTAAGATCCGGTTGACAAGTTGAGATAGCTCCAGTGTTTGAGTTGTCACATTTATGTGTATTCGAAGTGCAGCGGGGCCTTGTCCATACGATTGTTATGTCAAAACTCTTAGAGTGCGTATTCACATTTTGTGGGTCGGTTTGTAAAAGAAATGAGGCAAGCTGCTTGGTTGTATTTATATATGTTCGGAAGGTAGCCATCGGCTAACTTTGTTGTTTTACTTACGATGTTTTATTTTTAAGTTTCATGTATGTTCCGCTGATTTTCTCGATGATTACGAAAGGGTGCCGGGTAGAGGCGCGATGCGATCCGAGGTCGGTCGTGACAATACCTTCAGCATGGCGATCTATGATATAATAACACTAAAGTACACATGAACACGTGTCCCACCTGAGTCATAAAAACCGTACGGGACAAGTACGAAGGCTAACTACCAGATACCAAAGCCGCATCATCAACTGACCGGGGCAAGTACGAAAGCCAACTACCAGATACCAAAGCCGTACTAACAATACTATACAACCAAACCACGAAGCTGACACGGGGCAAGTACGAAAGCCAACTACCAGATACCAAAGCTGTGTCACGTGGTGGCCGGGGCAAATCACGAGGCTAACTACCGGATACCAAAGTCGTAATCACGAGACTTCACCACTAAACCGAGCAGGCAAATCACGAAGGCTAACTACCGGATACCAAAGCCGAATCAGCCACGACCGGGGCAATCGAGCCAACTACGGATACCAAAGCCGAATCAGTAAAACCTCATGGAGAGCTAGTCCATGGAATAACACTATCAACAGAAGCGTACCCGTGGAATCCTCCGTCACTGCCGGTACGTCCAAGTAAGATCATAACAAATCAGTCGGCCCTCCATTGAGAGACGCGGTGGTATAGAAATACAATACTAGCACGACAAGGCTATCACATGCAAACATAGGCAAGTTACACACAACTCAAGGTACTTTCATTTTATGCCAAAGTCCAGGTTTTAATCCCCAAGTGCCGTGCGTTAAATTATTTTTAAAGGATCCATTTCTTTTACAAAGGTCACCCGATACCCGTAGTATTAAAATAGAAGGACTAACATTTAAGTAAACCAACACACTTTCCTTTTTAAAATCAAGTAACAATATTCTTTTCCAAAAGTTCAAGTTTGCCTAATTTCAAATATTCAAGTCTCTTATTTTCGAAAGATTTCATAGTTCATAGTCTTAATCAAATAACGTAATCTCTTTTAAAACGATTGAGTAACGAATGCCTTACGTGTGAGTAGGTTATTCTTGTTTATAACAATCTTATTAAAGCAGCCATGATCTAGGAAATGTAATACAATCTTGTCTTATCTTAGCTTCTATGCAGATGGAGGCTTCTACTGGTTTTAATATAATTACTTATTTGTCAATACATTTTCCTTTATTAACGCTGCAGTGGTTCGTTCGATACTTATTCTCATTTCCGAAATCAGTAAAACATTATTCTTTAAAAACCAAATACTCATTACTCACGAATGAGGTTTCACACTTTTTAATAAAATTCATATCAATTCAATTAAGTCAAGTCTCTTATCTTTTAAGATCAAGTCTCTTAACTTCTAAAATCAATAAACCATTCTTTTTATCTCTCTTAAGTCGTTATACCAACTTCCCATAAAGCTAGTATAACTCTTAAACTTTCAAAACCAAGTATTACTCTTCTTTCAAAAACGATTCTTAATTCTTTTGAAATACTTCAAGATTCTTTATTATTTAAAACTCAAGTCAAAAGACATCGAAGTAAAACCACGTTCAGTTAACACACGTACGTCTGGTACTATATATATTCTTTTAAAATATCATGCTCAAGAGGATAGGAAGAATCACATACCTCGCGGCGATTCACAAAATTAGCAAAAGCGCTCCAAAATCAGTAATCCCGCTAGCCTTTTGTTACACCGTATTTTCGGGACATGCTTTAGAACGTGCGTAAGAACTTCGCAAGTGTTAAGATTTGAGACTTGTAAAAAAATTTATCGGAATTGTGAAATTGTCGGAAAACGTAATATTGTGACGAATGGGAGGGCGACACTTGTCACCCCCCTTATTGATGCCTTGGACGAAATAGGCATGGCCAAAATGGTCATTGACCATAGTCTTAAGATGACAAAGTCTTCCTATTAATGAGCTTGAGTTTCTTGACCAAAGTCAAAGGTCCCAAGTCTTGATATTTTATAAGACTTCATCTAAACCACCCATTTGGTTACATCTTAACCCTCCATGCCCCTTTATTACACTACTAGTAGCAAGAGTATGTCATTACACTTAGAAAAATTTCCACAAAATTGAAGAACTCAAGGAAGAGCTCTCGGCTTCCCTCCACTTTCAAAAGGAAAATTTTTCATTTCTTGTCCATTAAGCCCCACACTTTAAACCAAGGTTCATGAGGGTATTGTAAGTGTATCTCAATAGAAAAACCCCGGAAAAAGAGAGTTTTCGTATTAGTCATGGCGAAAACCTAGTGGCTTTCTAGGTTTTGGATTGGAGGTTTGAAGGAAAGTTGTTGGTGTGGTTCTAAGGGTCTCGAGGCGGATTGAGGTGTCTTGACGATGCTCTAGTTTGCTAAAGCAACTTCGGTTTGAAGATTGGATTACAATTCGTTGAGGTATAATCTTGTTCTTTGAAAGTGTTACAAGATTATTTATATTGTTGTTGTTAGCTTTACATGTTGCTAGCATGAAGTTGTTAAGTTGAAGTTAATAAGTATTATGGATTACTTGTAGCTTAAGTTCAAAATGAAAAGTAAGTCATGTTAAGTTGGAATACAATTTGATCGTTACTAGAATCGTCGCATGTAATTGACTTGACGATTCTAGTAGTTATATTTGGTTGCGACTAGATATCATGTTATGCTACCAAGTTGGATTGAAATGGAAATTGAATAAGAATTGGTATTGTTGAACTCAAGGTGGCCGAATTTGTACTTGTGGTTTGTAATAGTTTGTTAATTAATTGTATTGAACTACCTACATATTGTGGTGAGCCAATTGGGTACATATAGTTAATTATTTGTATTGGGTGCATACATATTGTTGTGAGCCAATTGGGGCTGTTTGGCTATTGTATTTCGGCCTTGAAAAAGGTGGCAAAGTAAGTAAAAACAAAGGAGGTCTTTGTCCGATTTTCTATAGAATTTGGCGACTTAGCACTTAGAATATTCTACGTTTGAAGTAAGAGGTTAATGGACGTATTGTGACCATGATAGGTTGAAGAACTAAGTATAGCGTATCCTACTTGAAGAATGGAATAGCTCAAGGTTGAAGTACTTTGGAGCGTTTTACTCTTGTCGACAAGCGTCGCGGTATGTGAACCTCTTCTTTCTTTGGCATGATCCTACGTATGAAATCTCCATGTGATAGTATTTCAAGATTTCTTCTACTCTTAGAAGTTAAGAAGTATTTGCATTGTTGAATCTAAGTTAAGAGTATGTTTAAATTATCCTAAGTCCTTACTAGGTCTTATGGGAGACGTTGGTAAGAATGGTTAGGAAGTTATGAGATTTGATTTAAAGGCTATGTGTCTTGATTTGTTTAAAGTAAGTAAGTGGATTTTATGTTCGAAAATGACTTGAATTTATATGTGAAAATGGGATTGATCTTAAAAGTGGAAGTTATATGATTTTAAGAGAATAAGTTACTTGGTTTTGGAAGTGTATGGAACTTTATATTTTTTTTAAGTATAGTAAATGGACTTTAAAGAATGTATGTTATGAAGTTTTAAGACTATGAACTTTGGTTGTCTTTGAAGGATTTTGAAACTTTATTTTTCAAGTTATGGGACTTGATTTCTAAAGTATTGATGACATGATTTTATAAGTATAAGCGACATGATTTTAAAGAGTGTATGCTACGAGTGTTAAGACCATAAGCCTTGATTATAAGTGGAAAGGACTAAATTTTAAAAGTATGGCTTAATTTATTTGAAAGTTAAGAAGATGGTTTCCAAAAGAGTATGTGACTTGAGCTTTAAAAGAAAGGAGGTTTTATGATTCTTTTAAGTATGTATGTGCGTAGTATTTTGGATCTAGTTTTCCTAATGTTGTAAGAATAAAAGTGTCTTAAGTTCTCAAAATGAAAGGTTGTTATAATAGCTTTATGGGAAGTTGTTATGACGACTTAAGAAGAAGTGAAAAGATGGTTTAAAAATGTTATGTAAGGAAAATACACCGAGCCTACGAATAGGCGGATTCGTTATGAAATACACCGAGCCTACGAATTGGCGGATTACGTTATAAAATACAGGAGCCTACAAATAGGCGGATTACGTTATGAAATACAGAGCCTACAAATAGGCGGATTAGGTTATGAAATACACCGAGCCTACAAATAGGCGGATTACGTTATGAGATACACGAGCCTACAAATAGGCGGATTACGTTATGAGATACACAGGCCTACACATAGGCGGATTCGCCATATTACCCGAGCCTACACATAGGTCGGGTTCGTCCTGATAATGCGAGCTCCGGGAGGCGGATTATGCTACATGATTCCACGATACCGTACTCCGCGGCGGGCGGATTATGCTACATGATTCCACAAGACACCGAGGCCCCAGGCGGGCGGATTATGTCACATGATTCATCGATGCAGTGTCCGCAAATGGGCGGATTATGTTATGTAAGATAAGTAAGTTATGTGGAAAAACTTGATTAACCTCTTAAGTATGTATGTAAGAATATGATGTTAAATCTTATGGAAAGAAGGAATGGAGCAGTTAATATACGAGTGATTTGGGAGTTAAAAATGGCATTCTTTTATCTGATTATGATTTGATTCTTGCGTTATTTCTGTTCCATATTCGATTTTTGTTATGCGACTTCGCCCGAGAGCTGCGTTAAATGTCCGCGAGTTTAGGTACAGTGTGGATCCGCTGAGCTTAGGATCTGGTTGACATTTTTAGATGGCTCGATGTTAGGAGTTGTCGCGCTATGTATATTCGGGGGTATGGCGGGGCCTGTCCACCATGATTGAAATTCTTAAGTGCAGTAGTCATATATTGTGGAGTGCTTTGTAAAGAAAGGAGGCAACTGCTTCGTTTATGTATGTACGTCCAGGAAGGTAGCCCTATCGGCTGACCTATTGTTTTACTTCCGTTGTTTTATTTATAAGTTTCATGTATGTTCCGCTGATTATCTCTGATGTTTACCTGTAAGGGTGCCAGGTAGGGCACCAGTCGCGGTCCCGGGGTCGGGTCGTGACAAAAGTGGTATCAGAGCAGTTAGTCCTCGGAAAGTGTCTACAGACCGTGTCTAGTAGAGTCTTGATTATCGGTGTGTTGTGCACCACATCTATAATCAGGAGGCTGCAGGACATTTAGGATTGGTTTCCATTCTTCTTACTCTGAGATCGTGCGATAGAGCTGTATTGTTAGGGTCGTCCATCCCTAATGAGTTATGTTAATTGCGACTCTGAGAAAGCGTGATGACCGGGAATGACTATGTGGATTGCGTATCCGGGTTGGTAATGATTATAGTATAGTTGGTATTGTGACATACATCTATACGGAGTTATGTATGAGGTCGACGCGTGTTGCCTAGAATAATTTTAGATTACCGGGGAATTGGTAAAGACTAACTAGATCTGGGAAGGTATGGTATAGTTAATGAATTTTCGCCAAGGTTTTGTGTTTTATTTTGAGGTAATTGGGAAAGGATGAGTCGTCGATAGGGTAGTGAACCCTTAGAAGCCATATTAAGGAATCTAACTAATGTCATGTTAATAGATTAAGGTGTGTAGTAAGCTTAAGAGAATTATACGGATGAGGTGCGGATAGAGTAAGCAATGGTTATTGTGATCGAGAATGACATGGTTTTGGTATTATGAGAAGTTTTGTACCGATTCTTGGGGGGTGGTAAGGTGGGCGTGGAGCGGAAATTGCGAGCCTAAGAATATTGATTCTTTGCCGAGACCTTGGGTATATAAGGTTTTCTCTGCAATAAGATTTTAAGTCGGACGAGGATAAGAGTTAAGTGCGACCGAGTGGTTGAGGACACATTACGGGTCTCCCATGGCCTGGAATGGAGTGGGATCGGTTGGTAGTAGTTCCGCTACGTGATGAGGCCACGAGCGCAAGGCTCAAGTTTAGTTAATTGTTTCTGGGTTCGTGGACGCGTTCCACGAACAGTCATGGCCGGAAATGGCCTTATGTTGTTTTATAGAGTGACTCAAAGGTTTGAGGCAGTCGGTATGGAAGTTATGTATGTATGTTAGAAGGAGTTGGAAGTGCGAAAGATAATCTCTTTTGGGCTTATGATGGGCAGATATGCGTGTGCAGTATTAGGGCCATGTGTGGCATTGTTGGTATGTCGGGGTGGTGAAAGGAAACTATGTCGCTAATTATAAGTTTGACTCAGAAAGAACATTCGAGGGCGAATGTTTCTAAGGGAAGAATGTTACACCAGTATTTTCGTGACATGCTTTAGAGCGTGCGTAAGAACTTCATGAGTGTTAAGATTTGAGACTTGTAAAAAATTATCGGAATTGTGAAATTGTGGAAAGCGTAATATTGTGTGAATGGGAGGGCGACACTTGTCACCCCCCTTATTGATGCCTTGGACGAAATAGGCATGGCCAAAATGGTCATTGACCATAGTCTTAAGATGACAAAGTCATCCTATTAATGAGCTTGAGTTTCTTGACCAAAGTCAAAGGTCCCAAGTCTTGATATTTTATAAGACTTCATCTAAACCACCCATTTGGTTACATCTTAACCCTCCATGCCCCTTTATTACACTACTAGTAGCAAGAGTATGTCATTACACTTAGAAAAATTTCCACAAAATTGAAGAACTCAAGGAAGAGCTCTCAGCTTCCCTCACTTTCAAAAGGAAATTTTTCGTTTCTTGTCCATTAAGCCCCACACTTTAAACCAAGGTTCATGAGGGTATTGTAAGTGTATCTTAATAGAAAAACCAGGAAAAGAGAGTTTTCATATTAGTCATGGCGAAAACCTAGTGGCTTTCTAGGTTTTGGATTGGAGGTTTGAAGGAAAGTTGTTGGTGTGGTTCTAAGGGTCTCGAGGAGCGGATTGAGGTGTCTTGTGAGGCTCTAGGTTGCTAAGGAGCAACCGGTTTTGAAGATTGGATTACAATTCGTTGAGGTATAATCTTGTTCTTTGAAAGTGTTACAAGATTATTTATATTGTTGTTGTTAGCTTTACATGTTGCTAGCATGAAGTTGTTAAGTTGAAGTTAATAAGTATTATGGATTACTTGTAGCTTAAGTTCGAAATGAAAAGTAAGTCATGTTAAGTTGGAATACAATTTGATCGTTATTAGAATCGTCGCATGTAATTGACTTGAAGATTCTAGTAGTTATATTTGGTTGCGACTAGATATCATGTTATGCTACCAAGTTGGATTGAAAAGGAAATTGAATAAGAATTGGTATTGTTGAACTCAAGGTGGCCGAATTTGTACTTGTGGTTTGTAATAGTTTGTTAATTAATTGTATTGAACTACCTTCTATATTGTGTTGAGCCAATTGGGGCTGTATAGTTAATTATTTGTATTGGGTATACATATTGTTGTGAGCCAATTGGGGCTGTTTGGCTTGTTATACCGTATTTCAGAGTATGTGCGTGGGGCGTGCGTGAAAAAATTGAACTTTTAAATAAGGCTTGGCGAATTATTTTGTGCACAACACTTGTTAAAGTCGTTTTTACGTAAAGCGTTTCCAGCTTTCGTAGGGAAAATTTGGCTATGTCATTTTTATTTTTGCGGATTTTTAGAGGCGAAACATTTTGGACCAACAAGAGGCGACACTTGTCACCCTCTCATTGGAAGGACAGGCGGTCAAGGGTGGGCCGAAATGGGTTGGCTTTTGTCAAGTAGTAGGTAGGATATTTTGGTGGTAGATGGATAAGGTGCACTTGGCATGATCTTGGCCCTACACTTGCCTTGCACTTGGCATGATCTTGGCCATTGGTTGGCCATGGCTTGACCTATAAATACCCCACTCTTTGATGACTTCTTCATCCATTCCACAAAGTTTCTAAGTCTTGAAAGCCTTCCCCTCTCCTTGTAGTGTTCGTCCAAACACCCTCCCCTTGAAGGCCCTTTGGAGAGCCCTTCCTCCCCTTGGCGAGTACCCCACTGGGTGGGGTAGAAGGTATACACTCCCTGTGGTGTTGTCTCGTATAAATACCACTCTTGGTAGAAATACTCTCAAAGTATTGTTATAATGCCCAAATTACCTTAGCCGTTTACCTTGTAGTATTCTAAGGTTATACCTATACAAAAAGCCGGTTATACTATTATACTTCCGTCATCCACAAACCGAAACTAAGGAAAATCTCCATAGTTAGTTGGAGTAGTTTGTAGAAGTTGGCTAGAACTTCTAAGGGTGGTTTAGAGCGGGTTGGGCGCTGAGTTGGAGCTAAACGTTGCCCGGGATCGACTTTATACTTGGATAATTATGGGCTTATCGAGGTAAATATCTTGTCCTCTATTGTAATTGGAAATTACATGATTGTTAGACTATATAGTTGAAGTATACTATATATAGAACTGAGCGTTGTTATCGGCAATGTCTTTGGACTTAAGCTGAATAATAAGAAACCTTTTGAAAGAAGAGTCTTGAATTGTAATTACATGACCGTATTCTGTAGACTTGTGTAGCTTTTACGTGAGGTAGAATTGTGCACGTCGGATTAGGCGTATAACCCCCCGTTGGCTTGGTAGCGGCCCGATAGAGGAGGAGATTTCTGCTGTTGCGGGAGTCTTGCGAATTTTCGTAGAATATTCTACGAAGAGATCTAAATGTTAATAAGCGCCTTGTGACCTTATAGGTTGAAGTACTACGTGTGGCGCGATCTACTTGGCAAGGAGTAGCCGGCGGTTGGAAGTACTTGGGCGTTTTGCTATTAGTCGATAACTCATCGCGAGTACGTGAACCTCTTCCTATCTCTTCTAGCATGATATGTGTGTAACTACGTAGTGCGATGAGCGTCACGTATGTTAAATGTATTTGATTGGTCTAAAACATAAAGTGTTATAACGGCTTTGTGGGAAGTTGGTTATAACGACTTTATGTAGGTAAGAAAATACTTGTGGTTTTTAAAAGGTAAGCGATTTGAACTATAAGCGGTGGTTATGTGATAATAAAGAACTTGAAGTATTTCAAAAGATTTTTGAATCATTTTGAAAGAAGAAGTAATACTTGGTTTTTGAAAACTTAAGAGTTATACTAGCTTTATGGGAAGTTAGGTATAACGGCTTAAGAATGTTTTCTTGATTTGAATCGAATGTGTATCGACAAACCAACTGCGAGCGTTAATAAAAGGAAATGTTTTGACAGATTAAGTATTATTAAAACCAGTAGAAACGTCCATCTGCATAGAAGCTAAGATGAGACAAAATGATATTTCCTAGATCATGGCTGCGGTAATAAGATTGTTATAAACAAGAATATCCTACTCATATATAAGGCTTATGTTTCTCAGATGGTTTAAAAGAGAATTATATTCTTAAATGAATAAGACTATGAACTACGAAACCTTTCTAAAATAAGAACCGTGAACATTTGAAATTAGGCAAACTTGGACGTTTGGAAAATAATGTTGTTACTTGATTTTACAAAGGTAAGTGTTTTGATTTACTTCAAAAGATAATCACTCTATTTTCATATACTACGGGCATTGTATGGTTTTTATGAAGTAACGTATCTTTTAAAAGAGTTAATGTATGAAGTACTTTGGGGATAAAAACCCGATCTTGTTAATCATATAGTAGAAAGTACCTTGTGTATATAACTTGATTGTGTTGGTTTGTGATAGCCTTGTAATACTTTCTTGGTGATTTGTTAAGTAAACATGCTAGGATGCTACATGTGTTAGTATCTTGTGATGGTTGTGTAAAGGGGTTTTCCCTTCGACTGCGCTTAAGTTGTTTGACTATCAGCCGTTATGTTGGTATTGTACCACTCACCTGACTTGTCTCGGAGGTTAAAGGCGCCTCCGTCGCGGGGTAGACTCGGTGATGCAGGACCGTGATTCGAGAATACCTCATGCGGGTCCGAGGATCCATGCGGAACTACGGGAGTTCGGAGTTAGTTTGCGGCCGCGTGGTCAGTTGCGGTCTTTGTGGCATGCGGATGCGAGTCGGGGCGATGCCGGGAGTAGCTACCCTCGATGCGAGAATACCTCATGCCTATGAGGTTGGCCTATCTTGAGTGCGAAGTTCGAGGCTAGACGCGCACATTTGATCTGCGGCGAGTGACGGCCTTTGATCATGTAACGATGCAGATGGATATCATGAGCGATTTATGACCTTGTTGGTACTATGGGTGTTAGTAGTCGGCTATGCCTTCGTACTTACCCGTCTTTGTTTTATTAGGACACAGTGGGACACGGTGTTCATGCGTATTCCTTGGTGCTTTTATATCATAAGCTGGCGTGGAGAAGGTATTCCACGCATGATTGATGTTGTGGGCGTGAGACCCATAGTTACATTTGAGTGATGACTTTGAGGCGTGAGTCACGACTTGACATATCGCTTATTTATTGTGGCTGTAGTTTGGTTATCATACATGTCTCTGCTTTATAGACTATTATGATTTCATTTCTGATATTTTGATTTCATACTTGGTACTGTTATCGACCTCCTTGGGGTGCGTTCATCACGCGCGAGTAAAGGTACACGATCGTTGATCCTCGCTCTTAGGGTCACGATTGGCGTTTGGGAAGCTCCGTTCCTCGGAGCTTATCTTGGTATAGTCCTGTTGTTGTAGGTGCTTGCATTCGGGGTATGGCGGGGCCCTGTCCGTCGTTGTTGTCATATCATTCTTAAGTGCAGAATGCTGTTATGGGCGAGTGGTAGAAAGGGATGTAGCTCAAATTGTTATTTATATACCGACGGTAACAGATTTTAGTTGCTTTGTCTTATTTCAACCGTCTTATTACATTGGTTTCATGAATTGTCTTTATGTTCCACGATTACTCTAATGTTGTATCACTAGGTGCGGGTAAGGCACGATCCACGAGGGCGAATGTCGTGCAAGTAGTATCGGCGATTAATCCTCGGAAAGTGTCTACGCATCGTATCGATGGAAGTCTTGATTATCGGTGTGTTGTGCACCACACCAATAATCCGGAGGCTATAGGATATTTAGGATTGGTTTCTATTCTTCTCACTCGAGATCGTGCCTTAGAGGCGTGTTGTAAGTTGGACCTCTAACGTATTTCTTTCCACCGTTATGCCTCGTGACGGCAAACCGGCCCGAGAGGGCAAAGCGGCCGATGAGCTGAGTAGAGTGCGAGAGGTTACGAGGCACAGCCCAATCATCACCGTGGTATTTCATTCGGGAGTTATGCTACGTCGCTAGCCCAAAGAGAGTTAGCACGACGGCGATTCTACTGCGGCCATGATATTTGAACCTTCGATTCCACGGCCAGGGAAGAGAATATAGATTGCCAGGCGACCCGCACTAGCTATGGATTTGGCTACCAGAGTATACCGATGTCTGCGAGTCTTGATGACTATCTAAGAGAGGTTGTGCAAGAGTAATTTTGATTAGGCTTGGCATGGCACGTATGCGGGCTTATGCGCAGTAGAAACGTAGATCGACGGGTTAACGAGGAGCGAGAGAGGGCGCAACGGCAAGGTCCTTTAGTAACTTTGAGGCGAATCACCTCACCAAATAGATTGAATAAGCACATCCACCATTGCAGAGGTCCTCCACGGTTGAGATGTTCGGGTTATGCGAGAGTTGGTGAGCTCCAGATCTTCCGGTTCACGATGTGCGACGTCATCGGGAATGTCGTCTTTTAGTTGGTACTTGTTTTACCTACGGACGAGCCATGTGGAAAGGGTGTCCAAGTAGGAGGATGCAAGTAGGAGGACTTAGCCTTCGGATCGACGGGTGGTTCGTCACCTTCCTTAATGCGTGCCTGTATTTGACTAGAGCGACTAAGGAGTGAAGCGAGATATAGATATATCCTTAACCTCTAGGGGTTAGTATGTGATAAGGTGAGTACACCTTAAGTGTTATTCGGATTGCATTGTGTAAATTGTGATTAGAAGTCTTGGTTAGTTAACCAAGTAAGATTTGGGGATAGAAGGTGTGAGCCTTAGAGTTTTATACGTAGAGACCTTAGAGGTAAGGCCATCTCGAGTAAAGGTGTAGTGTTATGTTTGATCCTTATCGGAGTGCATAGTGCGTGAGCTATGTTTGGAATAAGTCCACCGAGTAGTGTGGAATGAAAGAGGGTAGTTGAGCTAAGAAGACCGCTAGGTTTTCGTAACGTGATTAGTGAGTTTTCCTTGAGAGCTAGTGTTTTGCGGCGTTGCGGGTCGGGTTGAGGCCGCGTTGCGGGTCAACCAGCGGCATGTATGGTGGTGGGTCGGTTGTGGTGGTCCCTTGTGGTAGGGTCACGAGGTGTTAGGCCCAAGTTTAGTTAACCAGATACGAGTCGTGGATGCATTCGACGATGGTCGGGCGAGGTCGGTCGTCTTGTTTTCTAGCAAATACCGTTTACTCGGCAGTGTTGATTTATCAGAAAGGTTGTAAAGGCTGCACGGGGTGCCTACCTTCACCTTATGACAGACAGTGGAGCCCAGGGTACGGCTGTTTTTGTTTCTGGAAGTTTTACCAAGCAGGGTTAAGAACTCAGGTGAGTCGCAGAATCGCATTCGCCAAGCGGTGTGTGGATTTCAGGGGTAGCTGTAAGGATTGTTGTCTCCTGTTGAGGGAATGTTTTAATAGCTACCATTTCAGTATTCGGATGTCGCTTTATGACGCCTTGCAGGGCGGAAGTGTAAGTTGCCGGTCGATTGGTTTGATGTTGGCAAGGTTCAGATAGTTGGTTCAGGCTTGTTCCAACAGACTGTGGATAGGGTGAGGCTTATCTAGAAGAGGTTTTTTGGCAGCTCAGAGAAATCGTGCGGATAATCGGCGACGACGCTTAGAGTTCAGGTTGACGGTCGGTCTTCTTGAAAGTACCACCCCGGGTTGGGTGTGACGAGTTTTGGAAAACAGAGGGAACTTAGCGAAGTTACTTTGGGCCGCACGAGTTCATGTGAAGAATAGGCCAGGTTGCCTATATGTTAGCATTTGCCGTCCGACTTAGGAGGCAGTACGTCCGGTCTTTCGTATTGTTATGATCGGGAAAGTATCGGAGATCCATCCAGAGTGTTCCCAGTTAATGATGACCACGTTAGAGATAGTAACCCCGAGTTTTGGAAACTGAAGCAGTATCAGAAATGTGGTAAGAGTTCGAGTGTACGACAGCCTCAGGGATCGCATGCAGCCCGGTACCATTTGTTGGGTCGCCGGAGTGACACTAGAACCTCGCGGCAAAGTGACAAAAGTGGTATCACGACGAGTAAAGGGAGAAGCGAGCATGTATGGCGAGCATAGATGTGATCATTTCTTTTGTAAGGAGAAGGTGCGAAGGAAGTATATTTTAGACCCCGGAGAGAGGTGTTTGTGGTAATGTTAGAGGTGTTTCCTCGTGGACTTGGATGGAGGTATTTGCGGGTGTTTCGTGGCCGTGTGGCGAGATTGTTCTCGTAAGTATAGTAGTGAAGACTATCTTTGGCGCGTTTGTTTGAGACTTAGAAGGAACATTCGGGACGAATGTTTCTAAGGAGGAGAATGTTATACCGTATTTCCGGTATATGCGTGGGGCGTGCGTGAAAAATTTGAACTTTTAAATAAGGCTTGGCGAATTATTTTTGTTACACCTTGTTAGAGTCGTTTTTCGAAGAAACTTTTCCACAGCTTTAGTAGGGAAAATTCCGGCTATTTCATTTTTAATTTTTGCGTATTTTTCCGAGAGACGAAACATTTTGGACCAACAAGATGGCGACACTTGTCACACTCTCATTGGAAGGACTTGAGCGGTCAAGGGTGGGCCGAAATGGGTTGGCTTTTGTCAAGTAGTAGGTAGGATATTTTGGTGGTAGATGGATAAGGTGCACTTGGCATGATCTTGGCCTACACTTGCCTTGCACTTGGCATGATCTTGGCCATTGGTTGGCCATGGCTTGACTATAAATACCCACTCTTTGATGACTTCTTCATCCATTCCACAAAGTTTCTAAGTCTTGAAAGCCTTCCTCTCTCTTGTAGTGTTTCGTCCAAACACCCCCTCCCTTTGAGAAGGCCCTTTGGCGAGCCCTTCCCACCAGAGAGTACCCCAGTGGGGTAGGCCGAGGGTATACACCCCCTGTGGTGTTGTCTCATAAATACCCCTTGGTAGAAATACTCTCAAAGTATTGTTATAATGCCCAAATTACCTTAGCCGTTTACCTTGTAGTATTCTAAGGTTATACCTATACAAAAAGCCCGGTTATACTATTATACTTCCGTCGGTCCAAAACCGAAACCACAAGGAAAATCTCCATAGTTAGTTGGAGTAGTTTGTAGAAGTTGGCTAGAACTTCTAAGGGTGGTTTAAGCGGGTTGGAGCGCGGAGTTGGAGCTAAACGTTGCTCGGATCGACTTTATACTTGGATAATTATGGGCTTATCGAGGTAAAAATCTTGTCCCACTATTTTAATTGGAAATTAAATGATTGTTATAGAATATATTTGAATTAAACTATATATAGAACTGAGCGTTGTTATCGGCAATGTCTTTGGACTTAAGCTGAATAATAAGAAACCTTTTCGAAGAAGAGTCTTGTTGTAATTACATAGGTGTATTACATAGACTTGTGTAGCTTTTCGTGAGGTAGAATTGTGCACGTCGGATTAGGCGTATAACCCCTGTAGTTGGCTTGGTAGCCGGCCCCGATAGATGAGGAGATTTACGCTGTTGCGGGGGGGGGGGGGGAAGTGCTGCCGAATTTTCTGTAGAATATTCTATGAAGAGATCTAAATGTTAATAAGCGCCTTGTGGCCTTATAGGTTGAAGTACTACGTGTGGCGCGATCTACTTGGCAGGAGTAATGCGTTGGAAGTACTTGGGCGTTTTGCTATTAGTCGATAACTCGTCGCGGTGCGTGAACCTCTTCCTATCTCTTCTAGCATGATATGTGTGTAACTACGTAATGCGATAGACGTATACGTGTTAAATGTATTTGATTGGTCTAAAACATAAAGTGTTATAACGGCTTTGTGGGAAGTTGGTTATAACGACTTTATGTAGGTAAGAAAATACTTGTGGTTTTAAAAGGTAAGCGATTTGAACTATAAGCTGGTGGTTATGTGATAATAAAGAACTTGAAGTATTTCAAAGATTTTGAATCATTTTGAAAGAAGAAGTAATACTTGGTTTTGAAAACTTAAGAGTTATACTAGCTTTATGGGAAGTTAGGTATAACGGCTTAAGAATGTTTCTTGATTTGAATCGAGAATGTGTATCGACAAACCAACTGCGGCGTTAATAAAAGGAAATGTTTTGACAGATTAAGTATTATTAAAACCGGAGAAACTTCCATCTACATAGAAGCTAAGATGAGACAAAATGATATTTCTAGATCATGGTCATGTAATAAGATTGTTATAAACAAGAATATCCTACTCATATATAAGGCTTATGTTTCTCAGATTGATTAAAACAGAATTATATTCTTAAATCAATAAGACTAAGAACTACGAAACCTTTCTAAAATAAGAACAGTGAACATTTGAAATTAGGCAAACTTGGGCGTTTGGAAAATAATGTTGTTACTTGATTTTACAAAGGTAAGTGTTTTGATTTACTTCAAAAGATAATCACTCTATTTTCATATACTACGGGTATTGTGTGGTTTTTGTGAAGTAACGTATCTTTTAAAAGAGTTAATGTATGAAGTACTTTGGGGATAAAAACCCGATCTTGTTAATCATATAGTAGAAAGTACCTTGTGTATATAACTTGATTGTGTTGGTTTGTGATAGCCTTGTAATACTTTCTTGGTGATTTGTTAAGTAAACATGCTAGGATGCTACGTGTGTTAGTATCTTGTGATGGTTGTGTAAAGGGTTTTCCGCCCATTTGCGCTTAAGTTGTTTGACTATCAGTAGTTATGTTGGTATTGTACCACTCGCTTGACTTGTCTCGGAGGTTGCGCCCTCCGTGCGGGGTAGACTCGGCGATGCAGGACCATGATTCGAGAATACCTCATGCGGGTCCGAGGATCCATGCGGAACTACGGAGTTCGGGTTAGTTCTGACCGCTTGTGGTCATGCGGTATTTGTGGTCATGCGGACTGCGAGTCCAGGACGATGCCGGGGAGTAGCTACCCTCGATGCGAGGAACACCTCATGCGGGCCTATGAGGCTGGCCTATGCGGAGCTGAAAGTTCGAGGCTAGACGCAGCGCATTTGATCTGCGGCGAGTGACGGCTTTGATCATGTAATGATGCAGACAGATATCATGAGAGCGATTTATGACCTTGTTGGTACTATGGGTGTTAGTAATCCGGTTATGCCTTCGTCTTACCGTCTTGTTTTATTAGGACACAGTGGGACACGGTGTTCATGTATTCCTTGGTGCTTTTATATCATAAAGCTGGCGGTGAGGAAGGTATTCCACCGCATGATTGATGTTGTGGGCGTGAGACCCATAGTTACATTTGAGTGATGACTTTGAGGGTGTGAGTCCCTGACTTGACATGACTGCTTATTTATTGTGAACTGTAGTTTGGTTATCATACATGTCTCCTGCTTTATAGACTATTATGATTTCATTTCTGATATTTTCAGTTTCACATACTTGGTACTGTTATCGACCTCCTTGAGGCTGCGTTCATGCCGCGAGTAAAGGTACACGATCGTTGATCCTCGCTCTTAGGGTCACGATTCGGCGTTTGGGAAGCTCGTTCCTCGGAGGCTTATCTTGGTATAGTCCCCTGTTGTTGTAGGTGCTTGCATTCGGGGTATGGCGGGCCCCGTCCGTCGTTGTTGTCATATCATTCTTAGATATGCATGTAATCTTGTTATGGGCAGAGTGGTAGAAAGGGATGTAACTGTTCAAATTGTTATTTATATACTGACGGTAACCGTTTTTGGTTAGTCTGTCTTCTTATTTCAATGTCTTATTACATTGGTTTCATGAATTGTCTTTATGTTCCGCTGATTACTCTGATGTTGTATCACTAGGGTGCCCGGGGTAAGGCACCAGTCACGGGCCCCGGAACGGGTCGTGACATGGCTATTGTATTTCGGCCTTGAAAAAGGTGGCAAAGTAAGTAAAAACAAAGGAGGTGCTGTCCGATTTTCTATAGAATTTGGCGACTTAGCACTTAGAATATTCTACGTTTGAAGTAAGAGGTTAATGGACGTATTGTGACCATGATAGGTTGAAGAACTAAGTATAGCGTATCCTACTTGAAGAATGGAATAGCTCAAGGTTGAAGTACTTTGGAGCATTTTACTACTTGTCGACAAGCGTCATGAGCGGTATGTGAACCTCTTCTTTCTTTGGCATGATCCTACGTATGAAATCTCCATGTGATAGTATTTCAAGATTTCTTCTACTCTTAGAAGTTAAGAAGTATTTGCATTGTTGAATCTAAGTTAAGAGTATGTTTAAATTGTCCTAAGTCCTTACTAGGTCTTATGGGAGACGTTGGTAAGAATGGTTAGGAAGTTATGAGATTTGATTTAAAGGCTATGTGTCTTGATTTGTTTAAAGTAAGTAAGTGGATTTTATGTTCGAAAATGACTTGAATTTATATGTGAAAAGGGGATTGATTTTAAAAGTGGAAGTTATATGATTTTAAAAGTGGAAGTTATATGATTTTAAGAGAATAAGTTACTTGGTTTTGGAAGTGTATGGAACTTTATATTTTTTTATAAGTATAAGTAAATGGACTTTAAAGAATGTATGTTATGAAGTTTTAAGACTATGAACTTTGGTTGTCTTTGAAGGATTTTGAAACTTTATTTTTCAAGTTATGGGACTTGATTTCTAAAGTATTGATGACATGATTTTATAAGTATAAGCGACATGATTTTAAAGAGTGTATGCTACGAGGTGTTAAGACCATAAGCCTTGATTATAAGTGGAAAGGACTAAATTTTAAAAGTATGGCTTCTTAATTTATTTCGAAAGTTAAGAAGATGGTTTCCAAAAGAGTATGTGACTTGAGCTTTAAAAAGAAAGGAGGTTTTATGATTCTTTTAAGTATGTATGTACGTAGTATTTTTGGATCTAGTTTTCCTAATGTTGTAAGAATAAAAGTGTCTTAAGTTCTCAAAAATGAAAGGTTGTTATAATAGCTTTATGGGAAGTTGTTATGACGACTTAGAAGAAGTGAAAAGATGGTTTAAAAATGTTATGTAAGGAAAATACACGAGCCTACGAATAGGCGGATACGTTATGAAATACACCGAGCCTACGAATTGGCGGATTACGTTATAAAATACACCGAGCCTACAAATAGGCGGATTCGTTATGAAATACACCGAGCCTACAAATAGGCGGATTACGTTATGAAATACACCGAGCCTACAAATAGGCGGATTACGTTATGAGATACAGAGCCTACAAATAGGCGGATTACGTTATGAGATACAGAGCCTACACATAGGCGGATTACGCCATATTACCCCGAGCCTACACATAGGGTTACGTCCTGATGCGAGCTCGCGGGAGGCGGATTATGCTACATGATTCCACGGTGCAAGGCTCCAAGGCGGGCGGATTATGCTACATGATTCCACGATGCACCGAGGCCACGGGCGGGCGGATTATGTCACATGATTCATCGACACCGTGTCCATAAATGGGCGGATTATGTTATGTATGATAAGTAAGTTATGTGGAAAAACTTGATTAACCTCTTAAGTATGTATGTAAGAATATGATGTTAAATCTTATGGAAAGAAGGAATGGAGCAGTTAATATACGAGTGATTTCGGAGTTAAAATGGCATTCTTTTATGCGATTATGATTTGATTCTTGCGTTATTTCTGTTCCATATTCGCATTTTTGTTATCGAACCGCCCGAGAATGCGTTCATGTCCGCAGTTTAGGTACGATGTGGATCCGCGAGCTTAGGATCTGGTTGGCATTTTAGATGGCTCGATGTTCCGAGTTGTCATGGCTATGTATATTCGGGGTATGGCGGGGCCTGTCACGATTGAAATTCTTAAGTGTAGTCACATATTGTGGGTGCTTGTAAAGAAAGGAGGCAAGCTAGCCGTTTATGTATGTCGTCCGGGAAGGTAGCCCTATCGGCTGACCTATTGTTTTACTTCCGTTGTTTTATTTATAAGTTTCATGTATGTTCCGCTGATTATCTCTGATGTTTACCTGTAAGGGTGCCCAGGTAGGGCACCAGTCGCGGTCCCGGGGTCGGGTCGTGACACCTTTTCCACCCTTCGAGTAGAATACGCTACTCGCAGTACTTCAACCTATAACGGTCATATAAGTCTATCAACATCTAGACTACTCTGTAGAATAATTCTAGATACAAGATTCCTTATTCTATGGAAAATTGGGACTTTCCTACCCATGCTCAACTACACAACAAATACGGTCCATGTAAATCTGATTCGGTTCTCTTCTTTATACCATCCTTATATCGTCTTATACTCAATTCTATACTACTACGATGTAATTTCCAATTACAATAGAAGGTAAGAGTATTTACCTCGATAAGCCCAAAATTATCCAAGTTTAAAAGTCGATCGATCTGAAAGGTTTAGCTCCTTAGCGCTCCAATTCGCTCAAGAAACCCTAGAAGTTCTACACAACTTCTACTTAATACTTCAACCAACTATTGTTATACCCGTATTTCCAGTATATGCGTGAAATCGTACAAAAGTTGGCCTTAAAGTTAGCCTTGGGCGTTTTATTTTGTACACAACTCACTAAAAGAATCGTTTCAGCGAAAGCGTTTCCACGCTTTCGTAGGAAAATTCCGCTATGCCATTACTAATTTTGCGGATTTTTTCCGAGGCGAAACATTTTGGACCAGCGGAGGCGACACTTGGCACCTCCCATTGGTGACTTGATCGTCCATTTGGGCCGAATTGAAGAGCCTAGGCACGTTTTTTGTGCCTTGTGCACAAGTCAAGGAGTTGGTAGGATATTTGTGTATAGTTAATCCTCACCCTACACTTGCCTTGCACTTGTCTTAATCTTGGCCATTGGTTGGCCACTTCTTGACCTATAAATACCCCCAAGATGAAGAGTTCTTCATCCACAAAGTTATCTTCCAAGTCTAAAAATCCTCTCCTCTCCTTAGCCTTTCGTCAACACTTTCCCCCCCTGAGTGAGTTTGGCGAGGCCTACCCCTAGCCTAGCCAAAATCTACCCCCTCCTTGGTAGAAAAGTTGTCTTCTAGTATTGTTATAATGCCCAAAATACCCTAGCCCAAATCCCTTAGTCCTTTGTAGAAGTTGTAAAGAACTTCTAAGGTTTCTTGGAGCTACCGGAGCGTAAAACTTAGGAGCTAAACCTTGCTCAGGCGCGACTTTATCTAGGATATTATTGGGCTTACCGAGGTAACTAATCCTAACCCTCTTTTGAATTAGAGAATACTTCTGTTATAGTATAAGAATAAGTATAAATACTTAGAAGAATATCACAGAATAGAATTGACTATTACCACAGTAGGAGGGTTTAAAGAAGAATAATCAAAGCAGACTTACCTAGGATTTGTTTTCACGATGAACTTATATAACTCACCGGTAGGGAAGTGCTGCCCGACTTTCCGTAGAATTGTGAACCCTCTGTTTAGAATGACCTTGAGTAGTCTTTGATAGATGTCTGTGACTATTATGGTGACTCTCTTGTCGACATATTCAACTTGGCGGTGGTTTTTATTTGAGAAGGTATGTGATTCTGCCTAAGCATGATATTTTACAATATATATATAGTACGGTAGACGTACATGTGTTAACTGAATAATACTTACGGCAATGCCTCACGGCTTAAGCCTGAATAATACTTACGGCAATGCCTCACGGCTTAAGCCTGAATAATAAGAACTGAAAACATTTCAAAAGAATACTGAATCATTTTTAACAGAAGATAAATATTTGGTTTTTAAAACAAAAGCTTAAGAGTTATGCTAGCTTTATGGGAAGTTAGGTATAACAACTTAAGAATGATAAAAAGGAACTGTTTACTTGTTTGTTTATAAAAGCCTTGTATTGATCTCTGTTAAGTGTAGTAAGATTGTTTGATAAGTAGACATATCATGATGCTACCTGTGTTAGTGTCTTGTAATGCTGTGTAAGGGGGTCATTCTTGCTGTGCTTACGTTGCTAACCGGTAAGTCCGTTGTACTGTTACTGTATCACCTACCCCTTGACTATTATACCGAGGGCTTGCCCGCGATCTTGGTCTATACGGCCTATGCGGTCTGTGAGACTATGCGGAGCAGCGGTATGCTCCAGGATTGATCATTCCGGGCGTCTAGCCTGATGCGGGGGATTCCCTATGCGGTCTGTTGAGACTATGCGGTCTTTTGAGGCTATGCGGGCTGCGGGAGCCTAGGCGGATGCCGGGGGTTGGCTGCCCCCGATGCGAGGGCTACCTCATGCGGGTCTATGTGTGACCTATGCGGGCTGCGAAAGTCCAGGACTAGGCACGCAGAATGATACTATGGGCGATTGGCCTTGCTTCGATCATTCGCGGCCTAGAATAGACCTGTTACAGTCTTTCTATTACTGTTGTTGTTTGTGATGTGGCACTATGTGCAATTGAACTGATTGTATTTGTGAAAAGGTTTTAAATACTTTGATTTCATTTCAGTTCCTTATAGTTTCACATACTTGGTACTGTTGTCTTGACCTCGCCCGGGCTGCGTTCATGCCGCAGTAAGAGGGCAGCGGTGCTAGATCCACATTCCTAGGATCTGCGTTGGTGTCGGGAGCTCCATCCTTTCCGAGGCTCTACTTTTGGGTATGATCTCCCTGTTGTAGATAGTTTTGTATGATCGAGGTATGGCGGCCCTGTCGCCATAGTTGTATATTTCCTTAAGTGCTGTAGTCTGTTGTACATTATCGGATGTATCGCTAAACCATGTTTTTATATATATGCCGAAAGCGATGTTTCTCACTTAAGCGTGTTCTATTTCTATAAACTGTTTCAAGTCTTGCTTTATATTTCCGATTACTCGATGTATGACTACTTGGGTGCCCAGTAAGGCACCATCCACGAACCACAGGCAGTCGTGACAAAAGTGGTATCGAGCGATTAATCCTCGGAAAGTGTCTACTGAACCGTATCTAGTAGAGTCTTGATTATCGGTGTGTTGTGCACCACACCAATAATCGAGGAGGCTATAGGATATTTAGGATTGGTTTCCATTCTTCTCATTCCGAGATCGTGCTTTAGAAAGGCGTGTTATAGGTTGGACCTCTAACGTATTCCTTTCTGAATGATTATTCCTCACGTAAGGCAACCGGGCGAGAAGGGCAAGGCGTGGAGGCGCTAGCAGACACCCAGTCACGAGGGCTCGTGCCCGATCTATACGAGGCAGCGAGTTCTATGACGCCCGGCCCAGCGAGACCACGATACCACACCTCGCATCCCGCGGCACTGGGCGGAGGTTAGGCTGAGAGATGCCCGGCTATTGGCTAAAGTTGTGGCCCGTCGAGAGAGATTGGATCTGGCGGTTCAGTTCAGCTCGGCTCGGTCGCACCGTAGTGCACCCGAGGCGAATAGTTTGAGACTACGGATTTCCTTAGTTGTAGCCGCTTGAGTTTTACGGTCGAGGCGGAGGATGATCCGCAGGAGTTCATCCGTCACCGCAGAGGATTATCACGGGTGATCGGGGCTTGAGGCGAGTGTGACATTCGGTTCGCGTCGGTGCGTGACACATGATCGATTGGTTTGATTCATGGGAGCTTTCGGGAGAGCATGCACCTCCGTGGTATGGGATGAGTTTTGAGGCTTTTCTCACACTTCTTGCCTCGCGGATGAGGAGGCACGAGTGATAGATTCTTGTTCTTTGAGACAGGAGGGCCTTACGATGAGGAGTACAATGTCGAGTTTGATTCTTTGGCTCGATATGTCCCCGCATTGGTAGCGAGAGATGGAGGACGGTGCATCGCTATGTCGGCTGGGCTAGATGATTACATGGCCGAGTCTTGTGCGGGTGTGTCCCTTCACCAGCATGGACATAACCGTATGCGAGCTCATGCTGGGATGTGAGGCGTAGGGACGCCGGGTAAGCGATATCAGCGAGAAGAAGGCGAGCGGCGGTTCTTTTGGTGGTCCTCGGGGTGGCGGCGTCGGTGAAGTCGGTTGCACCACGGCCAGCGAGCGCTCTACCTCATTCGGTCTGGAGGCGATCGAAGCGGTCGAGGCCCGGGACTTGATTTCGAGTAGCGAAGTGCTAACCGTTGAGTCGCTCGGTGTGCCGTTGTGGCGAATACCATTACGGGAGGCGTACTCGGGCTGCTATACTTGTGGCGGCGGTCATTTCGCGAAGTTTGTCCGACCGGGGCGGCCGGTAGTAGGGCCCGATCTGAGTGCATTGCGCTTCTTCATCCCCGACGATTACTCGCCGGAGCAAGGTACGTGGATCGGAGTCGCGGCAGGTCGTGGCGCGAGTCCGATTCTAGCGGTCCTCGAACGCATTTATGCTTTGTCGGTAAGCGAGATCGAGGCCTCACGATGTAAATCCGAGTACCTTATCATTCTTAGGTTTGATGTGTATGCTTTGATAGATCCGGGTTACTCTGTCCCATATATCTCCCACTTGTTGCTAGTAGGATAGGGATAGAGCACGAGTCCATGGACCCTTTCGAGGTAGCTACGCGATGGGTGATTCGGTGGTAGCTCGGCGTATATAGAGCTTGTCTGTGACCATTCTGATCGTCGGACCACTGGCCGACTTGATAGAGTTGGAGATGATTGACTTCGACGTGATTATGGGGATGGATTGGCTAGCTTCTTGCTACGCCAATGTAAGCTGCAGAGAGAAGTAGTGCAGTTCGGTTTCTGAGGCCGGTTGTTGAGTGGGAGGACACGGTATCGCCAGGGGTAGGTTTATTTCCTACCTCGAGGCTAGGAAGATGGTGCAGAAGGGTATATCTACCATCTCGTTCGAGTGTTTGATCTGAGGTGCGGTACAGATTTCCGATCGATTCGATGGTCGTGAGTTCCCGGGCGTGTTTCGGATGACCTCGGGTATCCTCACGAGAGGAGATCGAGTTTTGTATAGATGTCTTTGCGGATACTCGGCTATTTCCATTCCGCCATACAGAATGGCACTGCCGAGTTGAGAGAGTTGAAGGATCGGCTTAGGGATTTCTTTGGAGAAGGGCTTCATCGGGCCTAGTGTTTCTCGCAGGAAGCGCGTATTGTTCGTGAAAAAGAAGGGCGGGGCTGCGCATGTGTTGATTTGACGGTGAACAAGGTGACCATTAAAACGAATACCCCGCTTCCGTGATTGATGATTTGTTCGACCGATTGCGAGCGCGAGATGTTTCTCCAAGATTGATCTGCGTTAGGGCTATCATCGAGTTCGTGTCGAGGTGGATGTCCACAGGGTGCATTCGGACGATGCGGGCATTATGAGTTGTGGTCATGTCTTTTGGGTTGACCAATGCTCGTGGTATTCATGGATTTGATGAACCGAGTGTTCAAACCATTTTGGACACGTTTGTGATAGTGTTCATTGATGATATCTTGGTTTATTCGCTCGAGCGAGGAGCATGCGGAGCATTTGCGAGGGCGTCTTGTGATTCTCGGGACCGGCATTTATCGCCAAGTTTTCCAAATGTGAGTTTTGGTTGACTTGATGGCGTTTCTTGGGCATATTAGCCGGGTGATGGCGTTCAGTGGATCTGGCGAATCGAAGCGATCGGGACTGGCGAGACCTACTTACTCGGCGAGGTTCGCGATTTTACGGGCCTTGCAGGTTATTATCGGCGGTTCGTAGAGAAGTTTGCATCTATCTCTGCACCATTGACTAGGTGACTCGAAGCGGCAAGTTTGATGGTGATGCTTGTGGCGGGGTTTCCGATTCTTTGAAAGAGAGATTGGCGGCGCCCCGTTCTTACTCTTCGGAGGTCGACGGTTATGTTGTGTATTGTGATCGTCGGGCATCGGGTTGGGATGTGTGTTGATGCAGCATGGCGAGTTATAGCATATGCATCCCGGCGGTGAAGAAACACGAGAGGAACTACCCCACCCGTGATTTGGAGTTAGCGGTAGTGATTCACGCTTTGAAGATCTGGAGGCACTATTTGTATGGGGTTCACGTGGATATTTATCTGAGACCACAAGAGCCTCGGTATATCTTCACCGGAGGAGCTGAACTTACGGCGAGGCGGTGGTTAGAGTTGCTTAAGGATTACGATGTTGATATCTGTACCACGGGAAGGCGATGTTGTGGCGGATGCTCTTAGTCGTAGGTCGATGGGAGCCTATCGGATGTGCGGCTAGAGAGGAGGACATGGTTCGTGATTTGCATCGATTAGCGAGCCTTGGTGTCCGTTTGATTGATTACGATAGCGATGGGGTTAGAGTTCGTGAGGTTGCCGAGTCTTCCATCGTCGAGGAGGTGAAGAAGCGCGATTCGAGATCCGGCTTTGATTCGATATCGTGATCTGACTCTTCGTGAGGCAAGGGTCCTTTTGAGGTAGCACGATGGGGTGCTAAGGTTTGAGAAGCGGTGTGTGTTCGGATGTTTGAGGACTTCGCAGGAGTTCTTGGGGAAGCACACGCGCGTTACTCTATCCATCCGGTCGACTAAGATGTACCACGACCTTAGATCTGTGTATTGGTGGGATGGCTTGAAGAGAGGCGTTGCGAGTTCGTAGCTCGGTGCCGTGTTGTCGGCAGTGAAGGTAGAGCACGCAGGCACGGTGGTTTATTCTGACGATTGAGATCGACACGGAAGTGGGAGGTAATCAACATGGACTTCATCACGGGATTACCTCGCTCGGAGAGACATGATTCTATATGGGTTATCGTCGGCCGGTGTGAAATCAGCCCACTTTCTTCCGTCGGACGACTTTTTGCGAGGATTATGCGGACTTTACATCAGAGATCGTCGGTGCATGGAGTCCCTACCCGATCATATCGAGCCAGAGCCTGGTTCACGGCTAACTGGAGGTCCTTCCGAGAGGTTTAGGGGCCGAGTGTGCTGATGCGCATTTCATCCACGTGCATGAGCAGACAGGCGAGCGCACTATCGACTCTTGAGGATATCTTTGCGAGCTTTGTGTTATTGACTTCGATGGTAGTTGGGAGGATCATTTGCCTCTAGTTGAGTTCGCGTATAATAATAGCTACCACTCGGTATTCGGATGGCGCCTTATGAGGCCTTGTATGGGAGGAAGTGCGATCGCCTATAGGTTGGTTCGATGTGGGCGAGTGCGGCTAGTGGGACCAGATTTGGTGCGGCGAGCGATGGATAAGGTGAAGCTTATCCGAGGCGGCTATTAATGACTGAGTCGGCAAGTCGTATCAGATCATCGTCGTCGGCATCTTGAGTTCGAGTTCATGATTGGGTTTTCCTAAAGGTGTCACCCATGAAGGGTGTGATGAGATTTGGGAAGAAGGAAACTTCGGCCCAAGTACATTGGGCCATTTCGATTGTCCGCGGGGTAGGCGAGGTTACTACGAGTTGGATCTGCCGTCCGTCTGGAGGCGATGCATCCGATTTTCACGTATCTATCTTTGAGAGATGTATCGGGGATCCATCTAGGTACACCCGATTGGCGATGTCGGTGTGCCAGGGGTTATCGTATGAGGAGATTCCCATAGCGATAGTCGATCGTCAGGTTAGGCGTCTGCGGACGAAGGACGTGGCTTCCGTCAAAGTCTTGTGGCGGAACGAGCTCAGGGAGGAGATGACATGGGAAGCCGAGGAGGACATGAGGCAGAAGTATCCTCACCTATTCCCCACACCTCCAGGTAATTCGCTTTCCTACTTGTAAATTTCCATTATCATTTATGCCTAAGTGTTATTTTGTGGCCATGTGTGGCACTTACAAACTGTTTAAGCTTCTTCGGTAACTGTCTTGAGAAGGAACATTCGGGACGAATGTTTCTAAGGAGGGGAGAATGTTATACCCCGTATTTCAGTATATGCGTGGGAATACGTACAAAAAGTTTGGCCTTAAAGTTAGCCTTGGACGTTTTATTTTGTACACAACTCACTAAAAGAATCGTTTTCCGACGAAACGTTTCCACAGCTTTCGTAGGGAAAATTCCGGCTATGCCATTTCTAATTTTTGCGGATTTTTCCGAGAGACGAAACATTTTGGACCAACGGGAGGGCGACACTTGGCACCCTCCCATTGATGAACTTAGATCGTCCATTTGGGCGAATTGAAGAGCCTAGGCACGTTTTTGTGCCTTGTGCACAAGTCAGAGTTGGTAGGATATTTGTGTATAGTTAATCCTCACCCTACACTTGCCTTGCACTTGTCTTAATCTTGGCCATTGGTTGGCCACTTCTTGACCTATAAATACCGCTTAAAGATGAAGAGTTCTTCATCCACAAAGTTATCTTCCAAGTCTAAAATCCTCTCCTCTCCTTAGCCTTTCGTCAACACTTTCCCCACTTGAGTGAGTTTGGCTGGAGGCCTACCCCTAGCCTAGCCAAAATCTACCTCCTTGGTAGAAAAGTTGTCTTCTAGTATTGTTATAATGCCCAAAATACCTAGCCCAAATCCTTAGTCCTTTGTAGAAGTTGTAAGAACTTCTAGGTTTCTTAGACTCTGGGAGCGTACAACTTAGGAGCTAAACCTTGCTCAGTGCGACTTTATCTAGGATATTATTGGGCTTACCGAGGTAACTAATCCTAACCCTCTTTTGAATTAGAGAATACTTATTGTTATAGTATAAGAATAAGTATAAATACTTAGAAGAATATCACAGAATAGAATTGAACTGTTACCACAGTAGGAGGGTTTAAAAGAAGAATAATCAAACTGTACTTACCTAGGACTGTTTTCACAGTAGACTTATATAACTCACCGGGTAGGGAAGTGCTGCCCGACTTTCCGTAGAATTGTGAACCCTCTGTTTAGAATGACCTTGAGTAGTCTTTGATAGATGTGCATGACTATTATAGGTGACTCTCTGCGACATATTCAACTTGGCGGTGGTTTTATTTGAGAAGGTATGTGATTCTTCCTAAGCATGATATTTTACAATATATATATAGTACGGTGAGCGTCGTGTGTTAATGAATAATACTTACGGCGATGCCTCGCTTAAGCTGAATAATACTTACGGCGATGCCTCACGCTTAAGCTTGAATAATAAGAACGAAAACATTTCAAAAGAATCTTTGAATCATTTTTAACGGAAGATAAATATTTGGTTTTAAAACAAAAGCTTAAGAGTTATGCTAGCTTTATGGGAAGTTAGGTATAACAACTTAAGAATGATAAAAAGGAACTGTTTACTTGTTTGTTTATAAAAGCCTTGTATTGATCTCTGTTAAGTGTAGTAAGATTGTTTGATAAGTAGACATATCATGATGCTACCTGTGTTAGTGTCTTGTAATGCTGTGTAAGGGGGTCATTCTTGCTGTGCTTACGTTGCTAACCGTAAGTCCGCTGTCTTTATTCTTGTATCACCTACCCTTGACTATTATACAGGGCTTGCCCTCTTGATCTTAGTCTATACGGCCTATGCGGTCTGTGAGACTATGCGGAGCAGCGGTATGCTCTAGGATTGATCATTCCGGGCGTCTAGCCTGATGCGGGGGATTCCCTATGCGGTCTGTTGAGACTATGCGGTCTTTTGAGGCTATGCGGGCTGCGGGAGCCTAGGCGGATCTGGGGTTAGCTGCCCCGATCGAGGGCTACCTCATGCGGGTCTATGTGTGACTATGCGGCTGCGAAAGTCCAGGACTAGGCACGCAGAATGATACTATGGGCGATTGGCCTTGCTTCGATCATTCGCGGCCTAGAATAGACCTGTTACAGTCTTTCTATTTCCGTTGTTGTTTGTGATGTGGCACTATGTGCAATTGGCCCGGTGTATTTGTGAAAAGGTTTTAAATACTTTGATTTCATTTGATTCTTTATAGTTTCACATACTTGGTACTGTTGTCTTGACCTCGCCCGGGGCTGCGTTCATGCCGCGGTAAGGGCGGCAGTGCTAGATCCACATTCTAGGATCTCTACGTTGGTGTCGAGCTCCATCCTTTCGGAGGCTCTACTTTTAGGTATGATCTCCTGTTGTAGATAGTTTTGTGCGATCGAGGTATGGCGGGGCCCTGTCGCCATAGTTGTATATTTCCTTAAGTGCAGTAGTCTGTTGTACATTATCGGATGTATCGCTAAACCATGTTTTTATATATATGCCAAAGCGATGTTTTCTCACTTAAACTGTGTTCTATTTTTATAAACTGTTTCATGTCTTGCTTTATATTTCCGCTGATTACTCTGATGTATGACTACTTGGGTGCCCCGGTAAGGCACCAGTCACGGGCCCTGGAACGGGTCGTGACAACTATGAAGATTTTCCCTAGGGTTTCGTTTAGTGACTAAAGGAAGTATAGTAGTATTTCTAGGCTTTTAGTATAGAGGTAACTTTGGAATACTACAAAGTATTTGGGCCAAGGTATTTTGGAATAACAACAATACTTGGAGAATACTTATCTACCAAGGGAGGGGGGGGGGGGTGTTTCGGCTAGTACTACTAGGAAGGGGGGGTAGTTTCGGCCGAGGGCTTCTCAAAGGGGGAGGGGAAGTTGGGACGAGAACATCACTAGGGGAGAGGGGTTTTGAGACTTGGAAAAATGTTTAAGGGATGAAGATTGGTCTTGCACTTGAGGGGTATTTATAGAACCACCAATGGTCTAGATTAAGGCAAGTGGAGGGCAAGTGGATGGTGGAGATTTTGACAAGTGTGTGTGGGTCCCACCTTATCCATCTACCACACAAAATATCTACAAAATATTGACCAAACATTTTAGGCCACAAAAATGAAAAAAACGTGCCCACCATTTCGGCCACTTGACCGCCCACTTGAGGGTGACACTTGTCGCCCTCTCGTTGGTTCAAAATATTTCATCTCTCGGAAAAATCCGTAAAAATAATAAATGTCGCAACCGTAATTTTCCCTTCGCAAAGTCCGGAAAACGTTTCGTCGGAAAACAATTCTTTTCGCTAGTTGTGAACAAATTTCGTCCCTTTGCCTACTTAAGGCTTAAACTTTTGTACGTACGCCCTCACGTACATACTCTGGAAATACGGGGTATAACATAAAGGATGTCCTAGTAGGAGGGATGCAAGTAGGAGGACTCAGTCTACCAGATCAGTTGCGGATTCAGTGGTTCGGAGAGGAAGGGGTGCTAGCCAGAGGAGGCCACCCCCACCTCGGTGTGGCCGTTGTGGTAGGTGTCATTGTGGGGAGTGTCGTACTTCTTCGACAGCTTGTTATGCTTGCGGCCAGCGTGGCCATTTTGCGAGAAATTGTCCAACCAGAGATGGCGCGGATGTAGAGACTCAACCTTCAGGATCAGTGGCTAGTTCATCACCTTTCCTAGCTATGCGCCCAGCAGGGCAGGATTGATTAGAACGCCAGAGGGGAGTGAAGCAGTAGATACAGGTACATCCTTAACCCTCTAAAGATTTGTATGTATGATAAGATGAGTGTATCTTAAGTGTTATGTTCAGATAGCATTGTGTTAATTGTGATTAGAAATCATGGTTAGTTAAAAGGGTAAGATTGGGGATAGGGAAAGTGTGAGCCTTAGAATAGTATACGTGGAGACCTTAGAGGCGAGGCCATCTCGAGTAAAAGATTTTTTTTTTATGTTTGACCCTTATCGGAGTGCATAGTATATGTGAGATATGTTTGTGTAATAAGTCCCTGAGTAGTGTGAAATGAAAGAAGGTAGTTGAGCTAAGAAGACCACTAGGTTTTCGTGACTTGATTAGTGAGATTGTCCCGGATCGGGGAACAAGAGCTTGGCGCGAAGTGGGTCGGGTTGAGGCCATGTCGCGGGTCAACTCGCAGCCCGGTTTGGGGTGGGGTCAATTCGAGGTGGTCCCGCCAGGTGGTGGGGTCATGAGGGTGTTAGGCCCAAGTTTAGTTAACCAGCGTACGAGTTCGTGGATGCGTTCGACCAGTAGTCGGGCCGATGAGGTCAGCCCATCTTGTCTTTCAGTCAATATTGTTTACTCAGCAGTGGGTTATGCGAGATGTTATTTATCAGGAAGATTGTAAGGCTGCACGGGGTTCCTACTTTTACTTTATAACAGGCAGTGGAGCCCAGTTTACGGCTATTTCTTTTATGGAGGTTTTACCAGGCAAGGTTAGGAACTCAGGTGAGTCTCAGTATTGCATTCACCCTCGGGCCGGTGTTTTGATTTCAGGGGTAGCAGCGAGGATTATGTGCCTCTTGTTGAGTGAGTATCATTATAGCTACCATTTCAGTATTCGGATGTCGCCTTATGAAGCCTCATATGGGCGGAAGTGTAGATTGTCGGTCGATTGGTTCGATGTTGGCAAGATTCAGATAGTTGGTTCATACTTGTTTCAGCAGGATGTGGATAGGGTGAAGCTTATCCAGGAGAGGTTATTGGCAGCTCAGAGTCAATAGAAGTCATGCGGATAATCGGCGTCGACACTTGGAGTTCAGGTTGACGGTGGGTCTTCTTGAAGGTACCACCCCGGAAAGGGTGTGACGAATTTTGGAAAACAGGGGGAAACTTAGCCCAAAGTACTTTTGGGCATTTTCAGATTGTTTGTAGAATAGGCCAGGTTGCCTATAAGTTAGCACTGCCGTCCGACTTGGGAGGCAGTACGTCCGGTCTTTCATGTTGCTATGTTCGGAAAAGTATCGGAGATCCATCAGTGTTCGATTAATGATGACCAAGTTGGAGATAGTAACCCAGATTTTGAAGCTGAGCAATAACAAAAATGTGGTAAGTTATGAGAAAGAGTTCGAGTGTGCGAGGAGAATGCGACGAGTAAGGGAAGAAGCGAGCATGTGTTAAGAAAATGGGAGTGATCATTACTTTTGTGAAGTAAGGGTGCGAAGGGAATATATTTTAGACCTTGGGTGGGAGCTTTTTGTAATGCTAGAGGTGATTCCTCGTGGACTTGGGTTAAGTATTTGCGCGTGTGTTATTTTGTGGCCAGGTGTGGCATTGGCAACTTGTTTAAGTTAAGAGGAACTTTATCGTTATTTGTCTTGAGAAGGAACATTCGGGACGAATGTTTCTAAGGAGGGGAGAATGTTATACCCCGTATTTCCAGAGTATGTACGTGAGGACGTACGTACAAAAGTTCAAGCCTTAAGTAGGCATAAGGGACGAAATTGTGCACAACTAGCGAAAAGAATTGTTTTCCGACGAAAAGTTTTAGGACATTGCGAAGGAAAATTACGGTTGCGACATTTATTATTTTTACGGATTTTTCCGAGAGATGAAATATTTTGGACCAGAGAGGCGACAAGTGTCACCCTCGAGTGGCGATAAAGGGACGAATTGGGTGCACGTTTTGGGCCTTGAGCATTGGTCAAGGTTAGGTAGGATATTTTGTGATATTTATGGAGTAGATGGATAAGGTTACACTTGCCCAAATCCCCACCATCCACTTGCTTTGATCTTGGCCTTTGGAGGGCCTATAAATACCCCCCCTTAGTTGAAGACTTCTTCATCCACAAAATAATTTCTAAGTCTTAAAATCCTTCCCCTCCTCTTGAAGCTCGTCCAACTTCCCCTTTGTGAGGCCCTCGTGAAACCCCCTTCCTAGTAGTGCTAGCGAAACACCCCCTGGTGAAAAATACTCTCCAAGTATTGTTACTATTCTAAAATACCTTAGCCCAAATACCTTGTAGTATTCCTAAGTTACCTCTATACTTAGAGCCGGAAATACTACTACATCCTTTTAGTCACAAAACGAAACCCTAAGGAAAATCTTCATAGTTGGTTGAAGTGCTAAGTAGAAGTTGTTTGGAATCTTCTAAGGGTTTCTTGGAGCTTTCGGAGCGTGCAATTAGGAGATAAACGTTGATCAGGATCGACATTTAATCTTGGAAAATTTTGGGCTTGTCGAGGTAAATATCTTGTCCTCCTATTGAAATTAGAATTTGCATACTGTTGAAGTATAGAATTAAGTATAAGTTATATCTGAGGAAGGTATATAAGAAGAGAATTGAAGTAATTACATGGGGTGTATTACAGTAGACTTGAGTAGTTGTGGGTGGGAAGTGCTGATTTTCCGTAGAATTAAGAACCTCGCTTAGAATATTCTACTGAGTAGTCTAGGCGTTGATAGGCGTGTTGACTATTATAGGTTGATACTCTGCGCGCGACATATTCGACTTGGCGGTGGATTTCGCGAGGAGGTATGTGATTCTTCTTATCCTCTTGGCATGATATTTTAAAGAATATATATATAGTACGGTGACGTGCGTGTGTTATGAGCGTGGTTTTACTTGATGTCTTTTGACTTGAGTTTTAAATAATAAGAATCTTGAAGTATTTCAAAAGAATTAAGAATCGTTTTTGAAAGAAGAGTAATACTTGGTTTTAAAAGCTTAAGTGTTATACTAGCTTTATGGGAAGTTAGGTATAACGACTTAAGATAGATAAAAGGAACGGTTTACTTAATTGTTTATGAAAGCCTTATATTGATTTCGGAAATGAGAATAAGTATCGAACAAACCACTGCAGCGCTAATAAAGGAAAATGCATTGACTAATTAAGTATTATTAAAACCAGTAGAAACCTCCATCTGCATAGAAGCTAAGATAAGACAAAATTGTATTACATTTCCTAGATCATGGCTTCTTTAATAAGATTGTTATAAACAAGAATAACCTACTCACACATAAGGCATATGTTACTCAAATTGTTTTAAAAAGGAGATTACGTTGTTAAGTGTTTAAAACTATGATCTATGAATCTTTTGAAAATAAGAGACTTGACTTAATTAACTTGATATGAATTTTGTTAAAAAGTGTGAAACCTCATTCGTGAGCAATGAGTACTTGGTTTTTAAAGAGTTAATATATGAAGTACTTTGGGGATAAAAGCCCGAACTTGTTGACATAAAATAGAAAGTATCTTGTGTGAATAACTTGACTATGTTGGTTTGTGATAGCCTTGTAATACTTTCTTGTTGGTTTGATAAGTAAACATGTTAGGATGCTACGTGTGTTAGTATCTTGTGATGTTTGTGTAAAGGGGTTTCCCTTGTTGTGCTTATGTTGTTTAACGATAAGCCGTTATGTTAGTATTGTACCACTCACCTCTTGACATGATATCACAGGGTTGCTGCCCCCGTCTGAGTATACCTCGAGCGATCCGTGTGACTATGATTCGAGAATACCTCATGCGGGTCGAGGACCTATGCGAGCTACGAGTTCGAGTTAGTGTGCGGGAATACCTCATGCGATCTACATGTGGCCACGCGGACTACGAGTCGGGGCGATGCGGGAGTAGCTACCGACGCGAGGAATACCTCATGCGGGCCTATGTGGCTTTATCGCGGGTGCGGGAAGTTCGAGATTAGGCGTGCACATTGATGCGAGGCGAGTGGCGGCCGATCGTGGCGCGGTCTAGAAAGACCTCGTGTCTGATTTATGTCACGACCCGATCCGGGCGTGGTAGTGCCTACCGGGCACCACTAGTGATACTACATCGAGAAAACCGTGAAATAAAAACTTAAACATGAACATGAGACAAGATAATAAAGCAGGCCAACCAAGCGGTTACCTTCCAATAAAATATATATAAACAACTCTTTCAAAGCAGCAGTTTAATCCTTTTACAAAACCACCTTTGCGATTACTCTGGACCTCTAAGATTTACAACAACTATGGCGGACGGGGCCCGCCATACCCACGAATGTACAAGAACCTCTGACTCGAGAACACATACCAAAAGATAAGCCTCAGAAGGAACGGAGCTTCGATGCGTGAAAGGTGATCCTAGGCGGGGATCGACAACGATGTACTTACTGCGGCGTGAGCGCGGCCGAAGAGTCGATCTGCCAAGTACCAAGTATGTGGCGTAAATCGTAAATGAAATCATAATAGTCTATATAAAGCGGGAGACATGTATGATGACCAAGCTACGATATAACATATAACTAGTTACGTCAAGTCGAGGACTCACGCCTCCAAATTATCACTCGTGCGTGGAATTTCTTCCTCGCTGGCGATTTATGATATGTGATACCAAGGAGTATACATGAACACGAGTCCCAGCGTGTCATAAAAACCGTATAGGACAAGTATAATTACGGATCCGACCGTACCAATAATATAATGCAACGAAACACGGCGATACGGGGCAAGTCGAGAGTGACTCAGGGTACCAAGGCGAATCGGTCGTGAGGCGGAGGCAAGTCACGAGCCGACCACGGGGACCAGGCGAGCAGTGAAACCTCATGGAAAGCTAGTCCATAAAATAACAATTCTTGCACAACCAAGGCTATCATCACAAGCGTAAGCAAGCTCTGCAACAACAAGCGTAGGCAAGTTACACAACACAAGCATAGGCAAGTTACACAACAACCGGTATAGGCAAGTTACACAACGGGCATAGGCAAGTTACACAACAACGGTATAGGCAAGTTACACAACACAAGCTACTTTCGTTTTATGCAAAGTCGGGTTTTTAACCTAAAGTACTACGTCGTTAAATTCCTTTTAAAGAGATCCATTCCTTTTATAAAAGTCACCCGATGTCAGTAGTATAAAAATAGAGTAGCGAACATTGTTAAGTAAACAAAATGCTTTCCTTTGTAAAAATCAAGTAACCTTATTTTCCAAGCGTTGAGTTTGCCTAATTTCAAATGCTCAAGTTTCTCATTTTTAGAAAAGGTCTCTTTGTTGATAGTATTAATCCTTTAAAACATAATTCTCCTTTAATGATTTGAGAAACATATGCCTTATATGTGAGTAGGTTATTCTTGTTTATAATCGATCTTATTAAGCGGCCATGATCTAGGATATGTAATATCATTTTGTCTAAATCTTAGCTTACATGCGGATGGAGGTTTCTACTTGGTTTTAATACGATACATCATTATTCAATACATTTTCCTTTATTACGACTGCGGTGGTGCAGTCGATACACATTCGATTTCGAAATCGGTAAAACATTATCCCTTTAAATAAAACCAAGTACTCATTACTCACGAATGAGGTTTCACAAACATTCACATTAAACAAATAAGTTAAGTCTCTTATCTTATAAGATCAAGTCTCTTAACTTCTAACATCGATAAACCATTTTCTTTACCTCTCTTAAGACATTATACCTAACTCCCATAAAGCTAGTATAACTCTTTTTAAAACCTTTAAAACCAAGTGTTACTCTCCTTCAAAGCGATTTATAAATCTTTTGAAATACATCAAGTTCTTTATTATAACTAGCGATTATAATTCACATCGATTACCTTTTAAAACCACAAAGTATTTTCTTACCTACATAAAGGTCATTATAACCAACTTCCCGTAAAGCGTTATAACACTTTATGTTTTAAAAACAATCAAACACAGTTAACACGTATGCGTCTACCGTACTACATAGTTCACATATCATGCTATAAGAGATAGGAAGAGGTTCACATACCTCGCGACGAGTCTTGAGCTAATAGCAAAGCGCTCCAAGTACTTCAAAGCGTGGCTACTCCTTAAGCCACGTAGATCGCACCACACGTGGTACTTCAACCTATAAGGCCACAGGCGCTTATTAACATCGTTCCATATTCTACAGAAAATTCGCGACCTCCCCATGCGGCGTTAATCTCCTCTTTCTGAGGCTGCCAAGCCAACCGGGGGTTTGCACGTCTAACCGGGCGTGTACAATTTACTCACGAGAATACTACACAAGTCTCTTGTATGTCTGATCCATGTAATTCTGATTCATTCTCTTATTTAAATTCAGCTTAAGTCGCAAGACATTCTGTAAGTATTATTCGAGCTTAAGTCAAAAGACATTGCCGCGGTATGTTCAATTCTATATATAGTATACTTTAACTATATACTCCTACAACATGTAATTTCCAATTACAGTGAAGGTCAAGAATGTTTACCTCGATAAGCCCAAAATTATCCGAGTTTATATGTCGATCTGAGCAAGGTTTAGCTCCTACTCAGAGTGCTCGATCCGCTCCAAACAACCCTTAGAAGTTCTAACCAACTTCTACTTATAACTACGGGTGAAGATTTACTTAGGGTTTCGTTTTTAGCGTGAGGAAAGTATAATGGTATTTTACAGGCTAGTATAAGTGTAACCTTGGGAATACTACAAGGTATTTGGGGCCAGGTATTTGGACATTATAACAATACTAGGAGAGTATTTCTATACCACTACAAGGGGTATTTATACGAGACAACTAGGCTGGGGTACCCCGCTAACCACTGAGGGAGGAAACTCTCGGCCAAAGGCCACTAGGAGGGGAGGAGAGGCTTTGGGCGAGAACTACAAGAGGAGGGAGTATTTTGAGACTTAGGTAGATTGCTCAATTTTTGGATGAAGAAAGTTCATCAACTAAGGGGTATTTATAGGTCAAGTGAAGGCCAACCAATGGCGAAGATGGTGCCAAGTGCAAGGCAAGTGTAAGGCCAAGATTAAGCCATGTGCAACCTTATCCATCTACACAAAAATATCCTACCTAACCGCCGACCAAAATTGGGCAACAAAAGCGTGCCAAGAATGGCCAATTGCCGTCAACCTCTTCCCGATGTGAGGGTGACACATGTCACCCTCCGTTGTCCAAAATGTTACGTCTCTCGGAAAAATCCATAAAAATTATAAATGACAAAGCGGAATTTTCCCTCGAGCAATGGAAAGCGTTTGTCTAAAAGCGACTCTAACAGGGTGTTGTGTACAAATTTCGAATCTATGCCTACTTTAAGGCTCAAATTGTATCGTCGCCCTCACGGCATACTCTGGAAATACGGTATAACATTCTCCCTCGCCAGAAACATTCGTCCGAATGTTCCTTCTCGAGACGGATAACGATAGAGTTCTTCTAAAAAGTTGCCAGCGCCCTGGCCCACGAAACACCCGCGTAAATACTTACGTCCAAGTCGCGAGAAACACCTCTAACATCACAAACTTTTGTCACCTTGCGCGAGGTTCTAGTGTCACTCGGCGACCCGACAAATGGTGCCGGTGCGTCGATTCTGAGGTCTAAAATATACATCCTTGCACCTTCTCCCGTCGCAAGAAATGATCATATCTATGCTCGCAATACATGCTCGCCTTTACCCTTACTCGTCGTACTCTTCTCGAACACTTGAACTCTTACAGTATCGTACCACGCTTTAGTCAACTGTTTCCAACCGCCGGAGCCACTACCTCAAACTTGGTCATCTTACTAGCTTCACTTCTTTACTAAGGCCATTCCGGCCTTCACGACCCGATTCTGGTCGAACATACCTGAACTCATCGATGGTCATCTAAACTGGGCCTAGCACCCTCGTGACCTACCGCTGGCGGGACCACCCTGGTGACCCGGCTTTGAAAGCCGACGCGGGTTGGCCTCAACATGGCTGACCCGATCCACTAACGCGTCACGCTCTTGTTCCCGAGGCCGGAACAATCTTACCTCAACAGTCATGAAAGCTACCACTTCCATTTAACCTACTCGAAATTATCACCTGACACATTCTAGGCATAAAATGTATTAAACAAGGATCACTTGCAAAATCTGGTACTCAAGACGACGCACATCTAAGGTCTCAACATGAAATATTCTAAAGTTCACACTTTCCATGCCCCATACAAATCCTTTCAACTAGCCAAGCTTTCTAACTCATAACCATCATGCTTATTATCGAGCGTAGCACACAATAATAAGGTCATCATCTCATGCATACAAATCTTTAAAGGGTTAAGGATATACGAAAATAGGCGGTTCAAGGACCGCTAAAGCGGAACTTCCACTGCGACCTCTAGGGCTGTAGGTGTCACGAACATCTGCTGGCTATGGAAGGTGAAGAACCATGGCTGCTCTAGTAGTCCATGCTATCTGCCGGTGCTACCCACAGTCGGACGATCTCTTGCCGGATGGCCTGTTAGCGCAAAAATAACAATCCCAGAGTTAGTACGACCTCTCGCTTTATGAAGCTTTCCTGGCGGCCCAGCTGAGACAAGGGCAACCTCATCCGCGAGCATTCTGCTCGCGAAAATCTGAAACACAGGAGCCACGACGCTCACTGAATATCTCGAAGGTCCCGAAAATTGTGGAGGACCACTCTGTCTTGGTGGGCGCATAAGCGGCTTTCTTCTTTGAGGCGGTCCGCCTCGAAAGTCACCAAAGGACCTGCTGTTACGCCCTCTTCACGACCACAGTGGTCATTCGTCGATTTATCCTCTCTCGCATCCCGGTCATAAGCTGCGTGCGAGCGATGTCCGTGCCGGTGAAGAGCTACACGAACAACTCGGCTAGGTGATCATCGAGCCACTGTAACAAATCGGTGCACTCGATCCTCCATACTAGCTACCAGCGAGGGCGTCTGGGCGATGAGTCGAACTCCACATTGTACTCGAGCGTATGCGGATTACGCCGTAACACCAAAAATCTGTGCCAGAGCCCTCCTCATCGGTGGAGGCAAGAAATGTGCTGAAAGGCCTGCGAGAACTCGTCCCGTAAAGGCTGGAAGTGCATGCTCTCCCGGGCGGCTCGCGAATCAAACGGTCATTGCGGTATCACGCGGTGATGCGAACCTAGGACCACCGACTCGGTCTCCGATGCCTTGATCACTCTCGCGATCCGCGTATGGCGCGGATAAACTCCTGCGGATCATCCTCGGGCCTCGACCCATAAAACTACGGCGGCTCTGACTCGGAAAATCCGTAGCCTCGAACTATCGATCTGGGGTGAACGGCGGTGCTCTTTGGGCTAGCTGCGTCGGCCCTATCCTCAGTCAGCCTGACCACGGCCGTTAATTGGGCCAACTTCTTGTAACTCATCTCCTCTGCTCGGTGCGGGGTGGAGGCTCGGTCTTGTGGTCTCTGCATTGCTCTACTCGCGACTCCTCTGTTGCCTTGCCGCCACGGGCGAGTTGCCTTACGCGGAGGCATAGCGGTAAAAAGCGAAATGCGTCGGAGGTCGATCTTATCACACGACTTTAAGGCACGATCTCGAGAATGAGAAGAATGGAAACCAATCCTAAATGTCCTGCACCTCACGATTATAGATGTGGTGCACAACACATCGATAATCAAGACTCTACTAGAACCACGATGCAGTAGACACTTTCAGAGGACTAAGCGCTGCGATACCACTTTTGTCACGACCCGATCCGGGCGTGGTGGTGCCTACCGGGCACCTAGTGATACTACGTCGAGAAAACCGGAAATAAAAACTTAAACATGAACATGAGACAAGATAATAAAGCAGGCCAACGAGCGGTTACCTTCGATAAAATATATATAAACAACTCTTTCAAAGCGAGCAGTTTAATCCTTTTTACAAAACCACGCTTGCGCGATGCTACGGACCTCTAAGATTTACAAACTATGGCCGGGACGGGGCCGCCATACCACAGATGTACAAGAACCTACAACTCGGGAACACATGCAAAAGATAAGCCTCAGAAGGAGCGGGCTTCAGATGCGTGAAAGGTGATCTAGAGCGGGGATCGACAACGATGTACTTACTGCGGCGTGAGCGGCCCGAAGAAGTCGGTCTGTGGTACCAAGTATGTGAAAGCGTAAATCTGTAAATGAAATCATAATAGTCTATATAAAGCGGGAGACATGTATGATGACAAGCTACGATGCGTAACATATAACTAGTTACATGATCGAGGACTCCCTCAATTATCACTCGTGCGGTGGAATTTCTTCCTCAGCTGGCGGTTTATGATATGTGATGCAAGGAGTATACATGAACACCGAGTCCACGCTGTGTCATAAAAACCGTATAGGACAAGTATAACTACCGGAATCGACCGTACAATAATATAATGCAAGCAAAACACGAAGCCGTCAGGGCAAGTCACGAGAGTGACTCACGGGTACCAAGGCGGTCGGTCATGAGGCAGGGGCAAATGCGAGGCCGACCACCGGGGACGAGGCGAGCGATGAAACCTCGTGGAAAGCTAGTCCGTAAAAATAACAATTCTTGCACACCGAGGCTATCATCATAGCATAAGCAAGCTACGCAACAACAAGCGTAGGCGAGTTACCTGCAAGCATAGGCAAGTTACCACAACAACCGGTATAGGCAAGTTACACAACACGGGCATAGGCAAGTTACACAACAACCGGTATAGGCAAGTTACACAACACAAGCTACTTTCGTTTTATGCCAAAGTCGGGTTTTAACCACTAAAGTACTACGTCGTTAAATTCCTTTTAAAGAGATCCATTCCTTTTATAAAGTCACCCGATGTCAGTAGTATAAAAATAGAGTAGCGAACATTGTTAAGTAAACAAAAATGCTTTCCTTTGTAAAAATCAAGTAACAACCTTATTTTCCAAGCGTTGAGTTTGCCTAATTTCAAATGCTCAAGTTTCTCATTTTTAGAAAAGGTCTCTTAGTTCATAGTTTTAATCCTTTAAAACATAATTCTCCTTTAATGATTTGAGAAACATATGCCTTATATGTGAGTAGGTTATTCTTGTTTATAATCGATCTTATTAAGCGACCATGATCTAGGATATGTAATATCATTTTGTCTAAATCTTAGCTTATGCGGATGGAGGTTTCTCTTGGTTTTAATACGATACATCATTATTCAATACATTTTCCTTTATTCTGTTGCGGTGGTGCATGCGATACATTGATTTCGAAATCGGTAAAACATTATCCACTTTAAATAAAACCAAGTACTCATTACTCACGAATGAGGTTTCACATAACATTCATTAAACAAATAAGTTAAGTCTCTTATCTTATAAGATCAAGTCTCTTAACCTAACATCGATAAACCATTTTCTTTACCTCTCTTAAGACATTATACCTAACTCCCATAAAGCTAGTATAACTCTTTTTAAAACCTTTAAAACCAAGTGTTACTCTCCTTCAAGCGATTTATAAATCTTTTGAAATACGTCAAGTTCTTTATTATAACTAGCGATTTATAATTCACATCGATTACCTTTTAAAACCACAAAGTATTTTCTTACCTACATAAAATTTGTTATAACCGACTTCCCATAAAGCCGTTATAACACTTTATGTTTTAAAACAATCAAACACGGTTAACACGTATGCGTCTCTGGTACTACATAGTTCCACATATCGTGCTATAAGAGATAGGAAGAGGTTCGCGTACCTCGCGGCGAGTCTTAAACTAATAGCAAAGCGCTCAGTACTTCAAACCGTCGGCTACTCCTTAAGCCGCGTAGATCGCACCTGCGTAGTACTTGACCTATAAGGCGCAGCGACATTAACATCGTTCCATATTCTCTGAAAATTCGACACCTCCCCATGGCGGCGTTAATCTCTCGCTTTAGGTAGCTACGAAGCCAACGAGGGGTTTGCGTCTAGCGGGCGTGTACAATTTACTCACAGAATACTACACAAGTCTCACATGTCTGATCCTATGTAATTACGATTCGGTTCTCTTATTTAAATTCGAGCTTAAGTCGCGAGACATTCTGTAAGTATTATTCGAGCTTAAGTCAAAAGACATTGCCGCCTGGTATGTTCAATTCTATATATAGTATACTTTAACTATATACTCCTACAACATGTAATTTCAATTACAACGAGAAGGTCAAGAATGTTTACCTCGATAAGCCCAAAATTATCAGAGTTTATATGTCGATCTGAGCAAGGTTTAGCTCACCTCAGGTGCTCGATCCGCTCCAAACAACCCTTAGAAGTTCTAACCAACTTCTACTTATAACTTCAACTACGGGTGAAGATTTACTTAGGGTTTCGTTTTAGCGAGAGGAAAGTATAATGGTATTTTTAGGCTAGTATAAGTGTAACCTTGGTAATACTACAAGTTATTTGGGGCCAAGGTATTTGGACTTTATAACAATACTAGTAGAGTATTTCTATACCACTACAAGGGTTATTTATACGAGACAACTCGGCTAGGGGTAATTTGGCTAACCATTCTGAGGGGGAGAAACTCTCGGCCAAAGGCCAGCTAGGAGGAGGAGAGGCTTTGGACGAGAACTACAAGAGGGAGGGAGTATTTTGAGACTTAGGTAGATTGCTCAATTTTTGGATGAAGAAAGTTCATCAACTAAGGGTATTTATAGGTCAAGTGAAGGCCAACCAATGGCGAGATGGTGCCAAGTGCAAGGCAAGTGTAAGGCCAAGATTAAGCCATGTGCAGCACTTATCCATCTACGCAAAATATCCTACCTAACCGCCGACCAAAATTGGGCAACAAAAAGCGTGCCAAGAATGGCCAATTGCCGTCCAACCTCTTCGATGTGAGGTGACACATGTCCCTCGTTGATCCAAAATGTTCGTCTCTCGGAAAAATCCGCCAAAAATTATAAATGACAAAGCGGAATTTTCCCTACGAAAGTGAAGCGTTTAGTCTAAAAGCGACTCTAACCGGGTGTTGTGTACAAATTTCGAATCTATGCCTACTTTAAGGCTCAAATTGTATACGTACGCCCTCACGTACATACTCTGGAAATACGGGGTATAACAGTTTATGGCATTGTTGGTACTGTGGGTTTTAGTAGTCGGCTATGCCTTCGTACTTACCCCGTACGGTTTTATTATGACACAGGTGGGACCTGGTGTTCAGGTGTATTCTTTGGTGCTTTTATATCATGGACTGCCGGCGGTGAGGAAGGAATTCCACGGGCATGAGTGATATTGTGGGCATGAGACCCATAGTTATATTTGAGTGATAACTTTAAGGGCGTGAGTCCCTGACTTGACATGACTGCTTACATATTGTGTATCGTAAATTGGTTATCATATATGTCTCTGTTTTATATAGACTGTTATGATTTCGTTTACAGTATTTTCAGTTTCACATACTTGGTACTTGTTATCTTGACCTCGCCGAGGCTGCGTTCATCTGCAGGTAAGTACACGATTGTTGATCCCGCTCTTAGGATCACGATTCAGCGTTTTGGGAAGCTCGTTTCTCAGGAGGCTTATCTTTGGTATAGTCCACAGTGTTGTAGATATTTATGTTCATTCGGGGTATGGCGGGGCCACTGTCCGCCATAGTTGTTCTACTTCCTTAGAGTGCAGTAGTCCCGTTGTAAAGTTGGGATGTAACTGTTCACTTTGGGTATTTATATATATATGTCGAAAGGCAACTTTTCCTCAGATAAACTGTGTCTCTTTTACATTGTTTCATGTTTTGTTTTCCGCTGATTACTCTGATGTATGTCTACTTGGGTGCGGGTAGGCACGATCCACGGGCGGGGATCGGGTGTGACACACATAACACTTATCTTTCATAACATAATCCGGCCCTTTATGGAGGGCGCATATACTACCCAATACGGGGCGCGATCAATCACAAATATCAAGCGTGCGTGGAATCTCCCATCGCTTTGCCGCGGCTATAAGTTTAAAATATAACCATGTGGCGCCCGTGGCATCCCACTCAGCCGGCGTACACATACACAATACATATATATATCTCGTGTCAGTGGAATCGGCATCACATCGACGCGGTGTAACATATACAACACAATAACGCGTATATATATATATAACGTGGCGCATGCCGGAATCCTCATCGTATAAGCGTAGCCATAGCGTGCCCTCGGCGTCCCTCATCGTGAGTGCGGTCTTCATGGGAGCTAGCCCGTGGAGTAATAATCGTCATAGTATGGTCGCGTGCCGGAATCCTCATCGTATAAGCGTGGCCATGGGTAATAAAACAAATCAGAATCTAACCACCTCACGGTCACGTGCCGGAATCCCACGTCGTATAAGCGTATCGGATCAATCATAATGGAAGCATACGGTGGAATCCCGCGTCACTGTGTGCATCGAGTAAACTTACAACAAGACAGTAGGCCTCAGAGAGTCGACAGCGTAAACATATAATACTTGCACTCAAGCTATCGCAAGCAAACATCGCAAGTTAAATTTAAACCTTTAGACTTCCATTTTTATAAACTCATGGCACTTCGTTTACACATAAAAATTAGAATTTAACCCAAAGTACAAGCGTCTTCCATTCTTTAAAAGGTTCCTTTTCATATAAAACCCACGATACTAACACCCGTGGTATCAAGGCTTGTTTACATTTTACCTAAGTCACTACATTTTTAGAAATACATTTTTCGGCTTCTAAATCAAGTGACTTATTTCCTTAAAACTTAAGCAATTGATGCTTTTAAATCCATTTGCCTTTCTTTATTTCAAAACATTTATCATTACTTAAGAGTAAACCTGTTACACCCCGTAAATTCAAGAAGTAAAGATAAGTTGGAAAACATGTGTTGAGCGGATTTTGAGTCTATCTTGGAGTGTTGTACCCCAAGTTGTTAAGAATTTCAAGGTGTTTTAAAAGCCTAGTGTGTAGTCCGTTAAATCTAGTTCCTAACGCAGCAAACCGTTCGTCGTTTGGGCATCCAGTCAAAAGTTATGGAAGTTTCAAGTTTGGTGCTTGTGATCGAGCAAGCGGTGATTTCAGTTGAGAGTCAGTGCCATGGCCTGGACTGGCAGCGCGGTTATCTTGAGAGTCATGGGTTTGCAGCTGTGCGGCCGGATGCAGGGCGGCGGAATCTTTGGAACTTTTCGGAAGTGGAAAGCGCCGGCCGTGTGCGCAGCGTGGCCGGCGGGTTTTAACTGGTTTAAAGGTGAAAGCAGGGGATATTTTACATTTGAAGGGGCCTATTTAAAGGGCCAGAGTCTTGGAAGACTTAGCCATTCCATTTCATTTCATTTCATTTCAAAACCCTCCCAGAAACCCTCTCCGCTCTCTCTAGTTTTGAAGAAAAACCTTGCCTTAGGAGAGATTGTTGGGCGCGGCAAGAAGGAAAAGTGTGGAGTAAACTTGTGGGAGCGCTAGTGGATGAGTTGTGGAAGAAGTGGTAGGAAAGGGCTTTTATGGGCTTTCCAGGTAAGAGTTTCCTTCTCTTGGATTTGAGTTAGTACTTGTGATAGTAGTATAGATCTGTGAGCTGAGGCATTATATTTAAGTTTGAATAGATTTGTGAGCATTTGAAATTTGTTGTAGTTAAGTTTGTATAGAATTGTGAGCACTGAAATTTGTTGTAGTTAAGTTGGCTTAGAATTGGATCTTGTAGCCTTGTTGGTCGTCCTTGTAAAGGTGGCAAGTTAATAGGAACAAAGGGAGTTCTGTCAGATTTTTCGTAGAATTAGTGACCTTGGCACCTAGAATAATTCTACGTATGAAGTGAGAGGTTAATGGGCGTATTGTGACCATTTTAGGTTGAAGTACTAAGTATAGCGTATCCTACTTGGAGAGTGGAATAGCTATCAAGATTGAAGTACTTAGGAGCATTTGCTACTTGTCGACAATCGTCGCGAGTATGTGAACCTTTTCCTTTCTTTGGCATGATGCTATGTATGGAATATACTTGTGGTATCATTTCATGTTTCCTTGTACTCTTAGAAGTTAAGAGGTAGTTGTGTGACCTACTCTATGTAGAACTTTTCCTATCTTTAAGCATGACTAGTTGCGTATGTAGTCAGTGACGTGCAGGACTTTGACATTCTTTGCTAGCCTTATAAAATGCCAAGTCGGGTGAGTTAGGAAGTTAACTCATGCTTTGAAATTATAAAGGATGTCTTAAGTTTTATTTAAGTTAAGGGACTTGAAGAGAGTTTTGAAGTATGTGATACTTGTTCGTTTTAAGCGTATAAGCCCATGGATAGGAAATTGTTTTTGGCTAAGGCATAAAGTGAATATAACGGCTTTATGGGAAGTTAGTTATATTTGCTTTATGGAAAGATAAAGGACTTGTTTTTTTGTGAAAAGGCAACTTGATTTCTGGCATCTTGCCTAAGGTTTTATAAGAAAATGAGTCACTTTGTTTTCAAGCGGTTAAGAGACAAATTGTATTTTGAAAGTATTTAATACTTGGTTTCAAAAGTAGAAGTCTCTTGGATATAAAAGGAATGAGTTGGTCTAAAAACCATAAAGGGTTATAACGGCTTTATGGGAAGTTGGTTATAACGGCTTTATGGAAGGTTAAAGGATGGTTTCTTGATAATGTAAGTAATGAGATGATTTGAAATAAGAAGAAAAAGCTGTTTTTAAGGTACGATTCTTGGGTTTTTAAGAAAGAAGTCACTTGTTGTAGGCTAGGTAATTGTATTTCTAAAAGGTATTGTGACTTGTCTTGAAGGGTGGATAGGACTTGATACTATAGTTGTTAGTATCTAGGAAGGGTTATTTGAAAGAGTATTTCTAAAGGGTAGAAGTCGTAGTCGTTGGGTTAAATTCGGAGACTAGATGACGATGTCGACCGAGAGATGGCAGGCGGTATACGCTTATGGGCACTATAAGACATTATCGACCCGAGATGGTAGGCGTATACCTTTATGGGCGGACTATAAGACATTGCTCGACCAGAGATGGGTAGGCGGTATACCTTATGGGCGGTATATGGCGTTATCGACCGAGATGGGCAGGCGTATACGCTGCAGGCGGAACTAGATAGCGTTATCGACCGAGTTGGGCGTTATATCTTCTGAGCGAGACTAGATGGCGTTATCGACCGAGATGGGCGAGCGGTATACGCTACGGGTAGACTATGTGACCTTGATCGCGTCTATATTGGGCGGGTAGTATAGGTGCCCTCTTTAAGGCGGATTATACTTATGAAAAATAGGTAAGTTATATGGTAGTGAACTTAATGATTTTCCTAATCGTATCACGTAGGGATGTGGCTATAGTTTTTATTGAGAATGGAAAAGGAAATAAGGTGCGATTAAGTTCATAAGTGGTAATGACACGGCGGAGATCTGGTATGTATTTTTATACTTGTCCTTGTCATTCTTTTGTCTGATTATGATCATTTCTTTATGCGTTATTTTCTGTTCCATATTATTTGTTGTCTTGGCCCCGCCGAAGTGCGTTCATGCCGCGAGTTTAGGTACGAGGTTGGTGATCCTTGCTCTTAGGATCTCGGTTGATTTTGAGAAAGCTCCACTTGCTCGGAGGCTTATCTCTTGTGCAGTCTTCCAAGTAGTAGATTATGTATATTCGGGAGTATGGCGGGCCTGTCCACTTGTTGTTATGTTAAAAACTCTTAGAAGTGCATAGTCACATTTTGTGGAGTCGATTTGTAAAGAAAGGAGGCATTGCTTGGTTGTTTATATGTATGTCGGAAGGTAGCCACTGTCGGCTAACTTTGTTGTTTTATTTATAAGTTTCATGTATGTTCCAGTGATTATCTCGATGTATACATGTTAGGGTGCCCGGGTAGGGCACGATCGCGATCGAGGGTGGTCGTGACAAAAGTGGTATCGAAGCGGTTAGTCCTCGGAAAGTGTCTGACCGTGTCTAGTAGAGTCTTGATTATCGGTGTGTTGTGCGCCCGTCTATGTCGAGGAGGTTGCAGGACATTTAGGATTGGTTTCCATTCTTCTCTCTGCGAGATCGTGCGATGAAATTTGTCTTATTAGGTTGAATCCTCGACCTATTCTTATAAACAGTATGCCTCGCGGAAGGCGACGGGGCCCGAAGGGCAAAGCGGCGGCGAGGCTGCGATGGTGCATGAGAGTTACGAAGTCGGGCACGGACTATGCACGAGGTAGTGGCGGGTCGGCGAGTTCAACCCGCGATATTAGAGGCGAGCGGCGGTAGCTCGAAGGTTCGGTGCGAGCCTCGATTCATAGCCGGTGCGAGTATAGAACTACGAGAAGCGGTCCGGTGTTGACCCGTATAGTAGTCGAGCGGCGCCGGCAAGCGACAACCCACCTGAGAAGCAGTTTGCGGATTAGGGATTTTCTAGGATGTCATCCACGAGTTTTATGGTTAGTCGATGAGGATCGCGAGGAGTTCATTCGGCGACTACTGAGGACCACGCGAGTTCTTAGGGCTTGAGTGATGCATTCGCTAGCCTCACTCTGGGATTCTGCGATATCGCGTTGAGCTATTTGAGTCGTGGTTGCTTTCGAGAGGTGATGATGCTCGTCCGGTAGGTTGGGATGAGTTCACGAGGCCTTTCTTGAGTCACTTTGCCTCACGAGATGAGAGCGGGTTGATAGGTTCTTATCATTGAGGCGAATGGGAGGACCGTGAGTACACCACAAGTTTGACTCGTTGGCTAGGTATCGCACACTATTGTGGCTAACATGGCGATAGAGTCCATCGCTATGTTATGGGACTAGGCAGTTATATGATCCGCTTGCACAGGGTGGCCGCCAGGGAATGGATATTGCCGGAGATGCGGACATATGCACAAAGGATTGAGGCGAGGAGAGAGAGGGCCAGAGGCCGAGGCCGATCCGAGGGCGAGCAGCGAGGGTTGAGGTGATATTCGAGGAGAGCCTCGGCGAGCTAGGTCTGATTCGGCCGACCGCGAGTGCACCTCCGCGATTTTCGGCGAGGTTTCCACAACCGGGAATGCGAGGCGGTCGGTCTCTAGAGCTTGATGTCTCGGGGAGATGGGGTTCGATCGATCGAGGCCACGCTTTGCCTCAATGTGCCCGGTGTGGTAGGTTACGTTACGGGGTATGTCGCGCGTGCGGTGCTTGTTTTTCTTGTGGTCGTCTAGGCCATAGGTTGAAAGTGTCCTTATAGAGGTCTGGTGGGACAACCACCCTCGGATCGGTTGGGTTCTTAGCCTTGATAGCTAGGCGGGATGTTCATGCCAAGCAGTAGTGGCGAGAAGGTCGTGGTAGAGTCCCAGTTTTAGCGGTCCTTGAGCGCTATATGATTCGGTATGTCTTTGGCCTTTAGAAACTTGTTTACATGATAAGTTATGGTATGTTTAAGTTTTATGAACAGGTTATATTGAGACTATGTATATGTTAGAAGGAGTTGGAAATGCGAAAAGATAATCCCTTTTGGGCTTAAGATGGGCAGTATGCGTGTACAAGGTATTAGGGCCATGTGTGGCATTGTTGGTATGTGAGGTTGTGAAAAGAAAACTATGTCGCAAATTATAAGGATTGACTCAGAAAGAACATTCGAGGGCGAATGTTTCTAAGGGGAAAGAATGTTACACCAGTAAATTCAAAAGTAAAGATAAGTTGGAAAACATGTGTTGGCGGATTTTGAGTCTATCTTGGAGTGTTGTACCCCAAGTTGTTAAGAATTTCAAGGTGTTTTAAAAGCCTAGTGTGTAGTCAGATTAAATCTAGTTCCTACGTGACAAACCGTTAAATCGTTTGGGCATCGGAGTCAAAAGTTATGGAAGTTTCAAGTTTAGTGCGTGATCGAGGCAAAGCGGTGATTTCAGTTCGAAGTGCAATGGCTGCGGCCTTCTGAGACGTGGCGCGCGGTTATCTTGAAGTCCCGGGTTTGCAGCGCCGCGCCGGACTGCGAGGGCATGGCGGGAATCTGGAACTTTTCTCGGAAGTGGGCCTTGCATTGGCCAGGGCGCTTGGCGGGTTTCTGCGGTTTAAGGCGAAAGCAGGATATTTTACATTTGAAAGGGGCCTATTTAAAGGGCCAAGTCTTGAAGACTTGGCCATTCCATTTCATTTCATTTCATTTCATTTCAAAACCTCCCAGAGAAACCTCTCCTACTCTCTAGTTTTGAAGAAAAACCTTGCCTTAGGAGAGATTGTTGGAGGCGGCAAGAAGGAAAAGTGTGGGTAAACTTGTGGGAAGCGCTAGTGGATGAGTTGTGGAAGAAGTGGTAGGAAAGGGCTTTTATGGGCTTTCCAAAGGTAAGAGTTTCCATCTCTTGGATTTGAGTTAGTACTTGTGATAGTAGTATAGATCTGTGAGCTGAGGTATTATATTTAAGTTTGAATAGATTTGTGAGCACTGAAATTTTGTTGTAGTTAAGTTTGTATAGAATTGTGAGCACAGTGTTGTAGTTAAGTTGGCTTAGAGGTGGATCTTGTAGCCTTGTTGAATTAGATCCTTGTAAAGGTGGCGAGTTAATAGGAACAAAGGGAGTTACTGTCAGATTTTTCGTAGAATTAGTGACCTTGGCACCTAGAATAATTCATTATGAAGTGAAGGTTAATGGGCGTATTGTGACCATTTTAGGTTGAAGTACTAAGTATAGCGTATCTACTTGGAGAGTGGAATAGCTATCAGATTGAAGTACTTAGGAGCATTTTGCTACTTATCGACAATGATCGTCGGTATGTGAACCTTTTCCTTTCTTTGGCATGATGCTATGTATGGAATATACTTGTGGTATCATTTCATGTTTCCTTGTACTCTTAGAAGTTAAGAGGTAGTTGTGTGACCTACTCTATGTAGAACTTTTCCTATCTTTAAGCATGACTAGTTGCACGTATGTAGTGCGGTGAGCGTGCGGACTTTGACATTCTTTGCTAGCCTTATAAAATGCCAAGTCGGGTGAGTTAGGAAGTTAACTCACTTCTTTGAAATTATAAAGGATGTCTTAAGTTTTATTTAAGTTAAGGGACTTGAAGAGTTTTGAAGTATGTGATACTTGTTCCGTTTTAAACGTATAAGCCCCTTGGATAGGAAATTGTTTTTGGCTAAGGCATAAAGTGAATATAACGGCTTTATGGGAAGTTAGTTATATTTGCTTTATGGAAAGATAAAGGACTTGTTTTTTTTGTGAAAAGGCAACTTGATTTTACGGCATCGCTTGCCTAAGGTTTTATAAGAAAATGAGTCACTTGTTTTCAAACGGTTAAGAGACAAATTGTATTTTTGAAAGTATTTAATACTTGGTTTCAAAAAGTAGAAGTCTCTTGGATATAAAAGGAATGAGTTGGTCTAAAAACCATAAAGGGTTATAACGGCTTTATGGGAAGTTGGTTATAACGGCTTTATGGAAGGTTAAAAGGATGGTTTTCTTCAGTAATGTAAGTAATGAGATGATTTGAAATAAGAAGGGCAAACTGTTTTTAAGGTACCAGTTGCTTAGGGTTTTTAAGAAAGAAGTCACTTGTTGTAGAAGCCGGTAATTGTATTTCTAAAAAGGTATTGTGACTTGTCTTGAAGGGTGGATAGGACTTGATACTATAGTTGTTAGTATCTGGGAAGGGTTATTTGAAAAGGAGTATTTCTAAAGGAGTAGAAGTGCGTAGTACGTTGGGTTAAATTCCCGGAGACTAGATGGCGATGCTCGACCGAGAGATGGCGAGGCGGTATACCTTTATGGGCGGTATAAGACATTATCGACCAGAGATGGTAGGCGATATACCTTTATGGGCGGACTATAAGACATTATCGACCGAGATGGCGGCGTTATACGCTTTATGGGCGAACTATATGGCGTTATCGACCGAGAAGATGGGCGGCGGTATACCTTCTGAGCGGAACTAGATGGCGTTATCGACCGAGTTGGGCAGGCGGTATATCTTTCTGAGCGGACTAGATGGCGTTATCGACCGAGATTGGCAGGCGGTATACGCTGCGGGTAGACTATGTGACCTTGATCGCGTCTATATTGGTAGGGTAGTATAGGTGCCCCTCTTTAAAGGCGGATTATACTTATGAAAAATAGGTAAGTTATATGGTAGTGAACTTAATGATTTTCCTAATCATATGCGTAGGGATGTGGCTATAGTTTTATTGAGAATGGAAAAGGAAATAAGGTGCGATTAAGTTCATAAGTGGTAATGACACGGCGAGGATCACGGTATGTATTTTTATACTTGTCCTTGTCATTCTTTTGTCTGATTATGATCACATTTCTTGTCACGTTATTTTACATTCCATATTAGTTGTTGTCTTGACCCGCCGAAGCTGCGTTCATGCCGCGAGTTTAGGTACCCAGGTTGGTGATCCTTGCTCTTAGGATCTCGGTTCGATTTTGAGAAAGCTCAGCTTGCTCGGAGGCTTATCTCTTGATGCGGTCTTCCACAGTAGTAGATTCATGTATATTGGGGTATGGCGGGGCACTGTCCACTTGTTGTTATGTTAAAAACTCTTAGAGTGCTGTAGTCACATTTTGTGGAGTCGGTTGTAAAGAAAGGAGGCAAGCCGGTTGTTTATATGTATGTCGGGAAGGTAGCCTGTCGGCTAACTTCTGTTGTTTTATTTTATAAGTTTCATGTATGTTCCGCTGATTATCTCTGATGTATACCTGTAAGGGTGCCCAGGTAGGGCACCAGTCGCGGTCCCGGGGTCGGGTCGTGACAAAACCACTCTTTTAACTTTCCATAAAGCTATTATAACCCACTTCCCATAAAGTCGTTATACTAACTTTATACTTTAGGCAAATACATTCCTTTTATAACCAAGAGACTTATACTTTCGAAAACCAAGTATCATTATGCTTTCAAAATACTTCAAGTCTCTTATCTTTAGAAATCAAGTTTCTTTACTTTTAAATCTCAAGTAACTCACACCTTTTAAAACAAGTTACTTCCCTTAAATCATGTCATTTCTTCCTTTAAGAATCAAGTTTCATTACTTGAAAATAAAGTCTCTCAACACTTTTAGAGTCAAGGTTCATAGTCTTAAAACTTCATGCGTAAATTTCTTTAAGTGTAGTACATATGCCTTGTGAGTAGATTATACTTGTTTATAACGATCTTATTAAGCGACCGTGATCTAGAAAATGTAATACAATTTTGTCTTATCTTAGCTTACATGCGGATGGAGAATTCTACTTGTTTTAATATAATTTATCGTCGTTACATTTTCCTTTAATGTAGCTATGATGACATTCGATATTTATTCTCATTAGTGTAAGTAAATTAGCCAAGTCAACTTGGCTCGAATACCTCTAACGACTCTTACCAACATCCTCGTAAGACTTGGTAAGAACTTAGGATAACAGATGTAACCACTACGTAGAGTAAATCAACATCATCTTCTTAACTTCAAGAGTAGGAAATCATGAAATAATACCACGTGTATATTCCATACATAGAATCATGTCTAAAGAAGGAAGAGGTTCACATACCTCACGACGATTATCGACAAGTAGCAAAATGCTCCAAAGTACTTCAACCTTGATAGCTATTCCATCCTTGAGTAGAATCACGCTACTCGTAGTACTTACGACTATAATGGTCATAAAATGTATATTAACCTCTAGCTCGAGCGTAGAATATTCTAAGTACAAGGTCACTAAATTCTACGGAAAATGGGCACTTCCATTTGTTTCTACATACTTTGCCACCTTTTTCAGGCGAATTCAATAACCAAGCGCCACGTTTAAGGCTCAATCAATTCAGCAAATACAAAGGGATTACCGCCTTACAATGCGTGTAAATTCCACAACAATACAAAACAATCGATAATTTCCATGTCATTCTCGGCTAAAAGGTCTTTACAACAAAAAGTCTTCCAATTCTTTTCCAATCGAGTTCTTGGGTCGACATGTTATATAGTCAGAAACAACTTAACTACAATTTCCTTTTATATAACATATGACAACTTAACTAGTAACCAACTTAATTAAAATCTTAAGTGATAACATACTAGTTTTAGGATTATGGTTCCAATCAATACACTTATCAAACTCGTAATATATATCTCATACTTGCTAATATCCAAAGCTACAATGATAAGTAATCTTAATTACTAAAGCGACAAAATTATACCTTTACAAGCCTTAAAATTTCCAAGATTCAAAGTCGCTCCTTAGCAATTCTTAGCTCCTTTCCTTTACGCTCAATCCATTATTTGAAGCCTTTGAAGCTCAGCGACCAACTGCTTCCATTTCAATCAAAACCTGAAAATGCCTTGGTTTTCGCCTTGCGACTAACGTGGCGTCGTTTTTCGAAATCTTTCTATTGTGATATCCTTACAATACCCTTAGGGACCTTGGGTTAAAGTCTTGTGAATAATGATCCTGATTGCAAAATTTTTCTCTCCAAATAAACTCTTGGCCGAGAGCATATCTTAAGAACAACCAGTTCTCTCAAATTTTGCTACGTGTTGTGAGCTAAGTCTTGCTACTAGGATGATATATAACACATTGGCGGGTCAAGATTACAACACGTGTAAAATTTGGATGAAAGGGATCAAGCGAGTGGCTCTTGACTTAGTCAATGATGTCAAGCTCGAAAGAACTTTCTCATCTTTACAATGGTCGAATGACCTTTTTGCCCTTACGTCAATTCGTCAGAGACCAATGTGTGTGGGGGTGCTACGTGTCGCCCTCCCGTTCGTCCATAAAATTGTAACCTCGTGGGCCCAACAAAGCGTAAAATTCCTCGGGTGGGCCCAGCGTACCAAATTCGTACAAATAAATTTCCATAATGATAATACGTTCCATAATCCTCAATTAATGCATTTTGAGAATCGATTCTCTTGACGAACATTTTCCTTTCAAGCGTTCGGAAGATTTTCGTCGGAAAAACAATTCTTCCTTTGTACCGCTTTTGAGTCTTGTGTTCCTTACATACATTCTCTTAAACATGTCCTTGAACTACGGGGTGTAACATTCTTCCCCCCTTAGAAACATTCGTCCTCGAATGTTCTTTCGGATTCCAATCTAATTAGATAGTGGCATAGTCTCCTTTTATAACAACGCCCATCTGACGTATGCCAGGTAGCCGCATGCAATACTTATACTAAGATGTCAACCTTGGCACTTTCGCGAAGCCAACTAGTCCATACTCATAATGACCTCGAAGTGTCGTAATCATCTCTACAAGGTCTACTAGGGTCGACATTTGTATAATCAGGCGATTCTCGTATACATTTCGGCTACCCCGAACACTCGGGTGTAGTTACCTCGAAAGGTTCTTATGGATTCGGGCTCTATTCCTTTACACTTGGTTGCTTTATCTTTCTTATTGGTCGTACTTTTTAGTACTTCCAACTAGTACTAGCATACATCATAACTTCCATACGATTTTGGCCTCACAATCTTTGGAGTCACTCTATAAAACAATATAAGGCCATTCGGCTTTCACGACTGGTTCGTTGGGCAACGTCCACGAGCAGTAAAACAATTAACTAGACTTGGAGTGCTTGCACCTCGTGACCTGTCACGTGGCGAACTACTACCAATGATCCCATTTGGGCTATGGGGCGACGTAGCAGTCCCTGCGACTAGTCGTCGCAACCACATTCTTGAGTGACTTAAAATCTTATGGCGAGAGGCCTTATATATCTAAGGTCTCGGCGGTTATCAATATTCTTAGGCTCATGATTTCCATGCTCGAAGCCTACCTTGCAGTCCCGTAAGATCTGATAACTTCTCGTAATACCATAATCGTGTCGTCTTGATCACAACCCTTACTTACTCTCTCCGGACCTCATCCGTACCATTCTCTTAAGCCTACCACGTAGCTTAATATATTAACATAGTCTTCCATTAATTCCCTTAATAATAACTTCTTAAGGGTCCATTTCCTTCTCGAACTGACTCATCGTTTCCTAATTATCTCAAATTAATGCGTAAAACCTTGATGAGAATTCATTAAAGCTGTTCGTACCTTCCGGTATTTATTTAGTCTTACGAATCTGGTAACCTAAAACCATTCTAAGCGACAGCGTCAGGCCTAAATGCATAATCGTATGGTTGTATGTTGCAATACCAACTATACTACAAGCATTACCTACGGATCGTAATCCACGTCATCTTTCTGGGTCACGCCTTTCTCGTAGCTGCAAACAACATAACTTTGTTAGGGAGGCGACCACAACCACCGCATCATACGATCTTAGAGTGAGAAGAATGAAACCAATCTAAATGTCCTGCGGCCCGCGATTATAGATGTGGTGCCTGACAGATAATCGAGACTCTGGACGGTGCGTAGACACTTTACGAGACTAAGCGCTCGATATCACTTTTGTCACGACCCGACCGGGCGCGGTGCCTACAAGCACCGCCAATCATCTGACATAATAAAGCTGCGGAAGATAAATAACACTTTTTTTTTAAACCAAGGCAATGATAAAGGTGCCATAATATAAATCACCCAAAAGGGCTTACACTATCCAAAAATGTAATTACAACTCTAACCGATCCGGCCGACGCGAATACGGACCTCCAGATTTGAACAAATACTATGGCCAGGACAAGGCCACGTGGTACCACGAATATACATAGCCGTGACAACTCGGAACATTGGAGCCGTCTCGAAATCTTTGAACCGGGATCCTAGCTCGCGGATCCACAATGTGTACCTAAACTGCGGACATGAGCGCAGAAAAGTCAGTCGATTACAGTGCGAATATGGACAGAAATAAAATCTGATAAACAAATCATAAGCGTACAAAAGAATGCGCAAGTATAAAAAGTACATGCGAGATCTGAGTGTCATTACCAACATGAACTTAATTGCACATCATTATCTTTTCCATTCCATTAAGAGTTATAGCCGTATCTTGCGTACGTACTTGGAGAAGTCATTAAGTTAGTTACCGTATAACTTACTTATCTTTCATAACATAATCCGACCGCTTTATGGAGGGGCGCGTATACTACAGCCCGATGCTGGGGCGATCGAAATCCATGAATATCAAAGCGTGCTCGTGGAATCCCATCCTTTGCCGACTATAAGTTTAAAATATAACCGTGTGGCGCGTGGCATCGCTCCATTCAGGCGTACATACACGATACATATATATATATCTCACGCGTGGAATCAGCATCAACAAGCAAACGTAGCGGTGTAACATATACAACACGTATATATATATATATATATATATATATATATATATATATATAACGTGGACGCGTGCCGGAATCCTCATCGTATAAGCGTGGCCATAACGTGCCCTCGGCGTCCTCAATCGTGGTGCGGTCTTCGTGGGAGCTAGCCCGTGGAGTAATAATCGTCATAGCATGGTCGCGTGCTCAGGAATCCTAAATCGATATAAGCATGGTCATGGGTAATAAAACAAATCAGAAATTTAACCCGCCTCGCAGTCGTGCCGGAATCGCGTCGTATAAGCGTATCGAGGATCGATCATAATGGAAGCATGCGTGGAATCCCGTCAGCGTCGATGCGTCGAGTAAACTTACAACAAGCCCACTCAGAGAGTCACGACAATGTAAACATATAATACTTGCACTCGAAAGCTATCACAACAAGCATCGCAAGTTCGTTAAACCTTTAGACTTCCGTTTTTATAAACTCGGCACTTCGTTTCATAGCGTAAAAATCAGGAATTTAACCCGAAGTACAGCGTGCTTCATTCTTTTAAAAGGTTCCTTTTCATATAAAACCCCGCGATACTAACACGTGGTATCGAGGCTTGTTTACATTTTACCTAAGTCACTACACTTTTAGAAATACATTTTGACTACAAATCAAGTGACTTATTTCATTAAAACTTAAGCAATTGATGCTATTAAAACCATTTGACTATCTATATTTCAAAAAAATAATCATTACTTAGAGAAAACCACTCTTAACTTTCCATAAATCTATTATAACCAGACACATAAAGTCGTTATACTAACTTTATACTTTAAACAAATACATTCTTTTATAACCAGAGACTTATACTTTGAAAACCAAGTATCGTATACTTTCAAAATACTTGAGTCTCTTATCTTTAGAAATCAAGTTTCTTTACTTTTAAATCTCAAGTAACTCACGCCTTTTAAAACAAGTTACTTCCGCTTAAATCATGTCGTTTCTTCCTTTAAGAATCAAGTTTCATTACTTGAAAATAAAGTCTCTCGACCTTTTAGAAGTCAAGGTTCACGATCTTAAAACTTCATGCGTAAATTTCTTTAAGTGAAGTACATATGACTTATGTGTGTGAGTAGATTATACTTGTTTATAACGATCTTATTAAAGTAGCCATGATCTAGAAAATGTAATACAATTTTGTCTTATCTTGGCTTACATGCGGATGGAGAATTCTACTTGTTTTAATATAATTTATCGTCATTACATTTTCCTTTATTAATGCTTGATGGCTTGTTCGATATTTATTCTCATTCGTGTAGTAAATTAGCCAAATCGACTTGGCTCGAATACCTCTAACGACTCTTACCAACGTCCACGTAAGACTTGGTAAGAACTTGGGATAACTTAGATGTAACCGCTACGTAGAGTAAATCAACATCATCTTCTTAACTTCTAAGAGTAGAAGGAAATCATGAAATAATACCACGTGTATATTCCATACATAGAATCATGTCTAAAGAAGGAAGAGGTTCATACGTTCGACGATTATCGACAAGTAGCAAAATGCTCCAAAATACTTCAACCTTGATAGTTATTTCATCCTTGAGTAGAATACGCTGCTCGTAGTACTTGACCTATAATGGTCATAAAATGTCTATTAACCTCAGCTCGACGTAGAATATTCTAAGTCTGAGGTCACTAAATTCTACGGAAAATCGGGCGTGACTTCCTTTGTTTCTACATACTTTGCCACCTTTTTCAAGGCGAATTCAATAACCAGCGCCACGTTTAAGGCTCGAATCAATTCAGCAAATACAAAGGGGATTACCACGCCTTACAATACGTGTAAAATTCCGCTATGACAATACAAAACAATCGATAATTTCCATGTCATTCTCGGCTAAAAGGTCTTTCTGACAAAAAGTCTTTAATTCTTTTTCCAATCCAAGTTCTTGGGTCAACATGTTATATAGTCAAAACAGCTTAACTACAATTTCATTCTTTATATAACATATGACAACTTAACTAGTAACCAACTTGAATTAAAATCTTAAGGGCTAACATACTAGTTTTGGATTAGGGTTCAACAATCGATACACTTATCAAACTTGTAATATATATCTCATACTTGCTAATATCCAAAGCTACAATGATAAGTAATCTTAATTACTAAAGCGACAAGAATTATACCTTTACAAGCCTTAAAATTTCCAAGATTCAAGTCATTTCATGCGATTCTTAGCTCGCTCCTTTCGCTCCGATCCATTATTTGAAGCCTTTAGAAGCTCATGACCAACTTCTCTTCCATTTCAATCAAAACCTATGAAAATGCCTTAGGTTTCCGTCTTTGCGACTAACGTGAAAGCAGTTTTCGAAATCTTTCTATTGAGATATCCTTACAATACCCTTAGGGACCTTGGGTTAAAGTCTTGTGAATAATGATCATGATTGCAAAATTTTCTCTCCAAAACACTCTTGTGAGGCGTATCTTAAGAACAAGTTCTCTCAAATTTTCTAAGTGTTGTGAGCTAAGTCTTGCTACTAGGATGATATATAACACATTGGAGGGTCGAGATTACAACACGTATGTAAAATTTGGATGAAGGATCAAGCAGTGGCTCTTGACTTAGTCGACAATGTCGGCTCGAGCTTAGCAAGACTTTCTCATCTTTACAATGGGAAAATGACCGCTTTTGCCCTTGCATCAATTCGTCGAAGACCCGATGTGGGGTACCGCGTGTCCCTCTCGTTCGTCCATAAAATTCCGTAACCCTCGTGAATTGTAACAAGCGTAAAATTCCTCGGGTGGGCCCAGCGACCAATTCGTACAAATAAATTTCCATAATGATAATACGTTCCATAATCCTCGATTAATGCTTTTGAGAATCAATTCTCTTGACGAACATTTTCCTTTAAGCGTTCGGAAGATTTTCGTCGGAAAAACAATTCTTCCTTTCGTACCACTTTTCAAGTCTTGTGTTCCTTACATACGTTCTCTTAACATGTCCTTGAACTACGGTGTAACAAATATGTGAGCAAGGCCCATGTACCATGCCGTACAAAAGCACATGTCTTGAAAGAACTATACCAAAGCGATAAACTCACGAGCAGGATGGAGCTATCCAAAACTTCGGGCGGGTCACACACGAAGATCGCAAGCTGCGTACCTAAACTGCGGCATGGCATGACCCCGAAGGAGGTCGGTACAAAGAATGTACCAAGTATGTGAAGCGATAAATCGTAATGAAATCATGGCGATCTAAACAAAGCAGGAGACATGTATGATAGCGGCCTACGATTACCACAATCATAAGCGATCGTGCTCGAGTCGAGGGGCGCGTATGCCTCAAAGTCATTACTAAAATATAACCATGGGTCTCGCGCCCGTAATATCAATCATGCGGTGGAATCGCCCATCCCATTGCGCGATCCATGATATAATATAACACGATAGGCATACATGAACACGAAGTCCGCTGTGTCCTAAAAGCATGCGGGCAGTAGGAAAGCGAACCACGAGATCGGCTGCGTCGTAAGCAGGCCGGGGCAAATGCGAAAGCCAACTACGGATCGGCTGCGTCGTAGTGGCAGGAAATGCAATCTAACTGCGGATCGGCTGTCGTCGCGAGATATGGCCAGGCGGTGCGAAAGCTATCTACGAGCCTCTGCGTGCAAAGCGTGCCAATACGGCGCGGGGCAAATGCAGCCAACTGCGAGATCCGGCTGCGTCGTGTTGGCGGCAATGCGAAGCTAACTACGAGATCGGCTGCGTCGCTAAATCATGGAGGCTAATCCGTGGAATAAAAATATCACGTGGTCGCGTGCCGGAATCCGCGTCGTATAAGCATGACCGTAGGGTAGTACAAACAAATCAGGAATCTAACGCCTCGCAGTCGCGTGCCGGAATCCCGCATCGATGTAAGCATGTCGAGTAATACAAATAATCAGAATCTAACGCGTCTGATCGCGTGCCGAAATCGCGTCGTATAAGCATGTCGGATCGATCATAATGGAAGCATACGTGGAATTCCCACGTCACCGTCGATGCGTCGAGTAAACTTCACAAGGCAGTGAGCCACTCCGACTGAGTCAGCGGACGTAATAAAACATAATACTCGCGCTCAAAAGCTATCACTTTGCCTGCAGGCAAGTTCGCCAAAATCTTTAGAACTTCGTTTTATAAACTCAAGGCCTACGTTTTATATAAAAGAAATCGGGTTTTAACACTAAATACTACGTCTTCCATTCTTTTCAAAGACTGAATTTTATATAAAACCCCAGATACTAACTTTGTAGTATCGAGACATGTCTATTTTCAAACTAAGTTACTACGTCTTTAGAAATTCATTTCAAGACTTGAAATGAAGTAACTAATTTACAACCTAAAACTATTTTTATCGATCAAAATAGACAACTTTCTTATCCTTAAAATTAGTTATAACTTGACTTCCCATGGCTTGTTATAACTCTTTTATGGTTTTAAACAAATTCATTCTTTTTATAACCAAGAGACTTATACTTTTAAAACCAAGTATCACGTACTTTCACTCAAGTTTCTTAACTTTCAAATTACTTCAAGTCTCTTAATCTTTGAAATCAAGTTTCTTCTGCTTTTAAACCTCAAGTAACTCACACGCTAAAACAAGTTACTTCTCTTAAATCATGTCATGTCTCTCTCTTTTAAAACAATTAAGTAAATCACTCGTTTGACTCACAAAGTCATTATAACGACCATAGGTTTTGGAACTAAGGCCTTGCTTAAGATTTGGAAACCAACTTCACTTTTGAGACTACATGTACTTTAAGTAAAATACTTTCACTTTTGAGAATCCAAACTTCACTAAGGAAATTGATTATAACAACTTACAATTAAAACATCAAAGTACAATCAAGGAAGTATATAGAACAAATTCTATATTAGGCAATCCAAGTACAACGAGGAATGGATCATTTAAGAGTAGGACATACTTTCTTTATCTTAAGGAATCATCTTTAGAAGAGGAGATAGTTCACATACCTTTTAGACCAATCCACTAAATCCGAATCGCGCGGCGTAGAAATGTCAACTATAATGGCCCTGACATGACTATCGACTTCTAGTTTCTAGCGTAGAATAATACTAAGTATACGATCTCTTATTCTACGGAAAATTGAGCAACACCTCCTTTGTTTCTACATACTTTGCCACCTTTTTCAAGGCGAATTCAATAACCAACACGCCCACGTTTAAGGCTCGAAACAACAACTTGACCAAAGGGGATTACCGTCTTTACAATCGTGTAACATTATACCCTCGATTAATACCAACTAAGTCCGTAATCAAAGCCATTCTCGGCTAACTTATTCAACGATACAAAGTCTTTTCCAATTCTTTTCCAAACCAAGTTCTTAAGTCTAACATGTTATATAGTCATGAAAAACTTTAACAACTATAATTCCTTTTATATAACATGTGACTTAAACTAATAATCGACTTGAATGGTAATCTTAAGGCTAAACATCTAGTTTTGGATTAGGGTTCCGATAGTCGATGTACTTATCAAACTTCGTAATATAAACCTCGTACTTGCTAATATCCATAACTCTGATGATAAGTAAACTTTAATTGCTAAAGCGACAAGATTTATACCTTTTACAAGCCCTTAAAATTTCCAAGATTCAAAGTCGCTCCTTAGCGATTCTTAGCTTCGTTTCCTTTCGCTCGATCCATTATTTGAAGCCTGCAGAAGTTCCTGACCAACTTCTCTTAATTTCAATCAAAACCTATGAAAATGCCTTGGGTTCTGCCTTGCGACTAACGTGTAAGCAGTTTTCGAGATCTTTCTATTGAGATATCCTTCTGATACTCTTAGGGACCTTGGGTTAAAATGCTTGTGAATAATGGATCAAAACTACAAAATATTCTTGTGTGAAATATGGTGAACGAGAGGTTATCTTGAAGAACCTGAGGTTCTCTAATTTTCTAAGTGTTGAGACTAGTCTTGCGCTAGTGTAGTGAATATATAACCTGATGGAGGGATTAGATTACAACACTTGAGTGACTAGGATGAAGAACAGCTTGGATAAAAGCCAAGTGGACAAGTTGATTAGTCAACAATCTCGAAACTTGAAGACTTATCATCGCGATGGTCAAATGACCATTCTAACCACTGCATTTTGTCGAGACCATGTGGGGAGGTGCCACGTGTCGCCACCCGTTCGTCTATAAAATTTCGTAACCCTCGTGGGCCAAAGCGTAAAATTTCTCGGGTAGGCCCGCGTGACCAAATCGTAAAATAAATTTCCATAATGTTAATAAATTCCATACTCTTCCAAATAATACATTTTGAGAATCTAATTCTCCTCAGCGAACACTTTTCCTTCAGAAGCGTTAGTAAGATTTTATCGGAAAAACAATTCTTCCTTTCGTACCAATTTTCAAGTCTTGATTCCTTACATACATTCTCTTATACATGTCCTTGACTTACGGGGTGTAACAGAATGAGAGATAAATTGAGAGATTATTAGAGAGATTGTAGGAAGATTTGTGAGAAAGAATGAAGAGAAATGAGGTATTTATAGTTAAAAAAATTGAGTTAAAGTGTAAATATAATAACTTAAGGGGTTAAAATAAATATTAAGGAGGTTGGGGGATTTGGCGGTTGCTGTGACCAAATTGTGTATAAACTGTTGTCTGTGGTTGAGGAAGAATCGGGAAAATTCAGGCCGTCTGCAAAGCGAATCTAGAATACCAATATTCAATATTCGATCCGATGCGAGTGCGGGGGTCGGAATGGGGTCGAGCGCCCACTTGGTTGGACAGCCCTATACTAAACACAACCCTTGTTTCCTTTCTTTTGCATGACTATGGGTTTCTCTTTTTGGACAATGGATTTGGGAGGCAAAATAACTGGCTTGAATTATTTTTCTTGAGCAAAGATCTATTGACAACAGTCTCTCTATCTTCAAAGTGAGGGAATGATCTATGTATATTCTATTCTCCCCCGACCCTATTTATGGGATGATATTGGGTATGTTATTTGATTTGGGAGGCAATGAAAACTGACATCAAACAACCCCGTATGACACGGAAATTAGGTTGTTCACCTATGAAATATGAGTAATATTTAGCCAATACCTACAAAAGTAAACGCACTATGAACTTTTTGATTCTTCTAGGATTACTAACCAACAATGATACTCTGGCCCAAACATGAAACATTCGACCTAATTGTGAGAGGTGAATACGAACTGAGCAAGTCGCAAATTCACTTTAGAAATGCCACACAAGAATACGCACGCAAGTTGCTCTATACAAACGTACATACGTACAGCGTTCTAATAACGTCACAAGAAATCCATTTTTATTCCAACCAGAGAACGGCTCATATTATTCAGTCATTGTATAAGGTCAAACTAAGATTAATTTATGATGATTATATTAATCATATACGTAGAAAAATACTACTTTATGTACGCCGTTTCCCCTGGCAGATTAAATAAACATTTATTTATGCCGTTTCCTAAAACCCTACTTCCATGCCTTAATTCTCTTTGGTACCCCGTATATTTTGTCACTTTCTACACGAGTCAGGATTTTCAGCCCATTAATGCAAAATACAAGTGTCTGAGACCAGAATTTCCAATCAACCTTCATGGTAATTATCATCTATCGACCACACAAGCAAAAGTTCATGTGGAAATTAAATGAAACAACGCTGAACCACTTTTCTTCCTCTCCCTGTAACTCTATTCTAATTGTGCTTTTATTCAAAAAAACATACAGCGACGCAGATTTCCGGATGACTATTCAAAATTAACAAACTATCATAATTTTCTATGTGATGATAAGGGTAGGTAGCATAATACAAACAAGATCAACAGCTATCCATACACCGAAAAATAAGGCAGAGGGCATATCATCAGAGCTACTATTCTTACAATGACTTATATTTGTCCTTTTGATTGTTTGTGCTTCTATTTTTCAATTCATCCTCAAGCAAGACCTGCACCAAATGAACAATCATAACAAAAAAAAACCTAAATGGCCAAATGCTCAACCAACATGGCAAAGGGCGAGCTTAAACAAGTAAATATGTATTTAAACTAAAATCAACAGAAACAAATTGCATACCCATTGTCAGCGTCTAGTTCTAGGCTTGCAGCGAAACTCAGCTAAGAGTGCTATATGATCAGAGGACCACTCTGCAGAAGGAAGTGCTGTGTCTTTTCTCAAGCTTTCCTCATCCAATAGCTCCAACAACGATTCGACAGTTAAAGAGTCGGCTGAAAGCACACATATCAAACCATCACGCATATCAGTCTAAGCACAAAATTCTATAGATAGGTAGTTAATAGAATTATGACCCTGCGCGAAAGCGTATAATGGAACAGAAGTCATAAATGTAAAATATCTTAAGACAACCATGCAATTATACCAGAGTAGAATATATAATCACGAGTCCCAATAAAATCTCTGGTGCAGTTTGTAAACAAGGGTTCATTGGTACTAGGATCCATCCTCCTCCGTTGCTGCTCTAGTCCAAGGACCACAGGCATTCGGGCGAAGATGAGTAAGCACTTACCTATATAGAAATATGCAAAACAAAATGTGAATTGTATAGTCAGTTTAGTCTTCTCAACAATGGAGTCTGAAATGCGAAAATGTATGTGTTCAGTCTGCTCTCAGAAAGGGTAGGGACATGGGGAAGCAAAAATATCTACTTTGAAAGACAATGGGTAACGACTTTCTAAAGTTACTGAAGTGATACCAATGGCAGTTGATGCATTAACTTTGTGGCTGGACGCAAAATACCAAGAGGGTCCACTGCTAAATCTGGATGCATTGGATCAACTTTCCCCATTGCAAGAAGTGCATGAGGAGCACTGCATTGCCAAGAGCTTTTATCAGTAATGTTACTGTTCCAGCCTGATTTTTACATAAAATGAGGAAGGAATAGAGGTGCAACTCTTAATAATGCCAATAAGAGAACATGCAATTAGAAATAAAGAAAAACACGGACCTTCCAGGTACTGAATTAAAATCCCCACAGACCAGCATTGGAATGTCAGCACTAGCAGCAATTTTCTCTAGTCCTTTTAAAAGCGTGTGAACCTAAACGTAAACAAATTGCCAATTAAGTTACGGGACTGAAAGATAGAATGAACAATTTAATTTGTTATCCAATAGTAACCTGCCAAAGTTTAACATCCTTTAACTCTTGCTGAACATTTACATGTGTGTTTGCCTGCATTCAGAATGAAGGAATGTTTTCAGAAGGTGCGTTAGCAGAAGAATATTCTCACCAATATTTAAGTGGGTTCCAGTAGAGGACAATTCATAAGATAAACTTTTGACTGCTCCAACTTTCACAATAGCATGCGGAGAATGATTATTAAGCACAAATGCAAAAGTTGTAATGAAGAAAGTTTAACAGATCAATTGCATTCATATTAACCACAGCATGGTAAAATTCTATTTTTTAATAAAAAAACTAATTCTCCATAAAACTAACTTAGAAGAACAAAAGATTGAAAGCCTTGTCATTTTCTCCAGGCATATGAGTTAAATTACCAATACGATCCCATGGTACTTCTCAACGATACCATATTCACATCCAACAATACGTCATGTATAGGATAAAAATGGGAACACAAGTAAAAAGGGCAGGTGATACAACATTACGCCTTGTAATGTAGAGGAGAGGAGCACGAGTGTGATATGGCTTTGTTGTGCAGCTTATTGCAATATGTGGTCCACACATTAACCAGGACTGTGTCATTAATTAGGAATGGACGAGTTTGGAAATATGCTCAAAATTGCCTATTGGCAGGGAAGAGATTTGACATTTTAAAGCATCTTGCCGTCAGTTACTAAATTCAGATCTGCTATCACTCTCACCAAAGCCCCAGATGCAAAAAAAAAAAAAGGAAAAAGAAAAGGACAAATGAGTGTATGTGTGTGTGTGTGTGTGTGTGTGTGTGTGTGTGTGAGAGAGAGAGATAGAGAGATAGAGAGAGAGAGAGAAAGAGACAGCATAATTCCATTTCTACCATGTGGTCTGAACCAGAGGGAGGAGTAAATTTTTAAGCAAGCTATGCAGGAGATAGCGTACTCTCTGGGGTTGTTCCTAAATTAGCAGTTTTTGTTGAAGATCATTCTTGCTTTTCCCAATAGAATTAATTGGCTGGCGATCATTCTTTCTTAACTTGCATATTTCCAAAACTGTTGTACTTCTCTCTTGGAGGCTATGGTAAAAAACAAAAATTAAGAAAAAACTAGCAATCAAGGTCGATGCCATTTATTTAAATTTTGTAATTAACTTGCATATTTCCAAAACTGTTGTACTTCTCGCTTGGAGGCTATGGTAAAAAACAAATTAAGAAAAAACTAGCAATCAAGGTCGACGCCATTTATTTAAATTTTGTAAAAGAGTTGAAAAGAACATTTGTTGGGAAAGAAGTAAACAGTCGTTGGGACAAGTAATGGGGGTGAGATTAAAAAGGAAATAAACACTGATTGAACAGAAATATCCTTTGAAATAATCCTATTTTCTGGCTAGACTGATTATACTACCAATACCAAAAGAATATGTTCCAGGCCTCACAATTGAGTCCAGAGTTGTCTTACTACCCCTCATCTATTAGTCTAGATATTTTGTATTTCAACTATTCTTTCTTTTAAAGATGGAGATTTGTTTCTAATTCTAGATGATAAAGAATTGGATATTGGGCTTAACTCAACCCAAAAGCTAGCTCATGAGGGAAGGATTACCTAAGACCAGGGACCCCTTGTCCCACTGATGTGGGACTCCAACACTATAGACCGGGATTCTTTCAAATAGGTCAAACTGTTATCACTTCAGAAACCTAAGAGTATGATGAACCAAGGACACAAATCTACAATAGTTGAAGGGTCTTCAACTCTGTCAACCATGACACTATCATTCAAAACCTATAAAGATGCAGGCAGCAAAAGGACATGCCACATTGCAAAATAGTGCTTCACTCGCGAGAAAACATGAGACCTAAAGCAGATCATAAACATTAAAACGTGAAACCTTCTGCAGATCATAAACATTCGACATGAAACCTCCTGCAGATCATCAACATTCTTTAACCTAAAAAACCTACACTGAAGCACATATAAGCACTAGGTGAACTACCTTCATTTATATGACTTGTACTCATTTATAGACCCTACGGATAATATTTCCAGGTCAGATGCAAGAATATCCACTATTAAGATCTGTTTTGACAATTTATTTGTCATTCTGGAAATTTCAAGTCTTCTGACTAGCTAAATTCGTAAATGCAGTTTCTTTAAGCAATATAGATGACACAGCAAGATGCTCGACAGTAAGAAAAATGAACAATGCAATGATAATCATACAAAAATGGAATGTAAAGCACAGGCAACTTGAAATAATAGTTAAATGGCATTGCACAACACGGTAAGAAGCTGAGTTTATTTCACAGATAACAGTGCAGACAGAATACAAGTTAACTCTAAAAGGAAAAGTGAAAGGAGAACCAGGTTCCTTACCACACAGACAAGTTGGCGCTTCCCAGGGTTGTCAACCCCTGGTTATTGAACTTTGCTTCAGAACCACAATAAGTGCAACATTATCCTGTCAAGCACACACTAGTGAGATATAATCCCAGTCCTTGAAATTCTTCATAAGCCAACAAGGAACCACTTGACAAATTTGGCAAGATACCTTAACAAGCGACTTAGTGCGGTCTTCTTTTAGACCTTTGGGAACTAAGGCTTCAGTCAGATTGAGCAGCTTTGTTGAACTCAACCTGCAACAAGCGCATCACGAAGATTCTGAATTACAATCTGTGTTATAAATAAGCCCTTCTCAGGAACACACAATGCTTCCAGACCTCATATTTTAACATGTGAATCTATCACGACGGAAAAATGTGGCACAACCATCAACGGTAATTATATTCCCACTCAACACCTGCATACAGAAAAAGCGTGATTAGAAATCAAAAACATTCGAATGAAAACACATACTAAGCACCACGAACCTCAGCTGTTTTTCTTTTGAACATAGCTTGATAATTATGTTTGTCCAGCTCAGGAGCAAAGAATTCCTCAAAGTGATCACTCTGAACCTGAAAATGGAAGCATACAGCTCTTAGATACGGGTATTTATAATTCCATAGGCAATTCACAAGCTCATTTAACATGACAATCATACTGGACGTGAAGAGAAAAAATCCTTTAAGCTAACGAAGCTGATTATGCAGGCATCAAATTCACTAATTCAGGAAGAAAACATATTTATTTGACCCAAGGAAAGAAATAACAGCATATTTCAGGAAACAAATTCAGTAGCATGATTTTAATCAAGCACTGGAGCCACTGTAACCCTTTCAGGAATTGCAAAGAAGTTAAAATACACTCTTAAAAAGGTCTCTCTTCAAAATTGCAATATAGAAGCAAGAAGCGACCTTCCTGAGTACCGTGAAAAGATTTTCAACCTACCGGTCTATCATAGTTAACTGGAATTCAATATATTCAACAAGATCACCCAAATAATACATATTATAATTTTAGCTGATGTCATAGGGTACCTCTTGAAGGCAAACAATGTCTGCCATGGTAGCCAACTATTTCTGTAATAGATTTTGTCTCGGTAAGTCAAGAAAAAGAGCCCAAGAGGGGCAATAACTGTACAATTCATTTGTGGCATATGCATCAGACAGAATGTTGTATGAGAGCACAGTAAAAGTTCCTGAAGATGATAAACGACTATCCAAGTCCAGATGCACTGGTTTATCAACTCCACTAACTGAAATCAAGCGACGTGGAATAGGAGATGGAGCTGGAATCACTCGAGGCGTTAACACGGTACTAGCATGTCAACAGGTAATTTTGTTTCTGCATCGATGACAGCACATTCAAATTTAAGGACGTGACCAATATCATCTGCAGATGGGGTGTAAATTTTAGAGTGTCCAACTTCAAACCAGGTTTCACCACCATTTCTTTGAGTTACCGCCACAGGATATAAAGTTGTAGTTCCATTTGTCAAGCTACCACTTGATTGCGAAGAAGTCAAGCTCGTATTAACACCTGATCCTGTACTATTGAATCGCCCAAATAATTCTTCCTCCTCATTTTCGTTTTCATTCCCAGCACTAGCAGCACGTTCATGCAGAAGACGATGATGCCGCCATGCATCTGAGAAACATTTTGGCGAGCAATGGTAACTCTTGGCAACAGAGATTTTGGCCTTCACATCCAAGGCACTGCAATGTAGCTTGCTCGGATGGATGGGCCTGCAGATGGCAACTTTTCTGTCACTTTGTGCAGTACCTGCAAAAGAAATATATCAAACAGGCTAATGAAAAGAGAATTCAATAGATATGTTACACCCCGTATTTTGGCGCTAGTGTGCGTGGATAGTAAAGGTATTAGACAAGTTTTAAGTGTCGTGGGAGGTTGAGGCTAAACGAATCAAAGAAAATACTTTTCGACAAAGTCCGCCGAAGGAAAGTGGATTGTAATAGCTCGTACTTTTGGGGTAAGATTAGGAGTACTTAATATGCTAAGAAGGTCTTGTGATGAGATATATGAATCGTATAATAGTCGTATGTTAAGTGTTGAAGCCAAGCAAGTTGTAAAATAAAAGTCGGCAAAAGTTAACGCAAATTACGTTCATAAATGTACTGAAATTTGGATAATCATTTCTCCTAATTTACTTGGAGTTAAGGGGTGATCCACCCGCATATCAAAGGACTACGAGTCTAGTTTCCAGCGCATTAAGCCGTTAAATGCGATCTGACGTCGGATGAAGTGATATTCGCATTTTTGAGACTATGAGCAGCCCCATTTGGGACCCACATAGGCGGTGGATGTTTATCCACCTAATTAAGAAGCGCTAGGCATATTTCAGAGTCATTTAGGCCAGCCCTCATTCCTCGCAACCTCTAAAAGGCTCTCAGGGTTTGTGCATGACCCAAAGGTGAAATCAAAGGTGGATAACATAAATCCATCGTCAGGAATATCGTGATGTTAGTCAGATCAAGTTCTTCTTTATTGTTAAGTTGGAGGTTTCCTTGATGTGAAGTATTCTCGAGATCATAGGTCATTCTTGTTGTTTGAGAGTAAAATTATGTCTCTTCTACATGTATTTGAGTTTATATATGTCCTGGCTAGATTGTTTGGTTGAGAATCTACTAAGTGAAGGTCGGAAATTGTTTTTGAGTTGTAGTATATCAGACTATTTGGAAGTTGTTCCAAGTTGAAGCAAGCTATAATCTGAGTTGTTTAGGTATGAAATCCTTCCCCCTTGATGTATATGAGCTGGTGCTAGTTATCGTTGTGTTATCTCCATAGAAATATGTGGAATAGCAACTAGAAGCTATAAACTAGTGTTGAATGTTGTTGTATTGGATTATTGGGACTGTTCTTGTGTTGTTGAAGGGTTGAATGTGTGATTGTTGGTTGTTGATAGTGTGTTGTCGCGTTGTTGTGATGTTATGAAGTTGGGGATATGTAAAAGAAATAGGGGAGATGTTGTCCGATTATTTACAAACCAAACTTGTTACTCGATATATGTGTTGAAAATCATATTTGAGATGTGTTAGCATGTTGGACTATTTTGGGGATTTGGTACATGGCTGGAAATTGGTAGGATAGCTTGAATATATTTGTTGTTGTTGCTATATCGTTGTGAAGAAAGGAAGGATTACGGAAGATGGTTGATTATCATTCTGAAATGAGTTTGTCATTGCGCTCGATATACCGTATTCTAATTCCTTTAGTTGATGATAGTTCTTTATTAGTCGTATTATAGATTGAGGGTGCTACTCGATTTGAGTGCGTTATTATTGACAAGCGCTTGTGAAAGGTACATAATGGCTATCCCTATTCTTTCTATGGCATGAATCTGTACCTAAAATGGTACTCATCACGAGTTATTACAAAGAAGTATACATATTGAGCTTATGTCTCGTTATTACATAAATCTTTCACATGCCATGTGTCCGCCACTTGAAGGGAGTACTTTTCTTGCCTGCATATATTATGTCCTCACTGGGTGAAGTAGTATAGATCTGCGGACATGGTTGGGACGTCTAGGTGTCTTAGATTATCCGCATATTTGAGGAATCTAAATTGATTAAGTACTTGTTTCGTTAATAGAAAAGTAGAGAGTTTATATATACCATGACTATATGAGTATTGCTTCACTCTCCTCAGTCCCAATTTATGTGACATAGTTTGACTAAGCGTGAGAAATTTAAGAAATAATGATACTTTTCAATCTTGATATCTAAAAGCCAAGTCAAAGATATTTGTGTGGTTATAGATCATCTCTAGATTTAAAGCGTAAAGAGTAAAGGTTAAAGTTAAATTATTTGCAAAATAGAAAATGTATCATTAGCCTTGAGGACGGACTAAAAGAGAGAGTGTATCACGTAAATTGGGGCAGAGAGGAGTATTATATCACAGAGATATCATTTATAATTTGGTGAGAGATATCTTGAATGAGACCTTATGGTGTGAAATATCCGACTTTACGGTTGCAGTGAGAATATCCGGACTTATGGTCAATTTGAGCTATATGAACGACACTTGCTCTGGCCCAGGGCCAGAAGATATACGAGATATATCCGGCTTTATGGCCAGGTGAGAATACCGCCCGCTTAACACCTTGTATATGGCAGACTAGCTATTTATCTTGTAGCGTAGAGAGTTGGATCGTGAGTGATGGTAAGTGCACGAATATCTTTGATTTTAATTGTTTGTTTACTTGGATTACCATTATTGATTGTCCGGTTACATAACAATACGTCGATATATTCGTGTTGGCGTCTTTTGTATCGGGCGTTGCATTTTAAATACGTGCAAGTGCTTTGGGAACAAATAAAGCGGGCCTCTTTCGATGGCGATGTCGAGCTTCCAACTTGATTGATAAAAGCTCGTGTAATGTCATTGGAATTTATCGAGTCCTAGGAAGTATTGATATGTTTACAGAGATGATGGGTAAGTAAAGGGACATATCCGTACACGGCCCGCGATTATAGTTGTTCTATAGAGGCTTGTAGACGTGTCATATGTATGTCTAGGATGTACAGTATGGCCTTGTAGTGCTCGATGTTGTCCATGATTCACATGATTCGCGATGGCGCCATTGGCCACTTGGTTGTTCTTTTGTATTATCTTATAGTAGAGATCGCGTATGGCCTTGAGCGGCGCGAATATGTATATCTCCGTATTTTGGGTTAAATCCCTACATTAGTAGCTATCCAGATTGTAAATCCGATTAATGAAGATATGCTGTTGGCTTACCAACAAGTTCGTCCTACGATGTGATTAGAGGCACTTATGTCGAGGCCCGGTATATTTTAATTGTGCTAAGTATTCTGAGATAGATGCGCTTGGGCAGAAGTAAGACAGGTGCCAACTTGCTTTCATGAATTAGGGCATGACAAGATATTTCTTTTCTTTTCTTATCGTGAAGAAATAACAATTCAAATCACGTCTTACATGCCGGTGAAGAAGCGTATTAACATAAAATAATAAAGCTAAATAAGCCGGTGTTAGAAGGTCAAAACCAAACTCAGAACAATAGTGATAAAATGTCGATATCAACGATTAAGCCTAATTATTTTTGGCAAACCTAAGTAGCAATCCAGTATGCGTGCCAGGTTGATTTTATATGTTGCTTTCTTGGTGCTTGCATGGTTGATTGTTAGTACATTTGGCAGAGTTTCACAGATTTTATGTGAAAGCCCAGGCTAAGCCAACCGCACAGCAGTTAGCCAGCCTTGAGAAGCTCGGGGATGGGTTTCTTTCCCTCAATCATTCTGCCTTTAAATACTTTGGACTTAGTTTATTTGGTGTAGGGCTTTCAGTTTTTCTGACTGGAACACTGACAACTTAAGCTCGTACCTTTGTCAGATTGAGGCCTTAGTCCACAGGGAGCAAAAAGAATTATTTTTTTAAAGCAAGGACTTTGGAAGCATACTTATATTTCCATGTAGAAATATAGATCACATAATATATTATCTAGGGAATAAGCGCATGTAGCATGAGACATACATGGATGATACAGTAAGAAGCCAGCCAGTGAAAAGTGCTCGTTCAAACATATATCTGTAAATGGGAAACTAGATTTACAACTTCAGGCTAAAAATTTTCCATATAGTGAGTTTTCCTCATTTTTCTTTTATTTATCTACATTATGCAGATGTGTATCAAAGGTGCCCAGAGCTTTAGCTAAGATTTTAAGCACAAGCCCACTTGATTAGAGGCCTTACTTGATAAAAAAAGGTGCATCACAGGAAAATATACTATACCACAGCATTTATGTGACCTGAAGACCAATTATATGTCAAAAAAGTTATATAGACAAAGGAATTGAAAAAAATTGCAACTCTCAAACCTAGTACTTAATCCCACAGAGTAGGGGTATGAGGAAGGGTGAGTGTATCTGTGGACTTTACCCTATCTTGAAAGGTGAGTGAGGTTGTTTCCAATAGACCTCGGCTCATTCGAGAAAAGATGGAAAAAAGCGGTATGCAACAAATGAGAAATAACTTGATAAGATAATACCTGTCCGAGACTAATGAAACAACTTGTAGTAATAGAAATGCTAAGAATATGAGAAATCTGAGATTAATACATGGGAGGAGAAATACATTCATACATCTGGCAGACGCCTGCACTAAATTCTCGATCTCCATGGCCTCACCATTAAGGATCGTGTCTGGAGGAAATTTGAATTGTCATATGTCTGCTAATCCATCGCCTTCCAATACTTTTTTGTGACTCACCCATACCACATAGCAAGGCCCAGCTGTATATTAAAGCCTGCACATCTTGTCGGGCATCAGCGCATCTACGTTTTCAAATTTGAGACAATCTGACCTCATTCCCCACGTCTTAGAGAATTAGAAAGGCTCACTGATTAAGTAGAAATATATGAAACAAAAATAATGTCATTTAAGTTAGAACAATTTTAAAAGTCATATTAAGATGCAAAAAATGCATTTCAAGGTTTTAATTCCAGATTTACTTAATTTTCTTATATAAAATCCTAATTTCTCATATATGCTTTATATATTTTTGATTAGGTTCTCGGGCGCTTCACGATGTGAGGATTTCCATTTAATATATGTATGTTGTTGTATATTTTTGATAGTTTCTAATCGTAATGATGTTAAATCCACATGACATTTCCATAATTAGCAAAATTATAATGATATCGATACCACATGATTGTATCGATTGCATTTTATTGGTACAGCGTTAGCACTAACTATGTGAATAAATTCATGTGGCCCAGCTATGGCACAACGTCTTAGATGTCTTATTGCAAGCATTAAGCGCGCTAAGCTAAGTAGTGCCTGAGCTTTGCTAGTAGGAGTGTTCTTGAGGCCTCTAGACAAAGCTGTTGTGCGATTATTGCGCTTACGTACTTGTAGCGTGACTAAGCGGATTTCCTTACGTCAACAAAAGATGCGAAACCCAACAAGATGCACCTAAGCCCACATCTGGAACTTTTCCTTAATTAGTGCAACTTAGCAAATTGCTTAAAAAATAGAGATGAAAACTTAGTGTTATATCCTTCGAGGATATATACGGAGATAATTCTCCAAATTTTTAAATAAAGTAAGAACGATATGAAAACATTTTAAGCGATTCTACCAATTCTGAAATTCCAAAGGACAAATACTTTATAAAATGATTTTCAATACACCATGTTTCTGTTGACATAAAAGAAGTAACTTTTATTCATCTTTTTCTCCACACCCTGAACTTCTTCTGCGAGGTTGCAACTATCCGGAAGTCTTCTTTCACGATTTACCATGTCATTTGTGTGTTACTATATCTCACACACAATGATTACACGACAATACCCAGAAAACATTTTCAAATGGTAACATGTCTCAATTATTTCTTTTTCTTATCAAGAAACGATGTCTTTAACTATACAACAAGCATACCCGGTGAAATCCTGTGTGGATGCATAGATGGTAGAGTGTATCTGAGACGCCACTTACTCACCTTGGTAGTGATGAAGGCGACTTATTTCCAGGAGACTCACGACTTCGAGGCCGAGGCATAAAGCCTGCAAGCAAAGCAAGAGAAAGCGGTCGGACCGGACAAGAGAATTTAAAGCGATTATGAAAATGAGCGGTGCCAAAAGCAAATAAGTCATGATAGAACGTCTGAAAAAGTAGTAACTAATAGCGAGTAAATAAGATAAAATAAAGTACACTAAAGAACATAGAGCAAGCGACCTTGAAACATAAAGCAATAACGTGTTTTACTAGTATGATAAGGAGCTAAGCCGGACACAATAATAGCAGTACAACTACGTTAATGGCTTAAGTAGAACTACGCTATTTCACCTCACTACCACTTCTACCACTGGTTAAGTGTCTCATGACCCTATCGGAAGGTCGTATTTTGATGAGATTCTTGTGCGCCATATCCACTTCAATCGCCTCTCCCCCGATACTTAACTTGACCTATCTACCCTCTTGAGGCAGGAATTCAGTAGCTAGCTTTCCTTCCATGGCTGGGCGTCTGTGTCTCTCATCGCCCACGTGCGATCCATCCTAGAGCCTCGCTTCCGCGTCTGTCGTCACAGGGTCCTCCCCTGACTCTTTCGGATGTGTGACTATTATAAACATAAATCCACGATCTTGTGATAAAGTCTCTCCCAGAGTCTCTCTTATTATAAAGATAAGAGAATTTAAAGAAAGGTAATGAGATACATTTATTATCAAGAGGAAGTCATAAAAGCATTACTTTTTCTTTTTTCTTTTCACCAACCCAGTAAGCTGGGCCACAGTTTCTTTCTTTTTGTTTCTTTTTTTAGAGTGATACTTGAAAATGTTACATTAAGTTCTTGTGCTTGTTGGCTATTTAGATCATAAGAAGAGCCTATCAGGAACTTGACACTGGGATTCGTCTAATCAATCGTACTTTTCTGGCTTTTATTTCAGATCTAGTTCAATCGCCGTGTTTAACCTTTGCTGTTCAAATAGGATGTAATCAGGATTTCATCTTGTCTGGCAGATTTACTCATCTGGCTAGATTACTGCGTAAATGGAAGTATGATATTTAAAGTATCACGACCTAATCGTATGAAGTACACATAAAGGAGGTCTTTTCCCAAAATTAAATTGCAAAAATCAGATCTATATGTTGGTCACCTAGAATTTTAAATTTGGGGATTACGCAGGCATGTACTACAGCATATAGAAAAATTCCACAAGTCAAAAATTAGATTTAGAGGAAGAATTAAAAATCTACAGTTCTCTAAGGTTATTTATTATGTTATGTCATCCACCTTTACTGGCATCTACAAGTTTTGATAAGTGAAGCATGGAATTATATCAATGTGATTTAGTATGCACAATACCAAAAGGAAAATTCAGTTACATCATCCATCATATCTCATCTAAGAAAGAGGATCATATCATTACAAATAGTCATGATACCTACAGAAAAGTTACCATAAACGTGGAAATCAGTTTTCAGATTTGTTAGCTCATTAAGTCTGTCTGGAGCCAACATCTTTTTACTTCATCTAGATGTATTCCATAGATACCAACTACAACCCAATCAGTTTATAGAAAACAAATAGGCATTCAGTTTTCCTCAAGTAGCTTGATACAGATAAAATGCACTTTCAAACTTCATATTTCAGAAGAAAATCAAAATTTGATCTCGGATTATGCTAATTCCTTCAACTACCAGAGATCTTAACTGGTATTATAAGAGAGTCAGATAATGCCCAAGAATATAAATAATGTAGTATACTTTTGTGTATTTACCTCTATATTTTACATAACAATGAGTCACAAACCAAAATTGCTTCTGAAGCTAAGACAGGAATGAAGTTAAACTTGCCACAAATGTATGTCTGCCAAAGGGGACTGCAGGCAGCAGGGAATCAAACAACTTAAAATAGGATTTACTTGATATATCCAATATGCATAAAATGCTCCTATGGCTAAATACACAACAACTTATTTTCAGGTTCACGTATTTACCTGCTAGCGTGAAAAACAGGCCCATCAGACTCTATTTCCCTCAAACTTCAAGCAAATGCTCCTACTGTAGATTGTCAAAAAGTATAATAATGTCGGACAATATCTAGACCGATAACATCATTATAGCCAATTTTGTCACAGTTTAGGAATCAAAATCAAGCCTTAACTTTATTCCCATGATCTCTGGTCAAACTTTTCAAATAGTTCACTTTAAGGATTGGGTTCAAAGGTTTGCAGGAAGGGAGGGTGAGATTCTAAAATACATTTTTATAATGGTGGTGTCTGCTGGACCAGTTACCGCAATATGATTATTGCATGTACTTGATATCTCAACAGCATAGGTGTGCGGGTAAATCACCAGTAGTTTTTTTGTCTCTATTAGGATTTGACCGAGTCTTCAATACTATCTGATTGTAATCCTGCTTCATGAATGAGGATATGCAGCAAGTTACAAAACATCTGCAGAGATACTGCTTTTCTACTAGTTGGGACTTACAAGCCAGTCATACTAAGGCACTCTTGCAAGTAGACTCCACAGTCACAAATATAAACTACCAGTGCCATGTTGTATATATCGTAATCTAATAAAAATAGTTTGAATAACAGCCTATTTTAAGAGGAATTAAAACAGGGAAACCAATAATCCCAACATATCCTTGGAAAAAACACAGCTGGATAACTAACTGGAATACAAGGGTTGATGAAAACAGAGCTTTTGCCTCTCCATAAAACCAACAGACAGAGTGAAAACAAATATAAATAGGAAAGATAGGGTAAAAGAAGAAGAAACAGACCACTTATGTCAGAAAGAATATTGAATAGGGCGGATTGAGGACATGATGAGGAAATGAGTGTAGATGTATCAGAGCAACCTGCAATACATAAGGCGTAAGTTCACAGCCTACCCCCCTATGGGAATGTCAGACGGGAGATGCCCGCACCACCTCAGCATTATTCTCCTTCCCGACACTCCTACTACCTTTAAGTGACAACTATCCAACATTAATAGTGCTGTGTGGACGTAGGCGGATCCGCCATCCCGCACAACTTCTACACCAATCGCCAGCCCTTCCCACCAACTAAAACAGAGTCGTAAATGAAACTTTTGAAATCGATAAATTAA
>JAQGDG010000629.1:0-87973 GCA_029844215.1 Przewalskia tangutica
TAAACCACAAACCTGAGCCTGGGCCACAGGCCTGGGCCACTGGGCCACTGGGCCTGGGCCTGGGCCACTGGGCCTGGGCCACAGGCCGTAGAGTACTGGGCCTGACTGGGCCACTGGGCCTGGGCCACTGGGGCCTGGGCCACTGGGCCTGGGCCTGGGCCTGGGCCAGGCCACTGGGCCTGAGCCTGGGCCACTGGGCCTGGGCCTGGGCCACTGGGCCTGGGCCTGAGCCTGGGCCTGGGCCACAGGCCACTGGGCCACTGGGCCTGAGCCACTGGGCCTGGGCCTGGGCCACTGGGCCTGGGCCACTGGGCCTGGGCCACTGGGCCCTGGGCCACTGGGCCACTGAGCCTGGGCCTGGGCCTGGGCCACTGGGCCACTGAGGCCACTGGGCCACTGGGCCACTGGGCCGCAGGCCACTGGGCCTGGGCCTGGGCCACTGGGCCTGAACCAAACCTAAACCACAAACCCTAAACCTAAACACAAACCACAAACCTAAACCTAAACCACAAACCTAAACCACAAACCACAAACCCTAAACCTAAACCACTAAACCAAACCTAAACCCTAATCCAATGACATTTGTGATGGTCAAAGGTTAGGCTAAGGATACCTTGTGTGGGAGGTCTTGGGTTCGATTCCCATATCGGCGGAGGTGAGATTAATTGCCATTCTGAGGCGAGGAGTAGCTAACTAAGTCTCTGCACGGATGGAATTACTGTAAAAATCCTCAAGCGTGTAGGGACAAGCGGAGGCGGTAGTAGGTCGGTAGGAGAAGTCTGATGATAAGGAGGATTCGAACGAGACCACCACGCTAAAATGACTAATAATTAACCCTCAGCGGCTAAATAAAGCATTTTTAAAATTTTGCTCTCCTCTCTCACAATTTAGTGAAACCACTAGCGCGCATACCGTTTAGCCCGCGTGCGCGGCAGCCGTGACCCTCTGTGGTCGGCCGCGCCCGCCATTCCGCGCATGCGAAATGGTCAAATCTAACCGCCTTGGTTGTCAAAGCGATGTGTGGCGGCGGTACCTCTCTTTCGTGATCGTCGCTTCCCCTCACCCCTCCTCGACATTGCCACTAAAACTATCACTATCTTCATGGTGAACTATGGTTATGTTTGAGGAGGATGAAATTGATTTGATGATTCAAGAACAAGATTTGAAACTTGCGGTTATTGGTAAGTTTTCAAATGGATAGTCTAACTTTGATCTTTGCGTAAGAAATTCCTAAGCAATGTGGATTAAAGTGAGGTTACAATAGGGTTGTTGTATAATCGTCATATTCTAATTCGGTGTTCAATTGAAGAAGATTATGCTATTTTGATGTCAAGCCCTAGTTTTGGATTAAAGAAAATAATAAGATGTTATTGATGAGAACATTCATTTGGGATGTTGCTTTTAATCTGAGGAGGAGTCACATTGCTTGGGGATGGATTTCTTTTCCAAATCTTCCTCCAAATTTTCATGTGTCGGCCTTGTTCACGATAGCGGCGGTGGGAAACCCGTTGCCACAGATTGGCTACTCTGAGGAAGATGACTAGGCGAGTTGTGCTAGGAGTGAAGGTTGAAGTGGATTTGCTAAAAGTTCACCTCAAAATTCAATTATCTTTCGAAGAATGGAATTGTTCTTACAAAAGTGCAAAAAATTAGATTTGACTTCATTCTATGTATTGTACTACTTGTAAATTACAAGGACATGATATTGAAGGTGTTGGAAGTTAAATCGGTTGAGACCAAGAAGGATGACAATAGCATTGAAACTATGGAGGATTAGGCCAAGGCAAAGGTAAATCTCAAAACCATATCCTCATTCAATGACAAAAATTCGGTCTCGGATCGAAACCATCAAATAAATTTGGATGGCAAGTTGTCACGGCAAAAAACAATAGAAAAATCACCATTCAATCCAAAACGTCAATATCCCTTTGTTTTGGAGACTCGAGCAATTAGGCCATAATGGTGGTGAACCACCAACCCACGGATCGACCCGGTTGCAAAACCACAAAATTCTAGCCTTAAAAATATTTAAGCCAGGAAAATCGTGGCCGGAAAAACCGCCGGAACCTAGTGGCGCGCACGGCAGGAACCTCTGTAGCCCAGAACCACCCCAACTGCACCACCACGCCTGACCCGGCCGTGCCGTGGCGGTGGGCTAACCCTAACCACCAGCCCCAAACCGCCTAACCACAATCCTCCCCAAAACCTAGCGCCACGCGCCGGAAACCACGGGCAGGCCGCGACCGGATCCGCCCCGCCACCCACCGGCCGTACACGTACCGCGCCGTCGACGGCTTCATCGGCGCGAAAACCTAAACGCGCTAAATCCTGCGAAATATCGGCCAGGCAGCCCGATTACCCGACCAGCTGCGAGCGATACCCCATACCCGTCCGGTTACACAACCGCCGACTACCCCGGATCGAAAAACCCGCGCAATTCCGTCGAAACCACGGTTACTTTGACGGCGGCCCGCTAAGGCGGCCCATTAGTGACACATGACCGGACCCCTGCCCACCACGCGGATCAACCCCGCTCCTATCACCTCACCCGCCGTCGATCAGAAACACGCCCAAAACCATTGAAACCACGTGGTTTTGACGGCAGACCAGGGCGATCGATTACGCCCCCTTAACCCAGCGGACCAGTGCCTACCACGGTACCTAGTCCTGAACATCGCTCCCAACCTCGCCCCCTCTGTCAGAATATGCCACAAAACCCTAGCCCGACTTGATACCCGATGCCAGGCAGGCCAGACACAAAGCAGGCCAGAAATCCCTAACTTGACCAGATCATTTAAAACTACCCCCTCTTTTCCTCATACCCCCAACCCGTGCCAGCTAACCTATATATCCTAAACGTGACGACCCGCAAACCACGTGACCGCTTTGAATCGTGACCAAGCGACCACCTAAAACAACCCGAAAATTCAAGTCAAATTCGGTTTGGATCCGGGCTCCACTACTCAACCTCAAACAAAATCAATCACGAGCCAAAAAGTAATTCAAATCCCATGAACCAAAAAGAACCGCCCGGCTGAAATTGGCTTAAGAATGCCTTTTCCTTCCTCGCGACCTTGTACATTGAATAAATCCTCGTGGACATTCCTTCCAATAAAACTACCTTTGCCGTTCCTTTGGTGCGATAGTGACAAGAGGAAGTGGGGTGAGGCAGATGGATATGTTTCACGGGTTCTTCTTGCTGGTATCAAAGTGAGATTGCGAGAACCGTGAAGCCTTTGATCGAGAAATGGAAAGTGATGGTGAATTCTATGGTATGACCGATTTTGAAGATGTCTTAAGGAATTCCGACATGATTATTGCCTCGCGAGAAGATGAAGCGGGATTGGATCATGGGCAGTATGAACTGAACCACGGCTTGCTATTGATGAAGGTATGGAAGAAGATATACTTGATGATGAGGAGCTTGGATAGCGCAGTCACGTGTTTGGGCGTCACGATCACGTGGATATGTTTCTTTGAGATGAAAAGAATTGAGAAGCAATACCCAGGCTAGAATAGAAGGTGAGTCTTGGCTGACGACAGCGGCAACGGCAAGGTAAACAAGCTAAAAAGCGACACTCATTTGGCGGTAACCACGAGATCAAAGAAGAAATGATTACATACCAAGGATTATTAGATGAGGAGGAGGACAAGGTACGTGGGTTTGAAGATTTTATAAGTCTGAGTTTAGAGTTCTAACTTTGTGATTATATTATTATTCTACCTTAGTATCATCAATTGTAATATCATCGTAGAGTACATTATAAACTCTATGATGATCATGCTTATCTAATTTTAGCATCTTCCTTTTTACACTCGGGATAGACCTAAGTTTACTTTAGTTAGGGTTAGCGGTATTGAAAGGATTTGTCTGATTAGTGTACTCCATACAGGCGTTTCATTTAATTATTAATAAAACACAGGCGCGTGCACGGATGATTACTCAAAAAAAAAAAAAAAAAAAACCTAAACCTGAGCCACAAACCTAAACCACTAAACCAAACCACAAACCTGAACCTGAACCCTAAACCCTAAACCTAAACCACAAACCTGACCACAAACCACAAACCCTAAACCTAGGCCACAGGCCTGGGCCACTAAACCAAACCACAAACCACAAACCACTGGGCCACTAAACCTGACACAAACCACAGGCCACAAACACTGAGCCTGGGCCTGGGCCTGGGCCACTGGGCCACTGGGCCACAGGCCACAGGCCTGGGCCTGGGCCACTGGGCCTGAGCCTGGGCCGCAGGCCACTGGGCCACTGGGCCTGGGCCTGGGCCACTGGGCCTGGGCCACTGGGCCACTGAGCGCAGGCCTGGGCCTGGGCCACTGGGCCCTGGGCCACTGGGCCTGGGCCACTGGGCCTGGGCCACTGGGCCACTGGGCCTGGGCCTGGGCCTGGGCCTGGGCCACTGGGCCACTGGGCCTGGGCCACTGGGCCACTGGGCCACTGAGCCACTGGGCCAGGCCTGGGCCTGGGCACTGGGCCACTGGCCTGGGCCACTGGGCCACAGGCCACAGGCCTGGGCCTGGGCCTGGGCCACTGGGCCTGGCCTGGGCCTGGGCCTGAGCCTGAGCCACTGGGCCACAGGCCACTGGGCCACTGGGCCACAGGCCACAGGCCTGAACCACTAAACCCTAAACCACAAACCACAAACACAAACCCTGGCCACAAACCACAAACCCTAAACCACTAACCTAAACCCTAAACCTAAACCACAAACCTGGGCTAAACCTGGCCACTAAACCCAAACCTAAACCACTAAACCACTATGCGGGATTATTCTCTGGTATGGTAGCTATAATCTACTGTATCTCCTTGTCTCTGTTATTCAATTTATGCGTACTGTGATGTTAGTAACCAATATTTCTTGTGCAACATGTGAATTATAAGTTCTGATTCCTCGGAACAAATATATTCCCTATCTTCGTCTTCATACTTCATTGTCTTCTAACTAGATCAGAAGTATTATTAGAGGGAATTTCTCTACATTCTTCATTAATATGGACAATTCCTACATCATCAATAGCAGCCCTACAAAGATCTATCTTATTGTGGATATCCAATATATTATCATTTTCAAAGTTGGTTAGAATCTCGTAAGGGTTAGGAGTGGTAGGAATATTGTTTTGTGTTAGGTTAGGGTTACGTGAATCTGGGCTAGAAGTGGATAAGTGTACGTTGGTTTGATGAGTTGGAGGTATGTCGGGGTTAGGCATGGTTCTAAGGGTAGTGTCCAAGTTGGAGAAGTGTATTTGTTTAGGGATAGTAGTGGTACGATCTCTAATTTGCGAATGTTGAAGTAGCATGGAGTTATGATGGATTATAGGGGGGCGAACCTGTGTGGAGTAAGTAGGAATGTGTGAGTTATAAGGAGTAATATCATGTGTTGAAGTGGGGTTTCGAACTGTGGGGAGGGGAATAGGTACGGTAGTGGTGGAGCGAACTGGGGAAGGGGGGGGAAGTTTGTTAAAAAGATTAAGTGTAGAAGTATGGTCAAGTAGGGAAGGACTAGGGATATTAGAGTTTCGATCCTGGGTATTGTGGGTAGAAGGAGATTTATTAGAATTATTAAAAGGAGTACTGGGGGGGGATCGATCCTGGGAAGTAGAAGCAGTAGAGGCGTTAATATTTAGGGTAGGTAGTGGTGTTAATGTGGGGGTTCGAACCTGGTTGTTGGAGGGTATAAGTTGGTTATTAATAATAATATTTTCTGTGGGTGTTTCTGTGGGGGTTCGATCACTGGTTTGGGAGGATAGAAGATTATGCGTTGCATTTGTGGTAGTGGGGATTCGATCTAAGGCAAGTGACACGGTAGGGTTAAGAGTTTTGTTGGTATTAGGAGGTGAAAAAGTAATGAGAGGATTTGTGTTTGAGGGGGTTCGAACCAGGGAGGGGCCGATTATTAAAGGAGGATTGTGTGCAGGTGTAGTGGAGGTTCGAACTTGGGTATGTTGGGCTGAATTTTTGTAGGGAATAATAGATAGATGTTCAAGGGTTGTGGGGGTTCGATCATGGGATGCTTGGGTAGTGAGAGGATTAGGGTTTGGGCTATGGGCGGTATTAGGGTAAAGTGGTGGGCTAGGGTTACGGGAATGGGTAGTATTAGGGTTTATGCGTTCCAGATTGGAAGGAAGGGTGTGGGAATTATTTTGTGGAGTAATTTTAGGAATGTGGGGCGTGATTTGAGGGGGAATAAGGTCAAGATTCTGTTGTTGCTCATTTATGGTAGTAATTTGATTCTTAACATGTAGGTTTTGACTATTATTGGGTAGAATTAAACTATTTTGAACTAATATTCCTTTATTAATAGAATCATTATCATTGACAACTAATTCTTTTCCTAAATTATTAATCAGATTAGAATTCGAATTTGAATTATCATTATCATCTAATCTATTATTGGAGTCATTAATATTCTTACCTAGTTGATTATGGTTATTCTTAGGCACATATCTTTTATTTTGAACTACCTTCCAACCATTAATATTATTCAAATCACCTACTACTTTACCACTACCTAATATTCGAACACCTTGTTGAAGAAGTACGTGAATTAAAGAAGGCTTATTGTTAGGAAAATTTAGAAACATTATTCTCCTCATTAATGCAAATTAGGGTTTCTTTTCCTTTACCATTACCGTAATAACCCCTAGGGTTAGGGTTAGGGTTACTTTATGTGCAGTAGCGTACGTCGTCTCCACTCTACTCCATGGATTAACACGCCGTCCCTTCACCTGTCGTCAGTCGGCTATCCCTCCCCCATTTCTACCATCCTCAAGCTGATCCCCTACCCCGCCATTAGAAATATTAAACAATTCAGGGTGCAAATTCCAACAATTATTATGATCATGACCTTGTAGTTTACAATTTTTGCAAAATTTAGGAAGATAATCATAGTTAATAGGAATCCATTGGGATTTAATTTCTTCCCCATTCTTAACCTGTATAAGAACTCTTTTAGGGTGGTTATGAAGTAAATCTAATTCAACTTTGACCTAGCACGGCTAGGTCTAGTTTTGTTAGTGGTAGCAAGATCAATCATTAAAGGCGTACTCTTCTTTGAAGCTAATGAGAAGAGTTGTGCTTTACCAAAATAGTTCGGAAGAGTAGGAAATGAAATCCATGCCATGGCTAAACTTGTTTCTTACGGATTGAACCATGGCGTCCATTTGAATGTCCTCATTGGATAAGACCATCCTTTCTCCTTGATCCAAAACATTGGTTTGGATAGCAATGTCATATAGTCCTCGAAGAGTTTGCATCGAATCAAAATATGTCGATTACATAGTAATCCTATCTTTCCCGTACCTTTGAGCTCGCATTGTTTTGGAAGAATTGTACGAAGAGTAGCAATTTCTGGCCATCCATAACTAAATTTACATCTGTTGCATATTGAAGTTCTTGTTGTTCTCTCATAATTTCGATTTCTTTGATGTCAAACATCACCGTCGGTTCACCATGGATGTATTCTATAGATTTTATAGGAATGGTGTTTACCTTCTGATTATGGCCGACGTTGCTACTGTTTCCGACGTCAATGGTGGTGGTTCCGCCGTCGGTTTGTAGTTGTGGGGGGTTTAAGACGACGGGATGGAAGAGATCGGCGTATGTGGTGGTATTTTGATGATTATGGGTTGTTGTGGTGGATTGTGGTGGCGGGACAACCGACGAGGGTGGCTGTCGATGGCCATAATGGCCATTATGGCGTTATGCTTCGCCGGAGATGGCCGGAGATAGTCGCCGGAATTCGTCCAAGAGAGGAGAGAGAAGAGAGCTTAAAATAAAAATAAAATAAAATTAAAATGTTGGCTTTATTTAGCCGTTGAGTGGTTAATTATTAGTCATTTTTAGCGCGTGGTCTCGGGTTCGAATCCTCCTTATCAACAGACCCCCGGCACGGACTGGAATCGCCTCGACATCACTGCGTTTGGAGGATTTTTATGAGTAATTCCATCCGTGTTAGAGGCTAGGGTTAGCTACTCCCTTGCCTGCGAATGGCAATTAATCTCACCTCTGGCGATATGGGAATCGAACCCAAGACCTCCACACATGGTATCCATTTGGCCCGATGGTCAAGGTTAGACCTCCACGTGGTATCCTTAGCCTAACCGTTGGGCCAAATGGATACCGTGTGAGAGTCTTGGGTTGATTCCTATCGGCGAGGTGAATTGCCATCTGCGAGTGAAAAGATAACCTAAGCCTCTAACACGGAATTACTCGTGAAAATCCTCCAAACGCAGGACAAGCATGGCCCGGCGATGGTCTGTATTGACTAAGAGATTGTACCTAACCACTCAACTAAATAAAGCCAACATTTATCGACATTTGGCATGGTGAAGGTTAGGCTAAGGATACCATGTGTGGGAGGTCTTGGGTTCGATTCCCATGCTCAGAGGTGAGATTAATTGCCATTGCGGGGTGAAGGGTAGCTAACCTAAGCCTCTAACACGGATGGAATTACTCATAAAAATCCTCCAAGCGTGTAGGGACAAGCGGAGGCGATTAGTAGGTCGGTAGGAGGGTGCATTGATAAGGAGGATTCGAACCGAGACCACGCGCTAAAAATGACTAATAATTAACCACTCAGCTAAATAAAGCCAACATTTTTATTTTTAAAAAGCTCTCTTCTCTCCTCTCTTGGGCCAATTGGCGACTATCTCGGCCATCTCGTGAAGCTTCTGGCGCCATAATGGCCATTATGGCGGCTGGACAGCCACCCTCGGTTGTCCGCCACCACAATCCACCTGACAACCCATAATCGTCAAAATACCACATACGCGATCTCTTCCATCCCGTCTTAAACCCCCTGAACAAACCGGCGGAACCACCATTGGCGTCGGAAGCGATGGCGTCGGCCATAATCGGAAGGTAAACACCATTCTATAAAATCTATAGAATACATCCATTGAACCGACGGTGATGTTTGACATCAAAGAAATCGAAATTATGATAGAACAACAGAACTTCAATATGCGATTGTATGTAAATTTAGTTATGGATGGCGAGAAATTGCTACTCTTGCAATTCTTCCAAAACAATGCGAGCTCAAAATGCGGAAAGATAGGATTACTATGTAATCGACGTATTTTGATTCGATCTGAACTCTTGAGGATATGACATTGCTATCGACCAATGTTTTGGATCAAGGAGAAAGGATGGTCTTATCAATGAGGACATTCAAATGGGCCATGGTTCAATCGGAAGAAGAAACAAGTTTAGCCATGGCATGGATTTCATTTCCTACTCTTCCCGAACTATTTTGGTAAAGCACAACTCTTCTCATTAACGGCGGCGATGCGCCTTTAATGATTGATCTTGCTACTAACAAAACTAGACCTAGGCGTGCTAGGTCAAAGTGAATTAGATTTACTTCATAACCACCAAAGAGTTCTTATCTGAGTTAAGAATGGGGAAGAAATTAAATCAATGGATTCTATTAACTATGATTATCTTCCAAATTTTGCAAAAATTGTAAACTACAAGGTCATGATCATAATAATTGTTGGAATTTGCACCAGATTGTTTAATATTGCTAATGGCGGGTAGGGATAAGCTTGAGGATGGTAGAAATGGGGAGGATAGCGACGACGGGCAGGAGGTGAAGGGGATGAAGTGCGGAGCGGAGGGAGTAGGTGGAGATGGCCATGCTGCGGACATAGCGAACCAACCACAACCTAGGGGTTATTACGGTAATGGTAAAGGAAAAGAAACCCTAATTTGCATTAATGAGGAGAATAATGTTTCTCTAAATTTTCCTAACAATAAGCCTTTTAATTAGTGCTTCTCTTGACAAGGTGTTGAATATTAGGTAGTGGTAAAGTAGTAGGTGATTTGAATAATATTAATGGTTGGAAGGTAGTTCAAAATAAAAGATATGTGCCTAAGAATAACCATAATCAACTAGGTAAGAATATTAATGACTCCAATAATAGATTAGATGATAATGATAATTCAAATTCGAATTCTAATCGATTAATAATTTAGGAAAGAATTAGTTGTCAATGATAATGATTCTATTAATAAAGGAATATTAGTTCAAAATAGTTTAATTCTACCCGATAATAGTCAAAACCTACATGTTAAGAATCAAATTACTACCGTAAATGAGCAACAAGAATCTTGACCTTATTCCTCAAATCACGCCCACATTCCTAAAATTACTCCGAAAATAATTCCCACACCCTTCCTTCCAATGCGGGCGCATAAACCTAATACTACCCATTCAGTAACCACAGCCCACCACTTTACCCTAATACGCCATAGCCCAAACCCTAATCCTCTCCTACCCAAGCGTCCATGATCGAACCCACGACCCTGAACATCTATCTATTATTCCTGCAAAATTCAGCCCATACCCAAGTTCGAACCTCGCTACACTGCACAATCCTCCTTAATAATCGGCCCTCCGCAGTTCGAACCCGCCGAACACAAATCCTCATTACTTTTTCACCTCCTAATACCAAAACTCTTAACCTACCGTGTCACTTGCCTTAGATCGAATCGCTACCACAAATGCAACGCATAATCTTATCCTCCCAACCGATGATCGAACCCGCGAACACCCACGAAAATATTGTATTAATAACCAACATACCTCAAACGAGTTCGAACCACATTAACACTACCTACCAAATATTAACGCCTCTCTTCTACACTTGGATCGATCCCCAGTACTCCTTTTAATAATTCTAATAAATCTCCTTACCACAATACCGGGATCGAAACTCTAATATCCCTAGTCCTTCCCCTCTTGACCATACTTACACTTAATCTTTTAACAAACTTCCCCATTCCCGGCTCGCTACTACTATTCCCTCGCGATTCGAAACCCCACTTCAACACATGATATTACTCGCATAACTCACACATTCCTACTCCGCACGGTTCGCCGCATAATCCATCGTAACTCCATGCTACTTCAACATTCGCAAATTAGAGATCGTACACTCTATCCCTAAACAAATACACTTCTCGACTTGGACACTACCGCCAGAACCATGCCTAACCCGACATACCTCCGACTCATCAAACAGCGTGCTTATCACTTCTAGCCCGATTCACGTAACCTCCTAACACAAAACAATATTCCTACACTCCAACCTTGAGATTCTAACCAACTTTGAAAATGATAATATATTGGATATCCACAATAAGATAGATCTTTGTAGAATTTGCTATTGATGATGTAGGAATTGTCCGTATTAATGAAGAATGTAGAAATTCCCTCTAATAATACTTGATCTAGTTAGAAGACAATGGTGCGAGGAAGGCGAAGAGGAAGGAATATATTTGTTACGAGAATCGAACTTATAATTCACATGTTGCACAAAATATTGATTACTAACATTGCAGTGCAGATAAATTGAATAACGAGAGCAGGAGATCTGGTACTATCGATTACCATACGGAGAATAATTCTCTGGCGAATCTGAGGCGAAAATAATAAATACTGTGGACAACAATAACAAAGAAAAGAGAAGCAACATTGATAATCAAACTATTGTTGATAGACAGGGCAGGAACAGACAGATAGAGGACGAAGTCTCCTCAAGAAAAAGAAGTGTGAGTAGATCCAGGAACAATATACCAATGAAGAGTTCCAAAGTTATAGCAGCCCTCCCCAGAAGGAACACCAAAGCTAAATCTAAATGAATGCTATCATCTGGAATATAAGATCGGTTAATACTCAGAAAGCATTTTCAAGACTGATAAATCTCCATCGCAAACATAAGTTCTTTGTGATTGGTATTCTTGAACCCATGCATGATCTACAAAAAATGGAGTGGTGCAGAAGGAAACTAGGCATGGATTATGCTCTTTATAACGCTTCGGAAAAGATATGGGTTTTTGTTGATTCAGAATGGCACCACAATACATTGACAAACAATCCTCAACAGATTACTTTGGCCTTGCAAAATAGGAGTACTCATATGGATTTAGTCTTCACCGTGGTCTATGCAGATTGTGACAGCCGTAATAGAATTCACCTTTGGGACTCTTTATCAGACATGGCGATCTCTATGAATAGTCCTTGGTTGATCGGAGGTGACTTTAATGTTGTCACTAAACAGGAGGAAAAATATGGTGGAAGACCTATTAACAGCAGGGATGTCGATGATTTCAGACATTGTATCCATACATGTAATCTTAATGACTTGGGGTTTAAAGGGTCTACTTATACTTGGTGGAATGGTCGAGCAGGTGATGCCTTTGTGTTTGAGCGACTTGTGGATGTTTAGGTAATGATGAGCTACAACAATTATTCCCGGGTGGAGATTACGCACTTAATTCGCGCGGGTTGGATCATGTACCTCTTTTGATGAATTTCAAGCGGCGAACTCGTCCGTCTGACAAACCATTTCGATTTACGAATTTACGGACTAAACACGAGGATTTCTTGGTATTTGTTGAAGATAGTGGAGAGAACATGCTGATGGCAATACTTTCTGGAAATTCAATACTAAACTGAAAAGGTTAAAAAAAGTACTATCAACTTGGAGCAGGGCTAATTTTGGCAATATTTTCCAAAATATCACGATTTGGAGCAGTTATTAAAACTCACGAGATTTTGTTTGAGCCAGATCCTTGATTGAAAATAGGGTGAGCTTTGCGAGTAAATTTGAAATCTTTGAGGCAAAGTCTATTGAGGAGGATTTCTGAAGCGAAGCGAGGATGTCTTGGTTTCTTGAGGTGACAAAAATTCGAAGTTTTTCATGCTAATGTTAATGGTCGCGCAAGAGGTTCTGACTTAGTAGAATTCGAGGATAAATGCAGCACTTGGCGAGAATGACAAAGACATCGCGGATGAGGCTATCGATTCTACGAGCGGTTTGCGAAGCGACTAATAATCCACAATTTGACTTCTTGGATTTAATAGAGGAAGCGGGTAAGTGGCGAGATGAATGAAAAGGTGATCGATTCCCACTAAAGAAGAGGTTAGAGAAGGCGTCTTTGGTCTCGACCCACACGTTGGAGGTCGGACGGTTTTCATGGTATCTTTTATCGGACACTGTTGGGAGATCATTGGGAATGACGTGTGGACATGATTATTTCTTTCTTGAGGTAGGAGATTCCCGGGTATGTCACTCACGCTAATCTTATTTTAATTCCTAAAAAGCAGTGGTGAATACTTTTGGGGACATCGTCTATCGATCTTAGCAATTTCATTAATAAAATTTTCTCTAGAGTCATCCATAATGAGTTATCACCTTTATTACCTAGCTTGATTTCACGAGAATCAATTTGGTTTTGTCAAAAGCGAAATATTATTGAGAATATTCTTCTTGCTCAGAGATTACCAAAGACATCGGGCTCGAGAAATGCGAATGGTAAGCGTCATAATATTATTATTAAGCTTGACATGACTAAGGCTTATAATGACTTTCTTGGAGCTTTCTAATGGAAGTCTTGCGTAAAATGGGGTTTGGAGAAACCTTTATAGGTCATATTTATGAGTTGGTGGCTCATAATTGGTATTCGATTTTGATTAATGGTCAACTGCATGGTTTCTTCAAGTCTTCTCGAGGGGTAAAACAAGGTGACCCCCTCTCCCCTACCTTATTTATAATTCTTTGAGAAATGTTATCCAGAGCTCTTAATTTACTTAACAGGGACCCGAGATTTCATGGATTTGGGATGCCTAAGCATAGCCCAAAGATTAATCACTTGTGTTATGCTGATGACACTATTATTTTTGCCTCTCACTGTCAGTATTCTTTGCAAAAGATTATGAATGTTTTAAGCAGGTATGAAGAGGTTTCGGGGCAACTTGTGAATAAATCCAAAAGCGCTTTCTATTTACATACATCAGCTACTGAGATAGTTATTCAGGACATCGAACAACTTACAGGTATGTCCCGTCAATCTTTCCCTATTACTTACCTGGGTTGTCCTTTATTTCTGACACTCACAACTTTCCTTTTACAATGATCTCTTAACTAAGATTCAGAACAAACTTCAAGGTTGGAAAGGTAATCTTCTTTCCTTTGGTGGTAGAGCTGTTCTTGTTAATCATGTTTTGCAGGCCATGCCTATGCACCTTTTGTCGGCAACTAATCCTCCAGAGTTTGTCCTTAAAAAGTTATATAAAATATTTTCTCAATTCTTCTGGAGTAATAAAGTGGGCGAGTGGGGACGTCATTGGGCCAGCTGGGAACATATTTGCTTACCAATTTGAGCGGTCTTGGTTTTGAGAGACACGAAAGATATTTCAAAAGCTTTATTTGCTAAGTTGTGGTGGAACTTCAGAACTAAGAACTCGTTATGGAGAGACTTTATGAGCAACAAATATCTTAAATACCATAATCACGCCACGATCCACATAAAGGTTCCTGATTTGGAAGAAAATCTTTGGGCCTTGCGCGACAGTTGATCGATACATCGGTGGCGGACTAAGCAAGTGCGGTATCATACGGGATGATAATTGGGTGGGTTTGGGGCTATTCGAGGTCAGGACAACGTTGTAGTTACAGAAGTCATTCAGATTGTTAGAGATGTGGTCACTAATGGTACTTGGGATGAAGACATACTGTTGCAGAATCTTCCGACAGACCTGGTGGATCGTATTATTCAGGAGGTTATTCCTCCCCGATATGTGGATGTAGTGGATGCGGGAGATAGACCGTGGTGGACTAAAGAGGCTGATGGTGAGTTCACCATTAAATCTGCATGGGAGTTACTACGTAATAGGGGGACTATCTTGGTTAATCATGAGAAAATTTGGGTTAAGGGTCTTCCTTATAAAATTGCCTTTAATATGTGGAGGATTAGGATGAATAAGATTCCTTTGGATGATATTGTGAGAAGTTGGGGGTATGAGATGCCTTCCAAATGTAATTGTTGTAGGAATCCTCAGGAAGAATCTATCGAGCACGTCTTCGCACAGGGTGAGTTAGCACATCAGGTATGGAGACTTTTTTCAGGAGTCGCAGGCATTACTATTACAGGTTTACCACTTGATCAGATCATCAATGAGTGGTGGCATGCGAGTGTGGTACCCAGAATCAAACCCATTTACTATGCTATACCAAGCATCATCACTTGGGAGTTATGGAAAAGAAGGAATGATGTGAGACATGATAGGCAGACTACGGTAGCCAGAGTCATCTATCAGATTTCGGCAACTATACAGAGCTTGGTGAGATTGCGGAGACCGAAGATTAATCCAGTACCTCATAGATGGAATGATATTCTTATTCGACTTAAGGAAGAGGTTGAGATTCCTAAAGTCACTTTGGTCTTATGGTGCTTTCCGACGACTGGAAGTTGGAAATGTAATACTGATGGGGCTACCAGAGGCAATCCAGGGAGAAGCTCTTTTTCTTTTTGTGTAAGGGATGATTTAGGCAACTTGGTTTATGCAGAGGCTAAAGAAATCCAGGAGGCTACTAATACGGTATCAGAGGCTAGGGCTATCTTAGAGGCAGTCAGATTCTGTAAAAGAAGACAACAGCATTCATATATTATTGAGACTGATTCTAGACTTATGCTAATGGTTCTTATGAAAAAGTGGAAACCCCCTTGGAGAATTATCATTTGGGTCGAGGAGATTTTTGAGATGATAGCGAGGCCAATGTTACTTTTCAAGATATCATGAGAGAAGGCAATCGGTGGCGATCACCTGGCTAATTTGGCTCTTGGATTGGTAGGTTGAGGCACATGATTTGATCAATTGGATAGTAAAGGCGGGAGGATTCTCAATTGTGACAAGATTCAATGCCCTTATCTCGGGATAAAGGCAGGAGTTATTGATGGATTGTTCAATGCGTGAGGTGTTGGTCGGACAGACACTATTATGCTCACGACCTGCGGGAGAAGCATAATAGGACCACTTCTACTAACTTGGTTTGCTTTTTGCGGGTAAAACATCATTCATTACTACGAGGAAAGCGGCATGCATGGATCTTACAGAGCACCTGGATATACACAAACATAGGAGAGAGGAACAGGACAGCTGGAGGTAGCAGACTCAGAAGATTACTGACTGGATATCTGGACTACATCACATTACTATTCGAGAGATCTGTACATGCCGAAATCCGGAGTGCAGACTTGGAGGACCCATGATACGAGACCATACCTCTTTACATAGTAGAGGACTTTACGGCGAAGAGACGGTATCACAGGTCTTCACAGACATGATCATAGAGAGCAGAGACTTCACTTCAGAGTTATTCAGCGTTTACAGACACAGACTGTTGGAGAACACTGGAACTATGAGGTGACCTATCACCAGCGAGTGGTATTAGCATCTAGTTATGCTCATTCTCCTGGTGGTGCGACACCACATAGGGAAGGTTATCTTTGCGGTTTGGTATGTGACAGATATGATGATGGATTGCAGAGTTTTAGAGACATAATCTTCAGCAGAGGCGAGTATCGACAGGATGGTGCATCTAGGGCTCGGGGGACACAATCCTATTCGACACACTATCACCTCCTTACATTGGGAAATTTCACTTGAGATTCCCCCTACAGTGGCAGACTTTCTTTAGACTAGATCTTTTTTATAGTTTTTACATTTTCTATTGTCATTTTGGACACATAGATCCAAAATGATACATAGGTTATTGTTTCATTTGTAGCCTGTTGGCATTCATTTCTAAAACTCTGTATGTTTTTTTTTTTTTTATTTTTCATTATTAATAAAATAACCTAGGCCCACAAGCCTAGTGGATTATCTAAAAAAAAAAAAAAAAAAAAAACCCTAAACCCTAAACCCTAAACCCTAAACCCTAAACCCTAAACCCTAAACCCTAAACCCCCCATTCTTCTTGAAAGAGATTTGAATTTTTTGCTCTCCCCTCTCTCCTCCCTCAATTCGTCAAACCCTACCCCTTAGCCACTTTTTCCGGCCGCCATGGCGTTATGTAACCGGCCACCTCCGTGGTCGGCCACCCTCCCCTCCACCCCACCTTCTCCGACAAGGTCAGATCGACCACTCCGCCTTTCCGCAGATGCGTGGCGGTGAAACCCTAGTTCCGCCGTCGCCTCCCCACCCCCTCTTCCCTCGAATTCCGTGACTCTAAAGCCCATCACATATCTCCATGGTGAGCCTATAGTTATGTTTGAAGAGGAAGAAATTGATATGATGATTCAAGAACAAGATTTGAAACTTGCAGTTATTGGTAAGTTTTCAAATGGTTGGAGTGATTTCGATTTTCTAAGGAAGGAGATCCCTAAACAATGTGGTTTAAAATCTGAGGTTACAATAGGGTTGTTGTATAATCGTCATGTTCTTATTCGATGTACAATTGAAGAAGATTATGATACTTTGATGTCAAGCCCTAGCTTTTGGATTAAAGAAAAAAATAAGATGTTGTTAATGAGAACTTTTATTTGGGATGTTGCATTTAATCCAGAGGAGGAATCAAACATTGCTTGGGGATGGATTTCGTTTCCAAACCTTTCACCCAATTTCTATGGCCATTCGGCCCTATTCTCGTTGGCGGCTGCGGTGGGGAGACCATTAACCCTAGATTCGGCCACAATGAAGAAGACAAGGCCTAGTTGTGCTAGGGTTAAGGTTGAAGTGGACTTGTTGAAAACTCATCCTCAAAAGATTCAAATCACATTCAAAAAGAATGGAATTGTACATACAAAATGGCAAAAAATTAGATTTGATTTTTTACCAAAGTATTGTACTAATTGCAAGCTTCAAGGACATGATATTGAAGGATGTTGGAAGTTAAATCCGGATTTGAGGCCAAAGAAAGATGACAAAGGTAACGGATCTTCAGAAAAGGTGGTGGATTTGGCAAAAGGTAATTCTCACAATCTCACTCTTACTTCTTCTACCCCCAAAACTCACGTCCAACCCCCCAAAAAATTAAATTCCGACGGTTGGCACGTGGTCACCGGAAAAAATCAAAGAAAAAACACAAATCCTCACCAAAAAATCCCCTCAAACACTATTCCGGCGATTGTGGATGAAATTCCGACCAATTTGGAGGTCGGAACCACCACCACATCGTCGAAACAGACCCCACCGACGAAAAACCCACAAAATTTAAGCCTAGGAAAATTTTCCGACGTCGGAACCACCGCCGCCACCCCCCCAGGTCATCGGAACCCTACCGGCGGCCTCACGACGCGGAACCTAACTCGACACCCCAGACCCACCACCCACCGTCATTACACACAAAACCCCTAACCCACCAGCCGCCATGGCGATGGGCACAACCCAAAACCATTACCCAAAACCTAATCTACCGCAAACCACTAGCGCCACCGCTGATGAAACCACGGCCGACCCATGACCCAGATCTCACCCCCGCCCCCTCCCATACCCACCCCCCATCCCACTTACCCATCTGCCCCCCTCGTCCTACCACCCTTAGCCAAAACCACCTTAAAAAACCCTAAACAACCATGCGAAACCCTACCCGCAACATCAACCCGACCCGACCCACTGACCCGACCCGACCCATTAACCCGACCCGCAACCCTACCCATGACCCAGATCGATCCCCCACCCTCTTCCAGACCCTCCCCCCCACCCACAGACCCCCCTCCCCCCCTCGTCCATACCACAACATCCGAAAACCCCACTTTAAAACCCGTCGAAACCCAACAAGCTGATTTGACCCGACCCGACCCTATGACCCGTTCAAATTCGGCCCCAACCCTAACCCCTGTGGCCCACCTACCCTACCCCCCCTCAAGGCCATGGGCCAGACATCATTCCCCACCCCCCTCTGTCGATACCACCCCCCTTAACCCTAAAATACCCTCGGAAACCCTACCCGACCCACGGACCCGACCCGACCCGGAAACCCAACCCGGAAACCCGACCCGAAATGAAAACCAGACCCCTCACCCCCATACCCAGCAAACCCCCCCACAACCTCAAACCATTACCCCCTTAAAACCTCTAAATAAAAAGGCCCAAACCCAAAGCCCAAACACACTTCAAAAAATTCAAGAAAATCCAAGTCCAAATTCTATTTCGGATACGGGCTCCACTACCCATCCTCAAACAACATCAAATACAAAGCCCAATACTATTTCAAAACCCTCAAACACAAAAACCCTCACCCAAACGGCTTAAAAATGCTTTTTCATTCCTCATGACCTTGTACTTTGAATAAATCCTCGTGAAATTCCTTCAATCCTACCACGTCCAAACCTTTGATGCGATAGTGTAAGGAGGAAGTGGTGTGATCTGGAAGGAGAAGAGTCTAATAATGATTATGAGCACAAGTGGTGAGAATCGGACATTATGCCGGAGGCCTTTGATAAGGAAATGGAATTGGAAGGTGAATTCTGCGTATGACAAAGTTTGAGGATGTTTTAAAGGACACCTAGCGGTGAAATGCACATGGTATGCAGGAATATTTGGAGATGTTTGTCCCCTCGTAAGAAGATAGACAGAATGGGCCTTGGAAATGTTTGAACTGAACCAAGCCCACTAAGCTGTTGATGGAGATTGAGGGCGACATTCTAGATGACGAGGAGCTTCAGATAGCACTTGGACACATGTTTCATGGTGTCCCGACCTGAAAATATGTTTGAAGAGATGAAGAGATTAGAAGCAATACCCACCCACTAAGAAAGGAGCGGGGACTTCATCAACACATAATCTTCGCCAACGAAAGGAAGCTAGTAAGCCGACTATTCCGTTGTCAGTTACCACTAGGTCAAAGAAGAAATGATTCTATACCATGGACTACAAGAAGACAAGGAAGAGAAGGTACTTGGATTAGAAGATTTTATAAGTTCAGAGTGTAGGTTTCCTAGCTTTGTTCTTATATTACTACTCTATCTTAGTATCATCAATTGTAACATCATCATAGAGTGCATTATAAACTCTATGATGATCATAGCTTATCTCATTTTAGCTTCTTCCTTCTTTTTACATTCGGGATAGACTAATACTTCGCCTAGTCAGGACTAGCAGGCGAAGTAAAGGGCTATTCCTTTATTAGTTTGTAACTCCATACGGCCCTTTTCATACATTATTAATAAAAACACAGGCAAAGTGCGGATGATTACTCAAAAAAATAAAAAAAAAAAAAAACCCTAAACCCTAAACCCAAAACCTAAACCTAAACCCTAAAACCCTAAACCACAAACCTAAACCCACAAACCTAAACCCTAAACCACTAAACCCTAAACCACAAACCTAAACCCTAAACCTAAACCACAAACCTAAACCAAACCACAAACCCTAAACCCTAAACCCTAAACCCTAAACCCTAAACCCTAAACCCTAAACCCTAAACCCTAAACCCTAAACCCTAAACCCTAAACCCCGGCTAAATAAAGCCAACATTTAAACATTTTTAAAACATTTTTAAACGTGTGAGCGATGAACGCCGCGATCTTTGCCGCGGTGTTTCATCGGTCCGACTCGGCCACTTTAGGCAACGGCACCACCACCAAAAGCTTCGTCTCGCCGAGGCCGTCATTACCATACATACCACGAACGTCGATTCTTCCTATAACGACGGGAATTTCAGATCGAAAAAACTCCCAGTTTTTCCGATCGTCTTTTCCACTTTCCGTGACTCGATCGAGTTGACGGACGGGGGTAGTACCATCAGATTCGTCTTCTCCTCCCCGTCATTCCTATACCCACCACCACCCTCGATTCCAACTATAACGTCGATTCACTCGAACCTCCATCACCGAAACCCTAGCCGCCGCCACTCCTTTTCCGGCCAACTGAGGTACTATCGACGGTCGGGGGTGGCACCAGTAGACTCGTCGTCCTCAGCCCGTCACGTTGCACCCACCCTCAACCTCCAATTCATTCCAGATCGACGGGACCACCACTTCGTTTTTTCCGATCGTTCTTGACTAAATTCCGGTCGTTTCAGGTAGTGTTGTGGGTCGTGGGTGGTACCATTGTGTTTGTCTCAACAAGATCTACAATTCCCACTAAACGCCGACGCTCAACACTCGTTTTTTCACAACTGCCATTTTTTCCGGCGAGGTAGCGGCGGCAATGGCGATGGCCATTTGCGACCACCTGTTGAGGTTGTCCAGTCCATTTCTCCTGATTTTCCACCTCTAATGACCCCTCAATGCAATAATTCATTGACTTTGGATCAAAATGGTATTTTCCGGCGAACAACGACGCCAAACAGTGGCGGTACAGCGGTGGTGCAGCCACCACTGGCGGCATTTCAGCCCGGTCCTAAACCTGGAATTCAGTTTGCTCATGTTCTTCAATCATCATCTCCGACAACTGGATTAGCGGGTTCTTACAAAGCTCAGAACGGTCAAAAACCACCTCCGTTAGCACCTAAACAGGTAAATTATCTACGGAGAACTACATTATTGCTTGTAAATCAAATTGATGTGTTAATTGCGCGTCAAGAATTGAAATGGCGGTGATAGGTAAATTTAGTCATGGCATGCCTCATAGATGTTCTAAGGATGAATTACCTAAGCGATTGGCGAAAGCCCAAGTTAGAATTGGTTATCTTTTTAGCCGTCATATTCGATTCGATGCTCATTGAAGAAGATTATGATACGCTTATGTCCATCTCTTCCGACTTTGATATAAAAGACAAGAGGAATCCTATCCTTTACGCACTATGAAATATGATGTTTCCTTTGACCTACAAAAGAAACTAGTATAGCTTGGCTTGGGTTTCATTCCCTAACCTTCCACTTTACTTTGATGAGTCTATCTGTTGTCGATTTGTACGTGGTGGGTAGACCCATTTGTGTTGATCGGCAACCAAAAATATGACGTCTAGTTGTGCTAAGGTTAAGGTCGAACTAGATTTGTTCGTCAACATCCCAAAATATCCAAATCCAAATTGCTACGGAAGGAGGAATTCAAACAAACTCTTACAAGATTCGGTTTGACTTTCTCCCAAAGTATTGCACTAATTGTTCCTCAAGGACATGATGTGCACGGTGTTGAAACTCAATCACGAGATGAGACCTTCGAAGGACAAAGAAAATACACATCCTGTTCCCCCTCCTCCAAAAGACAACCCACAAACCCCAAATCCCCTGAATAAGCCACACAAAACAAACAATCCACCCAACAATCCAAATCCACCAAAGAAACCCCAAACTACAAATCAAGCCAAAGAAGCCCCAAAATCCAAATGACGCAAGCGGTTGCTAGTAAAAAGAAAGAAAAATACTCCAAGTCCAAAAGCCAAAAACCAAAAATACTGGAATCAAATCCATTTCAAATATCTAAAGTTAACCAAAACAACCTCGAACAAAAACACACAAGTCTCTATAGCACACCACCCACAAATTCCAATCACCCCACTCCATTACCTACCCCACACCTACTCTCCAAAGAACAAAACCCCTCCTTTGATTCATGGCACAATCCCTTCCCACATTGCTAGCACCTCCTACGCCTTACCTATCCCGGCCCTCTACTATAACCCAGCCATTTACCACAACTCAAACCCCACCTGAGACCTCCCACCCTCCCCCTCCTATTGAGCCAAACCCACCAGAGACCACCCCACACCTATCCTCACCCGACGTCACACCCTTTATTCCACCTGAACCCATCCCACCTCCCACTGAACCTACCCTTCCTCCAGATACTACACCCTTCCCGCCACTCACCCTTACTCACCCTGTATCCCCACTGGATATTGGGAAAGCCAAAGCTAAACGCCCTATATTCTCCTCCGCACCCTCATCCCCTACCTCACCAAAATGTATCCTTCGTCGGGACCCATTCTTGATTGGCATTAATCTTGAGCTACCTTCACTAGCCAAGAATTTTGTGCCGTTGAACCAAGCTTGTACTAGCATTCCCTCTTCCGGTAGTGTGGGGAGAATTTGTGGTAATGAGCTTGTTATTGCTGATAATGATGATATTGAGGTGGAGGTTGATACCCGAGAATACATGGTTGACGAAGATGATAATTTTGTTGACATGGCTGACTTGTTTGATGAGGATAGGGATACAGTGGTTGACAAACCAGCTATAAGAGACTTCACTCCTGAGGTTTCGCCTTTTGCTATAGAGGATTCGGATCCTTTTATGGGCATAATACTCGAGGGTAAGGAGATCCCACAGGTTACACCAGCGTTACCGATTGGTTTGGATAGGGCTATTCCTATTAGGAACATGGACATTCAGGATCAGAGGCTGCGAATGGTGATGAAGCTAACTGAGCAGTGCACAGATTTTATCAACATATTCATGGATGCGAGAAAGGCACAGTTGTGGCGTCGAAGCGGCGAGTTTGTGACAGCGAACAACTACGGCCCATCTTTGGATATCATTACGAGCTCTTCACGAGGCGGATGCAGGTTGCGAACACATCAACCCTACACTCTTCATCGCATGCAGCAGCGGATGATAGCGAGATATGACAACCAGCAATGATAAATACATGAAGTTTGATACTAAGAAGTTAGATCGGACACTCGGGCCATGGCGGATGCATTGCTAGCTCGGCCGGACAACCCCATTGATTCCAATACAGAATCTTGCTCAGGATTACACATCGCAACCTCATCCATCACTACTAGATCCAGATCGGTCCGGACCGGGACTCCTTTTACATGATCAGTTTTAGAGTATTTGGGGATGGAGATGAGACACCTCAGTTGAAGACTTTGTATGCCGAGGTAGCTTATAGCTTTAGGCTTACATTGTATCTTCATTTTGTTTGTATCGCATTTGTAGTATCATCATCGTATGTTATAAACTCGGTGATGATCATTGCTATTTGATTATTGCTTCTTCTTTCTTTTGCACTCCTGGCGATAGCAGTGTATTTCCACTACGGGGCCCATGTACTTTCCTTTGATATATAAAATAACCTAGGCCTGGCACAGTGGATTATCCAAAAAAAAAAAAAAACCCTAAACCCTAAACCCTAAACCCTAAACCCTAACCCTAAACCCTAAACCCTAAACCCTAAACCCTAAACCCATCCAACAGCATTTGGCCCAATGGTCAAAGGTTAGGCTAAGGATACCATGTGTGGGAGGTCTTGGGTTCGATTCCCCATATCAGAGGTGAGATTAATTGCCATCTGCGGGGTGAAGGAGTAGCTAACCTAAGCCTCTAACACGGATGGAATTACTCATGAAAAATCCTCCACGTGTAGGGACAAGCGGAGGCGATTCCGTGGGTCCAGGAGGGGTGCATTGATAAGGAGGATTCGAACGAGACCACGCGCTAAAAATGACTAATAATTAACCACTCAACGGCTAAATAAAGCCAACATTTTTATCCAACAGCATTTGGCCCAATGGTCAAAGGTTAGGCTAAGGATATCTTGTGTGGGAGGTCTTGGGTTCGATTCCCCATATCAGCAGAGGTGAGATTAATTGCCATTCTGCAGGGGCAAGGGGAGTAGCTAACCCTAAGCCTCTAACACGGATGGAATTACTCATAAAAAATCCTCCAAACGAGTAGGGACAAGCGGAGGCGATTCCAGTAGGTCGGTAGGAGAAGTGCATGATAAGGAGGATTCGAACCGAGACCACGCTAAAAATGACTAATAATTAACCACTCAACGGCTAAATAAAGCCAACATTTTATCCAAAATCAATTTGCCCAATGGTCAAAGGTTATGCTAAGGAAACCAAGTGTGGGAGGTCTTGGGATCGAATCCCCATATCAGCAGAGCAGAGAATAATTGCCATTCTGCAGGGCTGAAGGAGTAGCTAACCTAAGCCTCTAACACGGATGGAATTACTCATAAAAATCCTCCAAACGTGTAGGGACAAGCGGAGGCGATTCCGTAGGTCGTAGGAGAAGTGCATTGATAAGGAGGATTCGAACCGAGACCACGCGCTAAAAATGACTAAATAATTAACCACTCAACGGCTAAATAAAGCCAACATTTTTATCCAACAGCATTTGGCCCAATGGTCAAAGGTTAGGCTAAGGATACCATGTGTGGGAGGTCGAGTTCGATTCCCATATCGCCAGGTGAGATTAATTGCCATTCTGCAGGGCGAGGAGTAGCTAACCTAAGCCTCTAACACGGATGGAATTACTCATAAAAATCCTCGCGTGTAGGGACAAGCGGAGGATTCCAGTAGGTCGGTAGGAGTGTTGATAAGGAGGATTCGAACCCGAGACCACGCGCTAAAAATGACTAATAATTAACCACTCAACGGCTAAATAAAGCCAACATTTTTATCCAATGACATTTGGCCCAATGGTCAAAGGTTAGGCTAAGGATACCATGTGTGGGAGGTCTTGGGTTCGATTCCCATATCATCGAGGTGAGATTAATTGCCATTGCGGGGTGAAGGAGTAGCTAACCTAAGCCTCTAACACGGATGGAATTACTCATGAAAAATCCTCCAAACGTGTAGGGACAAGCGGAGGCGATTCCAGTAGGTCGGTAGGAGAAGTGCATTGATAAGGAGGATTCGAACCCGAGACCACGCTAAAAATGACTAATAATTAACCACTCAACGGCTAAATAAAGCCAACATTTTATCCAAGACATTTGGCCCAATGGTCAAAGGTTAGGCTAAGGATACCATGTGTGGGAGGTCTTGGGTTCGATTCCCATATCAGCGGTGAGATTAATTGCCATTCTGCGGGGTGAAGGAGTAGCTCACCCTAAGCCTCTAACACGGATGGAATTACTCATAAAAAATCCTCCAAACGTGTAGGGACAAGCGGAGGGCGATTCCGTAGGTCCAGGCCGGAGGGGGGGTCTGATGATAAGGAGGATTCGAACCCGAGACCACGCGCTAAAAATGACTAAATAATTAACCACTCAACGGCTAAATAAAGCCAACATTTTATCCAACAGCATTTGGCCCAATGGTCAAAGGTTAGGCTAAGGATACCATGTGGGAGGTCTTGGGTTCGATTCCCATCATCGTAGGTGAGATTAATTGCCATTCTGCGGGGGTGAAGGAGTAGCTAACCTAATCCTCTAACACGGATGGAATTACTCATGAAAAATCCTCCAAACGTGTAGGGACAAACGGAGGCGATTAAGTAGGTCGGTAGGAGAAGTGCATTGATAAGGAGGATTCGAACCGAGACCACGCGCTAAAAATGACTAATAATTAACCACTCAACGGCTAAATAAAGCCAACATTTTTATCCAACGACATTTGGCCCAATGGTCAAAGGTTAGGCTAAGGATACCATGTGTGGAAGTAGTGGGTTCGATTCCCATATCATCGAGGTGAGATTAATTGCCATTCTGGGGTGAAGGAGTAGCTAACCTAAGCCTCTAACACGGATGGAATTACTCATGAAAAATCCTCCAAACGTGTAGGGACAAGCGGAGCGATTCCGTAGGTCCAGGTAGGAGAAGTGCATGATAAGGAGGATTCGAACCGAGACCACGCGCTAAAAATGACTAATAATTAACCACTCAACGGCTAAATAAAGCCAACATTTTTATCCAACAGCATTTGGCCCAATGGTCAAAGGTTAGGCTAAGGATACCATGTGTGGAGGTCTTGGGTTCGATTCCCATGCTCAGAGGTGAGATTAATTGCCATTCTCAGGGGTGAAGGAGTAGCTAACCTAAGCCTCTAACACGGATGGAATTACTCATAAAAATCCTCCAAACGTGTAGGGACAAGCGGAGGCGATTCCGTAGGTCGGTAGGAGGTGCATTGATAAGGAGGATTCGAACCCGAGACCACGCGCTAAAAATGACTAAATAATTAACCACTCAACGGCTAAATAAAGCCAATTTTAAAATCCAACAGCATTTGGCCCAATGGTCAAAGGTTAGGCTAAGGATACCATGTGTGGGAGGTCAAGGGTTCGATTCCCCATATCAGCAGAGGTGAGATTAATTGCCATTCTGCAGGGGCAAAGGGAGTAGCTAACCCTAAGTCTCTAACACGGATGGAATTACTCATAAAAAATTCTCCAAACGTGTAGGGACAAGCGGAGGGCGATTCCGTAGGTCGGTAGGAGAAGTGCGATGATAAGGAGGATTCGAACCCGAGACCACGCGCTAAAAATGACTAATAATTAACCACTCAACGGCTAAATAAAGCCAACATTTTTAAACATTTTTTGACTTAGCAAAATTTTGCTCTCCCCTCTCTCCTAAAAAACGTGAAAACCCTAGCCTAGCCGCCACCCCCATTCCGGCCACCATGGCCGTTGTGGCCACCGGCCGACCACCTCCTGTGGTCGGCCACCACCCCTCCACCATTTCCCACCCCCACCTTTCGTAAATCCTAAAATCGACCCCTTTGGTTCCGTCGAGATGCAGTGGCGGTGTCAAACCCTAACGCCGCCGTCACTCTTTCCCCCTCCTCTTCGAACTTCGTGCCTCTTAAACCTATCACCTATCTTCATGGTGAACCTACAATTATGTTTGAGGAGGAAGAAATTGAAGTTATGATTGAACAACAAAATTTGAAACTTGCGGTGATTGGTAAGTTTTCAAATGGTTGGACGGATTTTGATTTCTTGCGAAAGGAAATTCCTAAGCAATGTGGATTAAAATCTGAGGTTAATATAGGGTTGTTGCATAATCGTCATATTCTAATTCGTTGTTCTATTGAAGAAGATTATGATGTTTTGATGTCAAGCCCTAGTTTTTGGATTAAAGAACGAAACAAGATGTTGTTGATGAGAACATTCATTTGGAATGTTAACTTTAATCCGGAAGAGGAGTCAAATATAGCTTGGGGATGGATCTCATTTCCCAATATCCCGCCAAACTTTTTTGGCCATTCGGCCATGTTCACTTTAGCTTCAGCGGTGGGGAAACCTATTGCCCTAGATTCGGCCACCATGAAGAAGACAAGGCCAAGTTGTGCTAGGGTTAAGGTTGAAGTGGACTTATTAAAAATTCACCCTCAAAAAATTCAAATCTCTTTCAAGAAGAATGGTATTGTTCATACAAAAGTACAAAAAATTAGGTTTGATTTCATTCCTAAGTCATGATATTGCAAATTACAAGGTCATGATATTGAAGGATGTTGGAATTTAAATCCGGATTTGAGACCAAAGAAGGATGACAAAGGTGATGGATCTATGGAAAAGCGTGGTTGACAAAGGTAACCTTCAAAACCCTACCCCCCCTTCTACTTCCGTCAAAACCCACCTCCCAGATCCGAAACCCAATAAACCCCACGGATGGCGGAGAGTGCGGAAAAAGAAAAAAATACCACCAATCAAAACCCCAAACCAATTTTCCGGCAACCTTGGTGGTGGAACCACCATCACGTCAAATCGACCCGGCGAAAAATCCAAAAACCTACCCAAAGAAATTTCCGACGGAAATAATGGCGCGGAAAAACCACTGGAACCTACGCCTGGCCGCGGAACCCTCTGACCCACCTGAACCACCCACCGCGTCGCTCCCGCCTAGCCCAAAGCCGCTTTGCTGGGCCTAACCCTAACCCTAAACAACTAAGCCCAAACCCTAATCCACCCCCAACCACAGCGCCAACCCGCCAACGAAACCCTACCAGACCCGACCATGACCTGCACCACACCCACCCCGCGGACCCATCCCCAACCCACGCACTCCCGCCGTTACCCCTGCAGCCACCACCTCAAAAACCCTAAAACCCATCAAAACCCTACGCAACGTTGACCCGACCCGACCCATTAACCCGACCCATGACCTGCACTCCCACCCCGCTGCACCCATACCCCTATCCTACCTACCCTTGACCCAACCCCGGATCCAAACCCTTCAAAATTCTCGAAACCACGACGATTTAACGACCACCCATTGACGATCCAACTCACCCTACACCCATTTAACCCAACTACCCTACCCCCGGTACCCAGATCCTGAACATCGCTCCCCTAACCTCACCCCGCGTAAAACTACCCCAAAAACCTAAGCCCACCTTTAACAATACCCAGGCAGGCCGAACCTAAACGACCAATCACCTAACCCGACCCAAAGAACCATTTAAAATTACCCCCTCTATTCCCACGTACTCAACCCATACCCACTAAACCTATATATCCTAAACCCGTGACTCCACCCCCTGAAACAGTGACCACCCCAAATCGGACCCCAAAGCCCAACCACTTTTAAAACAACCCAAGAAAATTCAAGTCCAAATTCAGTTTCGGATACGGGCTCCACTACTCAACCTCAAACAAAATCAATCACCAAGCCCAAAAGTACTTCAAAGCCCACAAACACAAAGAACCCATCGGCCCAAAATTGGCTTAAGAATGCCTTTTCCTTCCCTCCACAACCTTGTACATTGAATAAATCCTCATCAGACATTCCTTCCAATAAAACTACCACTGCCATTCCGTTGGGTACTGATAGTGACAGGAGGAAGTGGGGTGAGACAGATGGATATGTTTCACAGGGTTCTTCACACAAGCTATCAAAAGCTGAGATTGCAGAACTTCGTGAAGCCTTTGATCAGGAAATGGAAAGTGATGGTGAATTCTATGGTATGACCAATTTTGAAGATGTCTTAAGGAATTCCGACATGATCATTGCCTCCACAGAAGATAGACGGGATTGGATCATGGAACCGTATGAACCTGAACCAAGACCACTTGCTATTGATGAAGGTATAGAAGAAGATATACTTGATGATGAGGAGCTTCAGATAGCACTTAGTCACATGTTTCAGGGCGTCCCTGATGCAGCGGATATGTTTGCTGAGATGAAAAGAATTGAGGAAGCAATACCCAAGGCTAGAATAGAAGTTGAGTCTTCAACAGCACGGCAAGGTAAACAAGCTAAAAAGCCGACAATCCCATTGGCAGTAACCACAAGATCAAAGAAGAAATGATTCTATACCAAGGATTATTAGATGACGAGGAGGACAAGGTACTTGGGTTTGAAGATTTTATAAGTACAGAGTTTAGAGTTCCCAACTCTGTGATTATATTATTATTCTACCTTAGTATCATCAATTGTAATATTATCATAGAGTGCATTATAAACTCTATGATGATCATAGCTTATCTAATCTTAGCATCTTCCTTCTTTTTACATTCGGGATAGACCTAAGCTTCGCCTAGATAGGGTTAGCAGGCGAGATAGGACATGTCCTGATAGAGTCTGTATTCCCCCTTTTTGGGCACCTGTTTCATTTCTGTTATTAATAAAATAACCTGGGCCAACAAGCCTGGATGATTACTTAAAAAAAAAAAAAAAAAAAAACCCTAAACCCTAAACCCTAAACCCTAAACCCTAAACCCTAAACCCTAAACCCTAAACCCTAAACCCTAAACCCTAAACCCTAAACCCTAAACCCTAAACCCTAAACCCTAAACCCTAAACCCTAAACCAGAAACCCTAAACCCATCCAATGAGATTTGGCCCAATGGTCAAAGTTAGGCTAAGGATGCTCCTTGCAGGAGACCGTGGGTTCGATTCCCAACATGCAGGTGAGATTAATTCCTTGCAATTTTATTCGAATGCTCTTGACGAGGCGAATAAAAGGGGTTGGGCCTGCTCGAGTACCGTCGGCTAAACGGATTCCTCTATACCTACAAGAGGGCCCGATTAAAAAGGACACTCGGGCGTGCCCATGCCCGGCGAGTGGTTGGTCTGACCTCAAACGGTATGGGCGGTTGTCTAAGCCGGAGGGGGTGCCTATTGTTAAGCCGACTCGAACTCAGGGCCTTCAAGCATATGGGAAACACATAATAAAATGACTAAATAATTAACCACTCAACGGCTAAATAAAGCCAACATTTGATCCAACAGCATTTGGCCCAATGGTCAAAGGTTAGGCTAAGGATGCTCCGCATGCGAGAGGCGTGGGTTCGATTCCATAACAGCGGTGAGATTAATTTCTTGCAATTTTATTCGAATGCTCTTGACGAGGCGAATAAAAGGGGTTGGGCCTGCTTGAGTACCGTCGGCTAAGCGGATTCCTCTATACCTACAAGAGGGCCCGATTAAAGGACACTCGGGCGTGCCCAAGCCCAGTGAGGAATTGGTTGCATGACCTCAAGCGGTATGGGGCGGTTGTCTGGCGGAGGGTGCCTATTGTTAAGCCGACTCGAACTCAGGGCCTTCAAGCACATGGGAAACACATAATAAAATGACTTAATAATTAACCACTCAACGGCTAAATAAAGCCAACATTTTTATCCAACAGCATTTGGCCCAATGGTCAAAGGTTAGGCTAAGGATACCATGTGTGGGAGGTCTTGGGTTCGATTCCCATGCTCAGAGGTGAGATTAATTGCCATTCTGCGGGGTGAAGGAGTAGCTAACCCTAAGCCTCTAACACGGATGGAATTACTCATAAAAATCCTCCAAACGTGTAGGGACAAGCGGAGGCGATTCCAGTAGGTCGGTAGGAGAGTGCGTTGATAAGGAGGATTCGAACCCGAGACCACGCGCTAAAAATGACTAAATAATTAACCACTCAACGGCTAAATAAAGCCAACATTTTTATCCAACAGCATTTGGCCCAATGGTCAAAGGTTAGGCTAAGGATGCTCCCTTGTGCAGGAGACCGTGGGTTCGATTCCCAATGCCAGGTGAGATTAATTCCTTGCAATTTTATTCGAATGCTCTTGACGAGGCGAATAAAAAGGGGTTGGAGCCTGCTTGAGTACGTCGGCTAAGCGGATTCCTCTATACCTACAAGAGGGCCCGATTAAAAAGGACACTCGGGCGAGCCCAAGCCAGGGAATTGGTTCAGTCTGACCTCCAAGCGGTATGGGTAGGTTGTCTAAGCGGAGGGTGCCTATTGTTAAGCCGACTCGAACTCGGGGCCTTGACACGGGAAACATAATAAAATGACTAAATAATTAACCACTCAACGGCTAAATAAAGCCAACATTTTATCCAACGAGATTTGTGATGGTCAAAGGTTAGGCTAAGGATACCATGTGTGGGAGGTCTTGGGTTCGATTCCCATGCTCGTGGTGAGATTAATTGCCATGCGGGGTGAAGGGAGTAGCTAACCTAAGCCTCTAACACGGATGGAATTACTCATGAAAAATCCTCCAAACGTGTAGGGACAAGCGGAGCGATTCCAGTAGGTCGGTAGGAGGTGCGTTGATAAGGAGGATTCGAACCGAGACCACGCGCTAAAAATGACTAATAATTAACCACTCAACGGCTAAATAAAGCCAACATTTTTATCAACAAAGATTTGGCCCAATGGTCAAAGGTTAGGCTAAGGATGCTCCTCATGCGAGAGGCCGTGGGTTCGATTCCCAATGAGGTGAGATTAATTCCTTGCAATTTTATTCAATGCTCTTGACCAAGGCGAATAAAAGGGTTGGGCCTCGCAGTACCGGCGTCGGCTAAGCGGATTCCTCTATACCTACTGAGGGCCCACGATTAAAGGACACTCGGGCGAGCCCAAGCCAATGAGGAATGGTTGGTCTGACCTCAAGCGGTATGGTAGGTTGTCTAAGCGGAGGGTGCCTATTGTTAAGCCGACTCGAACTCGGGGCCTTGACACGGGAAACACATAATAAAATGACTAAATAATTAACCACTCAACGGCTAAATAAAGCCAACATTTTTTATCCAACAAAGATTTGTGCCCAATGGTCAAAGTTAGGCTAAGGATACCATGTGTGGGAGGTCTTGGGTTCGATTCCCATATCGCCAGAGGTGAGATTAATTGCCATTCTGCGAGGGTGAAGGGAGTAGCTAACCTAAGCCTCTAACACGGATGGAATTACTCATGAAAAATCCTCCCAAGCGTGTAGGGACAAGCGGAGGCGATTAGTAGGTCGGTAGGAGGGTGCGTTGATAAGGAGGATTCGAACCGAGACCACGCGCTAAAAATGACTAATAATTAACCACTCAGCGGCTAAATAAAGCCAACATTTTTTATCCAACGACATTTGGCCCAATGGTGAAGGTTAGGCTAAGGATGCTCGCATGCGAGGCGAGTGGGTTCGATTCCCTTATGAGGTGAGATTAATTCCTTGCAATTTTATTCGAATGCTCTTGACCAGGCGAATAAAGGGTTGGGCCTGCTTGAGTACCGTCGGCTAAGCGGTTCCTCTATACCTCTGAGGGCCTGATTAAAGGACACTCGGGCAGGCCCAGCCCAGGTGGATTGGTCTGACCTCCAAGCGGTATGGGGTAGGTTGTCTAAGCGGAGGGTGCCTATTGTTAAGCCGACTCGAACTCAGGGCCTTCAAGCACATGGGAAACACATAATAAAATGACTAAATAATTAACCACTCAACGGCTAAATAAAGCCAACATTTTTTTTTTTTTTTTTTATCCAACAGCATTTGGCCCAATGGTCAAAGGTTAGGCTAAGGATGCTCCTCGTGCGAGGAAGAGTGGGTTCGATTCCCTTAACAAGGTGAGATTAATTCCTTGCAATTTTATTCGAATGCTCTTGACGAGGCGAATAAAAGAGGTTGAGCCTGCTTCGAGTACCAGCGTCATCTAAACGGATTCCTCTATACCTACAAGAGGGCCCACCGATTAAAGGACACTCGGGCGTGCCCAAGCCAGAGAATGGTTCAGTCTGACCTCAAACGGTATGGGTAGGTTGTCTGCGGAGGGTGCCTATTGTTAAGCCGACTCGAACTCAGGGCCTTCAAGCACATGGGAAACACATAATAAAATGACTAAATAATTAACCACTCAACGGCTAAATAAAGCCAACATTTTAACATTTTATTTTTAACATTTTTAGACTTAGCCGAAATGCTCTCCCCTCTCTCCTAAAATTTTCGCCTAAACCCTAACCTAGCCGCCACATTTTCCGGCCACCATGGCCGCTGACCACGGCCACCTCCAATGGTCGGCCACCCCACCACCATTTCCACCCCCTTTTCGTAAATCCTTAATCGACCCTCCCGGATTCCGTCGAAAGCGATGGCGGTGCGAACCTAAGCGCGCCGTGCCTCTTACCCTCCTCCTCGAATTTCGTACCCTAAAACCTATCACCTATCTTCATGGTGAACCTATGATTATGTTTGAGGAGGAAGAAATTGATGTTATGATTGAACAACAAAATTTGAAACTTGCGGTGATTGGTAAGTTTTCAAATGGTTGGACGGATTTTGATTTCTTGCGAAAGGAAATTCCTAAGCAATGTGGATTAAAATCTGAGGTTAATATAGGGTTGTTGCATAATCGTCATATTCTAATTCGTTGTTCTATTGAAGAAGATTATGATGTTTTGATGTCAAGCCCTAGTTTTTGGATTAAGAAACGAAACAAGATGTTTTTAATGAGAACATTCAGTTGGAATGTTAATTTTAATCGGAAGAGAGTCAAACATAGCTTGGGGATGGATCTCATTTCCCAATCTTCCGCTAAACTTTTTGGCCATTCGGCCATGTTCACTTTAGCTTCGGCGGTGGGGAAACCTATTGCCCTAGATTCGGCCACTATGAAGAAGACAAGGCCAAGTTGTGCTAGGGTTAAGGTTGAAGTGGACTTATTAAAAGTTCACCCTCAAAAAATTCAAATCTCTTTCAAGAAGAATGGTATTGTTCATACAAAAGTACAAAAAATTAGGTTTGATTTTATTCCTAAGTATTGTACTTCTTGCAATCTTCAAGGACATGACATTGAAGGGTGTTGGAAGATTAATCGGTTGAGACCAAGAAGGATGATATTGGCGGATCGACGGAAATTCAGGCGGTATTGGAAAAAGGTAACCCTAAAATCCCTACCCTTCCACCTTCTTCGTCCAAAACCACCCCCCCAGATCCGAAACCCACAAAAAACGATGCTTGGCAGGTTGTCACTGGTAAAAAGCCTAGAAAAAATACAAATCTAATCCTAAAAAACACCTTGTCTACTGTTTTACCGATTCAGGGAGCAATTCCGGCCATAATGGTGGTCGGAACCACCCCACCACGGATCGACCCCGTTGCAAAACCTAAAAATTCTAGCCTAAAAATATTTCCGACCGGAAAATCGTGCGCGGAAAAACCTTCGGAACCTACCGTGCGCACGACCGCGGAACCTACCACCCCCGAACCACCCACCGCTTACCCCCACGGCTTAGCGGCCACCATGGCGGTGGGCCTAACCTAGCTTTAACCTAGCCCCAAACCACGCGCCCTAACCCTAAACCTCTACCCAAAGCCACACCCCACCTACGGAAACCTGCAGGGCAGACCCGACCGGATCCCACCCGCCTCCGCCATACCCACCCTCAACCCACGTACACCCCCCGTCCAACACCCCACTTCCAAATCGGTACGAAAACCCTAAACCACCGCTTAAAACCCTACCGAAATATCGACAGGCAGGCCCAAATACCCAACCCACTACCCGAGCGATACCCATACCCATCCAGTTACACCCCCCCTAACCACCTCGACCTACCCCGGATCTGAAAAACCCGCTTTAATTCCGTGAACCCGACGTTACTTTGACCCGACCGGCCCACTAACCCGGCCCATTAGCCCTACACACGACCCGGACCCACCTACCCCATGCGGATCCAACCCCACCCCTATCACCTCCTACCGCCGTCTATCCGAAAAGACACCTTCAAAACCATTGAAACCTGCGTGGGCTTGACCGGCAGGCGACCCTCCGGCCGATCCATTACGCCCCCTAACCCAGCGGACCAGCGCCTACCCGCGGTACCTAGTCCTGAACCACGTTCCTCCCTAACCTAGCCCCTTCCGAAACTACCCCTAAAAACCCTAAGCCCACGGTAACCATACCCAATGCACCGACCCGACCCAACTCCAAAACCCGACCGATAAATCTCACCAACCCGACCCAAAGACCCATCAAACTCACCCCTACATCAAACGTACCCCAACCGAACCCCTAACCCCCAAATCAAATCGTAACCCCCCATCCGAACCCAAATCAAAATAACCAATCCGGCCCAATCCCAAAGCCCAATCACTTTTAAGACAAGTCAACAAAATTCAATTCCAAACTCTATTTCGACCACGGGCTCACTACTCAACCCCAAATAAAATCTACCACCAAGCCCACTACTAATTCTAAGCCCACAACCTCTAAGAACCCAAGTGCTCAGCGGCAGAATGCCTTTTCCTTCCTCAACCTTGTACACGAATAAAACCTCATGGACATTCCTTCCATAAGACTACCACTTCCAAATCTTTGGAGTGCGATAGTGACGGGAAGCGGGGTGAGAGAGATAGATATGTTTCACAGGATTCTTCACACAAGCTATCAAAAGCTGAGATTGCAGAACTTCGTGAAGCCTTTGATCAGGAAATGGAAAGTGATGGTGAATTCTATGGTATGACAAATTTTGAAGATGTCTTAAGGAATTCCGACATGATTATTTCTTCCACAGAAGATAGACGGGATTGGGCCATGGAACCGTATGAACCTGAACCAAGACCGCTTGCTATTGATGAAGGTGTGGAAGAAGATATACTTGATGATGAGGAGCTTCAAATAGCACTTGGTCACATGTTTCAGGGAGTCCCTGATGCAGCGGATATATTTGCTGAGATGAGGAGTATCGAGGAAGCAATACCCAGAGTTAACACAGAAGCTGAGTCTTCAACAGCACAGCAACAACGGCAAGGCAAACAAGCTAGAAAGCCTACAATCCCATTGGCAGTAACCACAAGATCAAAGAAAAAATGATTTTATATCAGGGATTATTAGATGAAGAGGAGGACAAGGTACTTGGGATTGAAGATTTTATAAGTACAGAGTTTAGAGCTTCTAGCTTTGTGCTTGTATTATTACTCTACCTTAGTATCATCATTTGTAACATCATTATAGAGTGCATTATAAACTCTATGATGATCATAGCTTATCTTATCTTGGCATCGTCCTTCTTTTTACATTCGGGATAGACCTATGCTTCGCCTAGATAGGAATAGCAGGTGAAGTAAAGGGCTATCTCTTTACTTGTTTGTAATTCCCTCTGGGCCCCTTTTTCATTTCTGTTATTAATAAAAAACCTGGGCCTACGTGCCTGGATGATTATTCAAAAAAAAAAAAAAAAAAAAAAAAAAAAAAAAAAAAAAAAAAAAAAAAAAAAAAAAAAAAAAAAAAAAAAAAAAACCTAAACCCTAAACCCTAAACCCTAAACCCATTTTTTTTTTTTTTTTTTTTTTTTTTTTTTTTTTTATTTTTTTTTATTTTTTTTTTTTAAATAAAGCCAACATTTTAAGACTTAGCAAAATTTTGGTGGCCCCTCTCTCCGCAAAATTTCGGCCTAACCCGAGGGACCGCCGCCACCCTCCTCCGGCCACTGGCGTCACACGCCGTGACCACTCTGTGGTCGGCCATCACCCCACCACCACGACGAAACCCCACCTTTCGTAAATTGTCATTTCGACCCCCGATTTTGCCAAAGCGATGGCGGCGGTAAACCTAATCGTAGTCGCGCCAATCCTCTCCCGACTTCCGTGCCCATTAAACCTATCACTATCTTCATGGTGAACCTACGGTGATGTTTGAGGAAGAAGAAATTGACTTGATGATAGAAGAACAAGATTTGAAACTTGCGGTAATTGGTAAGTTTTCAAATGGTTGGACGAATTTTGATCTTTTGCGAAAGGAAATTCCTAAGCAATGTGGATTAAAATCTGAAGTTTCTATAGGGTTGTTGTATAATCGTCATATTCTTATTCGTTGTACAATTGAAGAAGATTATGATATTTTGATGTCAAGCCCTAGTTTTTGGATTAAAGAGCATAAAAAGATGTTGTTGATGAGAACTTTCATTTGGGATGTTGCATTTAATCCAGAGGAGGAGTCGAATATTGCTTGGGGTTGGATTTCTTTTCCTAACCTTTCCCCGAATTTCTATGGCCATTCGGCCTTATTCACGCTTGCATCGTCAATTGGAAGACCATTAGGTCTAGATTCGGCGACAAAGAACAAGACAAGACCTAGTTGTGCTAGGGTTAAAGTGGAAGTGGATTTGTTAAAAACTCATCCTCAAAAGATTCAAGTCTCTTTCAAAAAGAATGGAATTGTACATACTAAATGGCAAAAAATTAGGTTTGATTTTATTCCTAAGTATTGTACAAATTGCAAACTTCAAGGACATGATATTGAAGGGTGTTGGAAAATAAATCCGGATTTGAGACCAAAGAAGGATGACAAGGGTGATGGATCTTCGGATAAGGCGGTGGATTTGGCAAAAGGTAAATCTCAAAATCCCTCCATTACTTCTTCTACCTTCAAAACTCACGTTCAAACACCCAAAAAAATAATTGCCGACGGTTGGCAGGTTGTCACCGGAAAAAATCAAAGAAAAAATACAAATTCCTATCAAAAACCACCCCTAAACAACGTTCCGGCGAATGTGGAGGAAATTCCGACCACTGTGGAGGCCGGAACCACCACCACGTCGTCGAAACAGACCCCCCAGATTCAACACCCCGAAAATTTGAGCCAAAAAATCAGTGGCGGCGCCGGAAACCCCACCGGAATCCCTCTAGGTCGTCGGAACCCTACCGGCGGCCACCACGACCGGAACCCTAGCCAGCCCACGAACAACCACCCACACGGCACCCCAACCCTAGCCCAAGGCCCACCATGGCTAATGGCCAAACCTAGCCATACCACTAAACCCTAACCCTAAACTACCCACTGAACCCTAGCGCCAACCGCGTCCTATAACCCTACCCACGGCGGGCCGTGACCGTGTCAACACCCCGCTGCACCAACCCCAACCCACGAACCCCTCCCTCAACCAACCCCCACGTCCAAAACCGCCACAAAACCCTAATTCCCCACGAAACCCTACGTTACTTTGACCCAGGCGACCCAAATACCCAACCTATGACCCGGACCCCACCTAAGTCCGGATCCACCCCCACCTTCTATCCTCCACACCCGACCTACCCAGATCCGAAAATCCCATTTAATTCCGTCGAAACCTACTTAATTTGACGACCGGCCCACTAACCCGACCCGATCCGATAACCGCATAACTACCCCACCCCATTCGGATCCACCCCACCCACCAACACCCCACCACTGCAACCAATACCCCTATCCGAAATTAAACTTGAAACCCATCATTCGGTTTGACGGGCAACCCACTTACCCGATCCATTCGGCCCAACCCTTACCGTGGCGACCTACCCTACCCCCTCGGCCATGGGCTGCATCAATCCCCACCCCCCTCCATCGAAACACCCACCCTTAACCCTAAAAAGCCCACGGAAACACAACCCAACCCAATAACCCGACCAGGCCGAAACCCGACCTGACATCCAAAAGCGGACCACTCCCCATACCCAGCAAATCCCCCCCCAACCACAAACCATTACCCCTTTAAAACCTTTAATTAAAAAAGCCCAAATACAAAGCCCAAATACAATTCAAAAAATCCAAGAAAATTCAAGCCCAAATACAATTCAAAAAATCCAAGATAATTCAAGCCCAAATTCAATTTCGGATACGGGCTCCACTACCCATCCTCAAATAACATCAACCAATAAACCCAAATCTAATTCAAAGCCCACTGACTCAAAAAACCCAACTGCCCAAAATTGGCTTAAAAATGCCTTCTCTTTCCCTCCACAACCTTGTACTCTAAATAAATCTTCTTCAGATATACCTTCCAATAACCCTACCACCTCCAAAACTTTTGAGACTGATAGTATAAGAAGGAAGTGGTGTGAGACGGAGGGAGAAGAGTCTAATAATGATTATGAACACAAGTGGTCAGAATCTGATATAGCATTACTTCGGGAGGCCTTTGATAAGGAAATGGAATTGGAAGGTGACTTCTGTCGTATGACAAAGTTTGAGGATGTTTTAAAGGACACCCTAAGCAGTAGAAATGCACATATGACTGTACAGGAATATTTGGAGATGTTTGTCCCCTCAGAAGAAGATAGACAGGAATGGGCCTTGGAAATGTTTGAACCAGAACCAAGCCCACTAGCTGTTGATGGAGATTCAGAGGACGACATTCTAGATGACGAGGAGCTTCAGATAGCACTTGGACACATGTTTCATGGTGTCCCTGATCCTGAAAATATGTTTGAAGAGATGAAAAGATTAGAGGCAGCAATACCCAGTCCACCTAAGAAAGGAGCGGGGACTTCATCAACACATAATCTACGCCAACGAAAGGAAGCTAGTAAGCCGACTATTCCATTGTCAGTTACCACTAGGTCAAAGAAGAAATGATTCTATACCATGGACTACAAGAAGACAAGGAGGAGAAGGTACTTGGGTTAGAAGATTTTATAAGTTCAGAGTTTAGATTTCCTAGCTTTGTTCTTATATTATTACTCTATCTTAGTATTATCATCTGTAACATCATCATAGAGTGCATTATAAACTCTATGATGATCATAGCTTATCTCATTTTAGCTTCTTCCTTCTTTTTACATTCGGGATAGACTAATACTTCGCCTAGTCAGGACTAGCAGGCGAAGTAAAGGGCTATTCCTTTATTAGTTTGTAACTCCCTTCTGGGCCCTTTTTATTCTGTTATTAATAAAAACCTGGGCCTACGTGCCTGGATGATTACTAAAAAAAAAAAAAAAACCTAAACCCTAAACCCTAAACCCTAAACCCTAAACCCTAAACCCTAAACCCTAAACCCTAAACCACAAACCCTAAAACCTAAACCCTAAACCACAAACCCTAAACCCATCCAATAAGATTTGGACCAACGGTCAAAGGTTAGGCTAAGGATACCATGTGTGTGGGAGGTCAAGGGTTCGATTCCCATATATCAGAGGTGAGATTAATTGCCATTCGCAGGGCAAAGGAGTAGCTAACCCTAAGTCTCTAACACGGATGGAATTACTCATAAAAATCCTCCAAACGTGTAGGGACAAGCGGAGGCGATTAGTAGGTCGGTATGAGAAGTGTTGATAAGGAGGATTCGAACCCGAGACCACGCGCTAAAAATGACTAATAATTAACCACTCAACGGCTAAATAAAGCCAACATTTTTTATTTTAAAAGCCAACATTTTTAAAATGCTCTCTTCTCTCTCCTCCTAGATTCGAAAAACCCTAGCCCACCCTTTCACGTTTTTCCGGCCACCATGGCCGTCACGCCATCGGCCGCCACCTCGTGGTCGGCCACCACCCCTTCCATTCCGCACTTCACCTTCCTAGAAATGGTCAAATCGACCCTCACCCCCCCGGATTCGTTCACAACAGTGGCGGCGGCGGTAAACCCTAATACCGCCGTCGTCACCCCCCTCCCCTCCTCCTCGACTTCCGTGCCATTAAAACCTATCACCTACCTCCATGGTGAACCTATGGTGATGTTTGAGGAAGATGAAATCGATTTGATGATTGAAGAACAAGATTTGAAACTTGCGGTTATTGGTAAGTTTTCAAATGGTTGGACAAACTTTGATCTTTTGCGAAAGGAAATTCCTAAGCAATGTGGATTAAAGGCCGAAGTTTCAATAGGGTTGTTGTATAATCGTCATATTCTTATTCGTTGTACAATTGAAGAAGATTATGATATTTTGATGTCAAGCCCTAGTTTTTGGATTAAAGAGAAGAATAAAATGTTGTTGATGAGAACTTTTATTTGGGATGTTGCATTTAATCCAGAGGAGGAGTCAAATATTGCTTGGGGATGGATTTCTTTTCCAAATCTATCACCAAATTTCTATGGACAATCTGCCTTGTTCACGTTGGCGGCGGCGGTGGGGAAACCCATAGCCCTAGATTCTACAAGGAAGAAGACAAGGCAGTGTATAGAGTTAAGGTTGAAGTGGATTTATTGAAAGTTCATCCTCAAAAAATTAAAATTTCCTTCAAGAAGAATGGCCTTGTACATTCAAAGATGCAAAAAATTAGGTTTGATTTCATTCCTAAATATTGCACAAATTGCAAACTTCAAGGTCATAATAGTGAAGGATGTTGGAAATTAAATCCGGAATTGAGACCAAAAAAGGATGACAAAGGTGATGGATCCATGGAGGAATCGTTGGCAATTGACAAAGGTAATTCTCAAATCCCTACCCTTCCTCATTCTTCGTCCAAAAACACCACCTGCATCCAAAACGAAAAAATCCGATGAATGGCAAGTTGTTTTGGGAAAAAATAGTAGGAAAATCACAAATCCAAATCAAAAATCCTCTTCTCCTACTGTTTTGCCGACGGGGGAAGTAATTCCGGCCATCATAGCGATCGGAACCACCCCCCCCACAACGGATCTTACCCCCCCGTTGAAAAACCCACAAAATTCTACCCTAAAATCTATCACCACCGTCGGAAAACTGCTTGGCACACACACCATCGGAACCCTACCATGCCACCTGCATCACGGAACCTAGCTCCGACCCACCGAACTCCACCCCGGTCACATCCTCACCGCGCCATTCGCCATTGCCGGGCCTAACCCTAACAAAATCCCTAGCCCAATACCACTAAACCCTAACCCTAAACTTCCTCCCCTAACCCTAGCCGCCAACCCGCAACCTAAAACCCTACCCACGACCGACCCGTGACTAAGTCAACACCCCCACCCCCACCCCATCCCCAACCCACGACCCTTCACACACCCCTCGACCTACCCCCCCCAGCCAAAACCGCCATAAAAAACCCTATTCTACCCCTTGAAACCCTACCCAATTCTCGACCGACCGACCTGGCTGACCGACCCGACCAACCTTGCCTGCACCGATACCCCACACCATGCCGATCTACCCCCACCACCCAACCCCTCGCCCAAAACCCAAGATCCGAAAATGCCACCCCTCCCTTTAACGTCGAAACCCTACCCATGACCGACTGACCCGACCACCCACGACCCGGCCGACTCGCGCACCCTAACCCAACCGACCCAACTACCCTACCCCCGGTACCCTAGTCCTAAGCACCTATCTCCCCCCCCCTCCGTCGACACCACACCCCTTACACCTAAAAAACCTACGAAAACAATACCCACCTCCCGACCGACCGACCTGGGCCATCTGACCGACATCCGCACTCCAAAACCCAAACATACCCCCCAACCCCAGATCCAACAAATTCCCCCCCAATTACAAACCAATACCCCATTAAAAACTCCAAAAAAAAAAGCCCAAAAAAAAAGCCCAAAAAAAAAAAAACAAGTCCAAAAAAACCCAAGCCCAGATTCTATGTCTGATACTGCCCACTACCCAACCCCATACAAAATCAACTACCAAACCCAATACTAATTCCAAGCCCACAACCAATAAAAATCATTCAGCCCAAAATTGGCTTAAGAATGCCTTTTCCTTCCCTCCTCAACCTTGTACTTTGAATAAAACCTCATCAGACATTCCTTCCAATAAAACTACCACTGCCAACCCTTTGGGTACTGATAGTGACAGGAGGAAGGAGGGTGAGACAGTTGGATATGTTTCACAGGATTCTTCACACAAGTTATCAAAAGCTGAGATTGCAGAACTTCGTGAAGCCTTTGATCAGGAAATGGAAAGTGATGGTGAATTCTATGGCATGACAAATTTTGAAGATGTCTTAAAGAATTCCGACATGATTATTTCCTCCAATGAAGATAGACGGGATTGGGCCATGGAACCGTATGAACCAGATTCAAGCCCACTTGTCATTGATGGAGATTCGAGGACGACATTCGGATGATGAGGATCTTCGGGTTGCACTTGGTCAAATGTTTCATGACATTCCAGACGCAGAAGATAGGTATGCAGCGATGAGTAGATTAGAGGCAGCAATACCTGATCCACCTAAGAAAGGAGCGGGGACTTCATCAACACAAAATCTACGTCAACGGAAGGAATCTAGCAAACCGACAATCCCATTGTCTGTTACAACTAGATCAAAGAAGAAATGATTCAATATCATGGACTACTAGAAGACAAAGAGGAAAAGGTACATAGGTTAGAAGATTTTATAAGTTCAGAGTTTAGAGTTCCTAGCTTTGTTCTTATATTACTACTTTATCTTAGTATCATCATTTGTAACATCATCATAGAGTGCATTATAAACTCTATGATGATCATAGCTTATCTTATTTTAGCTTCTTACTTTTTACATTCGGGATAGATCTATGCTTCGCTGAAGAGGTTAGCAGCAAGTGAAAGGATTTGTCTGATTGAGTCTCAGATTCTTCGGGCCCCATTTTCATTTCTCATATTAATAAACAGCCAACGTGCTGGATGATTACTCAAAAAAAAAACAAAAAAGAAAAAAAAAAAAAAACCCTAAACCCTAAACCCTAAACCCTAAACCCTAAACCTAAACCACTAAACCCTAAGCCCTAAACCACAAACCCTAAACCCTAAGCCACTAAGCCCTAAGCCCTAAGCCCTAAGCCACTAAGCCCTAAACCCTAAACCAAACCCTAAACCCTAAACCCTAAACCCTAAACCCAAAACCCTAACCCCAAACCCCAAAACCCTAAACCCTAAACCCTAAACCCTAAACCCTAAACCCTAAGCCCTAAACCCTAAGCCCTAAACCCTAAGCCCTAAACCCTAAACCCTAAACCCTAAACCCTAAACCCTAAACCCTAAACCCTAAACCCATCCAACAACCCAGTAAGGTTAGGCTAAGGATACCATGTGTGGGAGGTCTTGGGTTCGATTCCCATATCGCCAGAGTGAGATTAATTGCCATTCCAGGGGTGAAGGAGTAGCTAACCCAAGCCTCTAACACGGATGGAATTACTCATAAAAATCCTCCAAACGTGTAGGACAAGCGAGGCGATTCCGCAGTCCAGTAGGGGGAGTGCGTTGATAAGGAGGATTCGAACCCGAGACCACGCGCTAAAAATGACTAAATAATTAACCACTCAACGGCTAAATAAAGCCAACATTTAATCCAACAGCATTTGGCCCAATGGTCAAAGGTTAGCTAAGGATACCGTGTGGGAGGTCTTGGGTTCGATTCCCATCGCCAGAGTGAGATTAATTGCCATTCGGGGATGAAGGGAGTAGCTAACCCTAAGTCTCTAACACGGATGGAATTACTCATAAAAATCCTCCAAACGTAGGGACAGCGGAGGCGATTCCAGTCCAGCCGGAGGGTCTGTTGATAAGGAGGATTCGAACCCGAGACCACGCGCTAAAAATGACTAATAATTAACCACTCAACGGCTAAATAAAGCCAACATTTTATCCAACAAAGATTTGGCCCAATGGTCAAAGGTTAGGCTAAGGATACCGTGTGGGAGGTCTTGGGTTCGATTCCCATATCGCCAGAGTGAGATTAATTGCCATTCTGCAGGGTGTATGGGAGTAGCTAACCCTAAGCCTCTAACACGGATGGAATTACTCATAAAAATCCTCCAAACGTGTAGGACAAGCGGAGCGATTAAGTAGTCCAGTATGGAGTCTGTTGATAAGGAGGATTCGAACCCGAGACCACGCGCTAAAAATGACTAATAATTAACCACTCAACGGCTAAATAAAGCCAACATTTTTAATTTTTTTTTTATTTTTTTTTTTTTTTTTTATTTTTTTTTTTTTTTTTTTTTTTTTTTTTTTTTTTTTTTTTTTTTTTTTTTTTTTTTTTTTTTTTTTTTTTTTTTTTTTTTTTTTTTTTTTTTAATTTTTTAAAATTTTAAAAATGCTCCTCTCTCTAATTTCTAAAACCCTACCACCCCTTCTCGCTTTTCAGGCCACCACGTCACACCCACGACCACCTCCCGTGGTGGCCACCACCCCGCCGCCACACCCCACCTTCTTAGAAATGGTCAAATCTAACCCCACCCCTGATTTGTCCAAAATAGCGATGGCGGCAGATTCTTTTTCCGCCGCTGCCACCCTCAACCCTCCTCGACTTAGTGCCCCTAAAACCTATCACCTATCTTCATGGTGAACCTATGGTCATGTTTGAGGAGGATGAAATTGATTTGATGATTCAAGAACAAGATTTGAAACTTGCGGTTATTGGTAAGTTTTCAAATGGTTGGACTAATTTTGATCTATCGGAAGGAAATTCCTAAGCAATGTGGATTAAAGGCAGAGGTTACAATAGGGTTGTTGTATAATCGCCATATTCTAATTCGTGTTCAATCAAGAAGATTATGCTATTTTGATGTCAAGCCCTAGTTTTTGGATAAAGGAGAATAACAAGATGTTGTTAATGAGAACATTCATTTGGGATGTTGCTTTTAATCCGAGGAGAGTCACATTTTGCTTGGGGATGGATTTCTTTTCCAAATCTTCCTCCAAATTTTCATGGCCAATCGGCCTTGTTGTTCACGATACGGGCGGTGGGAAACCCATTGCCCTAGATTCGCCAAGGAAGATGACTAGGCCAAGTTGTGCTAAAGTGAAGGTGAAGTGGATTTGCTAAAAGTTCACCTCAAAAATTCAATTATCTTTCAAGAAGAATGGAATTGTTCTTACAAAAGTGCAAAAATTAGATTTGACTTCATTCCTAAGTATTGTACTACTTGTAAATTACAAGGACATGATATCAAGGTCATTGGAAGTTAAATCCGGATTGAGACCAAGAAGGATGACAATGGCATCAAACTATGGAGGATTCGCCAAGGCAAAGGTAAACCTCAAAACCATATCCTCCTCCTTCTAATGACAAAAATTCAGTCTCGATCCGAAACCATCAAATAAATTTGGATGGCAAGTTGTCACGCCAAAAACAATAGAAAATCACCATTCCAATCCAAAAACGCCAATATCCATTGTTTTGAGACTCGGAGCAATTCCGCCATAATGGTGGTGGAACCACCCCACCACCACGGATCTGACCCCCCCGTTGCAAAACCATAAAAATTCTCGCCTACAAAATATTACCGACGCCGAAAACTGACGGCGAAACCCTTCGAACCCTAAGTGGCCACCGATCACGGAACCTACCGCCACTTAACCACCCCATCGCCTTACCTCGCCTCGCCAAGCCGCCATGGCACTGGGCCTAACTCACTTTAACCCTAGCCCAAACCACCTTGCCCTACCCCTCATCCACTACCCAAAACCCTAGCCGCCACCCTACCTGCGGAAACCCTACCCGAGACCCGACCCACGACCCAGATCCCACCCCCACCCTCTGCCATACCCACCCCTCCACCCACGTACACCCCCACCCCCCTCGTCCAACACCCCACTTCCAAATCAGCCGCCAAAAACCCTAAACCACCCTTTAAAACCCTACCCGAAATATCGACCCGACCCGACCCAATTACCCAACCCATTACCCAGAACGATACCCCATACCCATCCAGTTACACCCCCCCACCCCCTAACCACCTCGACCTACCCCCCAGATCTGAAAAACCCCTTTTAATTCCCGTCGAAACCCTACCCGTTACTTTGACCCGACCCGGCCCACTAACCCGACCCGGCCCATTAGCCCAACACATGACCCAGACCCCGACCCTCCCCCCGGCCAGATCCAACCCCCCACCCCCTATCACCTCCTACCCCCTCGTCCAATCCGAAAAGACACCTTCAAAAACCATTGAAACCCTACCCGTGGTTTTGACCCGACCCGACCCTCTGACCCGATCCAATTCTGCCCCCACCCTAACCCAACAGACCCAACTGCCCTACCCCCCCTGGTACCCTAGTCCTAGACACCGTTCCCCTCCCCCTAACCTAGCCCCCCCTTCCGAAACTACCCCTAAAAACCCTAAGCCCACGGTAACCATACCCAATGCACCGACCCGACCCAACTCCAAAACCCGACCCATAAATCTCACCAACCCGACCCAGCAACCCATCAAACTCACCCCCCCCTCTACATCAAACGTACCCCCCCAACCCGAACCCCCTAACCCCCTAAAATCGAATGTCAGAACTCCCACCCCTAAACCCAAATCAAAATAACCAATCCTACTAATCCCAAAGCCCAATCACTTTTAAGACAAGTCAAGAAAATTCAAGTCCAAACTCTATCTCGCATACCTGCTCCACTACTCAACCCCAAATAAAATCTACCACCAAGCCCACTACTAATTCTAAGCCCACAACCTCTAAGAACCCAAGTGCTCAAAACTGGCTTAAGAATGCCTTTTCCTTCCCCCCTCAACCTTGTACACTGAATAAAACCTCATCAGACATTCCTTCCAATAAGACTACCACTTCCAAATCTTTGGGTACTGATAGTGACAGGAGAAGCGGGTGAGAGAGATGGATATGTTTCAGGATTCTTCACACAAGCTATCAAAAGCTGAGATTGCAGAACTTCGTGAAGCCTTTGATCAGGAAATGGAAAGTGATGGTGAATTCTATGGTATGACAAATTTTGAAGATGTCTTAAGGAATTCCGACATGATTATTGCCTCCACAGAAGATAGACGGGATTGGGCCATGGAACCGTATGAACCTGAACCAAGACCGCTTGCTATTGATGAAGGTGTGGAAGAAGATATACTTGATGATGAGGAGCTTCAAATAGCACTTGGTCACATGTTTGCGAGTCCCCGACGCATGGATATATTTCTTTGAGATGAGAGTATCGAAGCAATACCCAGAGCTAACACGTGTTTAGTCTTCAACAAAGACAAAGAACAACGGCAAGGCAAACAAGCTAGAAAGCCGGCAATCCCATCGCAAGAACCACAAGATCAAAGAAAAAATGATTTTATATCAGGGATTATTAGATGAAGAGGAGGACAAGGTACTTGGGATTGAAGATTTTATAAGTACAGAGTTTAGAGCTTCTAGCTTTGTGCTTGTATTATTACTCTACCTTAGTATCATCATTTGTAACATCATTATAGAGTGCATTATAAACTCTATGATGATCATAGCTTATCTTATCTTGGCTTCGTCCTTCTTTTTACATTCGGGATAGACCTATGCTTCGCCTAGATAGGAATAGCAGGTGAAGTAAAGTGCTATCTCTTTACTTGTTTGTATTTCCCTCTGGGCCCCATTTCATTTCTGTTATTAATAAAAAACCTGGGCCAACGTGCCTAGATGATTAATCAAAAAAAAAAAAAAAAAAAAAAAACCCTAAACCCTAAACCCTAAACCCTAAACCCCAAACCCCAAACCCCAAACCCCAAACCCCAAACCCCAAACCCCAAACCCCAAACCCCAAACCCCAAACCCCAAAACCCTAAACCCCAAAACCCTAAACCCCAAAACCCTAAACCCCAAAACCCTAAACCCCAAACCCTAAACCCTAAACCCTAAACCCTAAACCCTAAACCCATCCAACAGCATTTGGCCCAATGGTCAAAGGTTAGGCTAAGGATACCATGTGTGGGAGGTCTTGGGTTCGATTCCCATATCGCCAGAGTGAGATTAATTGCCATTCTGCGGGTGAAGGAGTAGCTAACCCTAAGCCTCTAACACGGATGGAATTACTCATAAAAAATCCTTCAAACGTGTAGGGACAAGCGGAGGGCGATTCCGTAGGTCCAGTAGGAGGGTCTGTGATAGGAGGATTCGAACCCGAGACCACGCGCTAAAAATGACTAATAATTAACCACTCAACGGCTAAATAAAGCCAACATTTTATCCAACAGCATTTGGCCCAATGGTCAAAGGTTAGGCTAAGGATACCACGTGGGAGGTCTTGGGTTCGATTCCCATATCGCCAGAGGAGATTAATTGCCATTCCGAGGTGAAGGGAGTAGCTAACCCTAAGCCTCTAACACGGATGGAATTACTCATGAAAAATCCTCCAAACGCGTGTAGGATGCGGAGGCGATTCCGCAGTCCAGCCGGAGGGGTCTGTTGATAAGGAGGATTCGAACCCGAGACCACGCGCTAAAAATGACTAATAATTAACCACTCAACGGCTAAATAAAGCCAACATTTTATCCAACAGCATTTGGCCCAATGGTCAAAGGTTAGGCTAAGGATACCTTGTGTGGGAGGTCTTGGGTTCGATTCCCCATATCAGCAGAGGTGAGATTAATTGCCATTCTGCAGGGGCAAGGGGAGTAGCTAACCCTAAGCCTCTAACACGGATGGAATTACTCATAAAAAATCCTCCAAACGAGTAGGGACAAGCGGAGGGCGATTCCGTAGTCCAGTAGGAGGGTCCGTTGATTAGGAGGATTCGAACCCTAGACCACGCGCTAAAAATGACTAATAATTAACCACTCAACGGCTAAATAAAGCCAACTTTTTTATCCAACAAAGATTTGGCCCAACGGTCAAAGGTTAGGCTAAGGATACCATGTGTGGAGGTCTGGGTTCGATTCCCCATATCAGCAGAGGTGAGATTAATTGCCATTCTGCAGGGGTGAAAGGAGTAGCTAACCCTAAGCCTCTAACACGGATGGAATTACTCATGAAAAATCCTCCAAACGTAGGGATGTCAAGCGGGCGATTCCGTAGGTCCAGGCCGGAGGGGGGGTCTGTTGATAAGGAGGATTCGAACCCGAGACCACGCGCTAAAAATGACTAATAATTAACCACTCAACGGCTAAATAAAGCCAACATTTTAATCCAACAAAGATTTGGCCCAATGGTCAAAGGTTAGGCTAAGGATACCTTGTGGGAGGTCTTGGGTTCGATTCCCATATCACAGAGGTGAGATTAATTGCCATTCTGCGGGGCAAGGAGTAGCTAACCCTAAGTCTCTAACACGGATGGAATTACTCATAAAAAATCCTCAAAACGTGTAGGGACAAGCGGAGGCGATTCCGTAGTCCAGCCGAGTGGGTCCTGATAAGGAGGATTCGAACCCGAGACCACGCGCTAAAAATGACTAATAATTAACCACTCAACGGCTAAATAAAGCCAACATTTTTATCCAACAGCATTTGGCCCAATGGTCAAAGGTTAGGCTAAGGATACCATGTGTGGGAGGTCTTGGGTTCGATTCCCCATATCAGCAGAGGTGAGATTAATTGCCATTCTGCAGGGATGAAGGGAGTAGCTAACCCTAAGCCTCTAACACGGATGGAATTACTCATAAAAAATCCTCCAAACGTGTAGGGACAAGCGGAGGGCGATTCCGTAGGTCCAGCGAGGCTCGGGGGTCTGTTGATAAGGAGGATTCGAACCCGAGACCACGCGCTAAAAATGACTAAATAATTAACCACTCAACGGCTAAATAAAGCCAACATTTTATCCAACAGCATTTGGCCCAATGGTCAAAGGTTAGGCTAAGGATACCTTGTGTGGGAGGTCTTGGGTTCGATTCCCCATATCAGCAGAGGTGAGATTAATTGCCATTCTGCAGGGGTGAAGGGAGTAGCTAACCCTAAGCCTCTAACACGGATGGAATTACTCATAAAAAATCCTCCAAACGTGTAGGGACAAGCGGAGGGCGATTCCGTAGGTCCAGGCCGGAGGGGGGGTCTGTTGATAAGGAGGATTCGAACCCGAGACCACGCGCTAAAAATGACTAATAATTAACCACTCAACGGCTAAATAAAGCCAACATTTAAATCCAACAGCATTTGGCCCAATGGTCAAAGGTTAGGCTAAGGATACCATGTGTGGGAGGTCTTGGGTTCGATTCCCCATATCAGCAGAGGTGAGATTAATTGCCATTCTGCAGGGGTGAAGGGAGTAGCTAACCCTAAGCCTCTAACACGGATGGAATTACTCATGAAAAATCCTCCAAACGTGTAGGGACAAGCGGAGGCGATTCCGCAGTCCAGCCGGAGGGGTCTGTTGATAAGGAGGATTCGAACCCGAGACCACGCGCTAAAAATGACTAAATAATTAACCACTCAACGGCTAAATAAAGCCAACATTTTTAAGACTTAGCAAAATTTTGCTCTCCCCTCTCTCCTCAAAAAATCGGTAAAACCCTAGTAGCGCCGCCACCCACCTCCGGCCACCGGCCGGCCACCTCCTGTGGTCGGCCACCACCCCACCACCACGACGCACCCCCCCACCTATTCTGAAATGGTCAAATCGACCACCACCCCACCGGAATCCGTCATAACAGTGGCGGCGGCGGCGGTAAACCCTAGTTCCGCCGTCGCCCCCCTACCCCCCTCCTCGACTTCCATTCCCATTAAACCTATCACCTATCTTCATGGTGAACCTATGGTGATGTTTGAGGAGGAAGAAATTGATTTGATGATAGAAGAACAAGATTTGAAACTTGCGGTAATTGGTAAGTTCTCAAATGGTTGGACGGATTTTGATCTCTTGCGTAAGGAAATTCCGAAGCAATGTGGATTAAAAGCCGAAGTTTCAATAGGGTTGTTGTATAATCGTCATATTCTTATTCGTTGTAATATTGAAGAAGATTATGAGATTTTGATGTCAAGCCCTAGTTTTTGGATTAAAGAGAAGAATAAAATGTTGTTGATGAGAACTTTTATTTGGGATGTTGCCTTTAATCCAGAGGAGGAGTCAAATATTGCTTGGGGATGGATTTCTTTTCCAAATCTATCACCAAATTTCTATGGACAATCTGCCTTGTTCACGTTGGCGGCGGCGGTGGGGAAACCCATAGCCCTAGATTCGGCTACAAGGAAGAAGACAAGGCCAAGCTGTGCTAGAGTTAAGGTTGAAGTGGATTTATTGAAAGTTCATCCTCAAAAAATTAAAATTTCCTTCAAGAAGAATGGCCTTGTACATTCAAAGATGCAAAAAATTAGGTTTGATTTCATTCCTAAATATTGCACTAATTGCAAACTTCAAGGTCATAATAGTGAAGGATGTTGGAAATTAAATCCGGAATTGAGACCAAAAAAGGATGACAAAGGTGATGGATCCATGGAGGAATCGTTGGCAATTGACAAAGGTAATTCTCAAATCCCTACCCTTCCTCATTCTTCGTCCATAAACACCCACCCAGATCCAAATTCTAAAAAATCCGATGAATGGCAAGTTGTCATGGGAAAAAATAGTAGAAAATCACAACCGTATCAAAAATCCTCTTCTTTTTCTCGCTTTGCCGACGGGGATGTTATTCCGCCATCATTGCGTCGGAACCACCCTCACAACGGATCCGACCCCTTGAAAAACCCACAAAATTCTACCCAAAATCTATTACCACCGTCGAAAACTGTTTGCGCCATCGCCCATCGGAACCTACCGCGCCACCTGCATCGGAACCCTAGCTCAGACCCACCGACACCACCCCGTCGTCACATCCTCACCGCCCCAGTCGCCATCGCTGGCTTCGGGCCTAACCCTAGCCAAAACCCTAGCCCAATACCACTAAACCCTAACCCTAAACTACCCTCCCAAACCCTAGCCGTCAACCCACCTTCGGAAACCCTACCCATGACCCGACCAGAGTCTACCACCGACCCACCCCTGCACTCCAACCACCCACCCAATAACCCACCTACCCCCCTCGTCCAACACCCTACAACTGAAACCACTAAAAAACACCCTAAACCATCCGTTAAAACCCTACCCGACCCATCGACCCGACCCGACCCATTAACCCGACCCGTCAGCCAAACAGCTACCTCACCCCAGGCCAGATCCACCCCCCCACACCCTAACCCCCCCTACCAACCTACCAGATCTGAAAACACCCCCCCTAAAGCCGTCGAAACCCTACCCGACCCCTTGACCCGACCCGACCCATTAACAAGACCCGATCCATTAACCCAACTCGTGACCCAGACCCCTACCCTACCCACTGCCAGATCCACACCCCCACCCCCTAACCCCCCCAACCCCCTCTCTGAAAATACCCCTTCAATTACCGTCGAAACCCTACCCACGGTTTTGACCCGACCCGACCCACTGACCCGTTCAAATTCTGCCCCGACCCTAACCCCTGTGGCCCACCTACCCTACCCCCCCTCTCGGCCATGGGTCAGGCATCAATCCCCACCCTCCGTCGATACCACCCCTAAACCCTAAAATACCTACTAAACCCTACCTAACACCGTGACCGACCCGACCCAAGAATCCAGGCGGAAACCCACCAAAATCCGAACTAACCCCACCCCTGCACCAGCATACCCCATACCACAAACAATTACTCCCTTAAAACCTACAAATAAAAAGGCCCAAACCCAAAGCCCAAATACACTTCAAAAAATACAAGAAAACCCAAGTCCAAATTCTATTTCGGATACGGGCTCCACAACTCAACCTCAAATAAGTTCAAATACTAAACACCTAAATAACTCAAAGCCCACAACCTCTAAGAACCCAAGTGCTCAAAATTGGCTTAAGAATGCCTTTTCCTTCCCCCCTCAACCTTGTACACTGAATAAAACCTCATCAGACATTCCTTCCAATAAGACTACCACTTCCAAATCTTTGGGTACTGATAGTGACAGGAGGAAGCGGGGTGAGAGAGATGGATATGTTTCACAGGATTCTTCACACAAGCTATCAAAAGCTGAGATTGCAGAACTTCGTGAAGCCTTTGATCAGGAAATGGAAAGTGATGGTGAATTCTATGGTATGACAAATTTTGAAGATGTCTTAAGGAATTCCGACATGATTATTTCCTCCACAGAAGATAGACAGGATTGGGCAATGGAACCGTATGAACCTGAACCAAGACCGCTTGCTATTGATGAAGGTGTGGAAGAAGATATACTTGATGATGAGGAGCTTCAAATAGCACTTGGTCACATGTTTCAGGGAGTCCCTGATGCAGCGGATATATTTGCTGAGATGAGGAGTATCGAGGAAGCAATACCCAGAGCTAACACAGAAGCTGAGTCTTCAACAGCACAGCAACAACGGCAAGGCAAACAAGCTAGAAAGCCGGCAATCCCATTGGCAGTAACCACAAGATCAAAGAAGAAATGATTTTATATCAGGGATTATTAGATGAAGAGGAGGACAAGGTACTTGGGATTGAAGATTTTATAAGTACAGAGTTTAGAGCTTCTAGCTTTGTGCTTGTATTATTACTCTACCTTAGTATCATCATTTGTAACATCATTATAGAGTGCATTATAAACTCTATGATGATCATAGCTTATCTTATCTTGGCTTCGTCCTTCTTTTTACATTCGGGATAGACCTATGCTTCGCCTAGATAGGAATAGCAGGTGAAGTAAAGGGCTATCTTTTTACTTGGTTGTATTTCCCTCTGGGCCCAGTTCATTTCTGTTATTAATAAAAAACCTGGGCCTACGTGCCTGGATGATTATTCAAAAAAAAAAAAAAAAAAACCCTAAACCCTAAACCCTAAACCCTAAACCCTAAACCCTAAACCCTAAACCCTAAACCCTAAACCCTAAACCCTAAACCCTAAACCCTAAACCCTAAACCCTAAACCCTAAACCCTAAACCCTAAACCCTAAACCCTAAACCTAAACCTAAACCTAAACCTAAACCTAAACCCTAAACCCTAAACCCTAAACCCTAAACCCTAAACCCCTAACCCTAAACCCCTAAACCCTAAACCCCTAAACCCTAAACCCCTAAACCCCTAAACCCTAAACCCCTAACCCTAAACCCCTAAACCCTAAACCCTAAACCCTAAACCCTAAACCCTAAACCCTAAACCCTAAACCCTAAACCCTAAACCCTAAACCCTAAACCCTAAACCCTAAACCCTAAACCCTAAATGCAGATATGATATTTAAGGATTCCCAAACATTCTTTACCATTCTTGTTGAACTTTACAAAAAATTGACACACTAAGATTTGAAAATTAATTTCATCGATAGTTCAATGCCAACTTAAATAATTTTTTATACTATCAGACCGCTCATCTCCTTAAAACATGAGATTTATAATTTTTAAAATAAATAAGTTATTTGCAATAATTGTGTAAATGTAACAACCCCTACTAATACATCTAAATACCTAATACTTAAAAACTAACTCTAATACCTAAATAATTCACTACCAAAATTTCACACTGTGGCCCAACATCTCACTTTATTCCCCACGCCTCATCCTCTTCAGAAGAACATCAACCCTAAAACCAGCAGCCCCCCTAACCTAGGAAAACCCTAAGTTGGCATTGAACTATCGATGAAATTAATTTTCAAATCTTAGTGTGTCAATTTTTTGTAAAGTTCAACAAGAATGGTAAAGAATGTTTGGGTCTACCGTTGAGTGGTTCGCTGCTATCGGAATTTGGAGTACTACTATTCTGGTAAGATAATCGTTCTGGGAGGGGATATTCCATCAACCTCGAGTACAACCCGATCCATTATGTTTACGTATTTGTGAACGCGTATTCACTTTAAGTTTTGTTGCGGCGTGCAACCCGATCCATTATATATTTATATATTTATGTGAACACGTATTCACTTAATGTTAAATTGCTTGTAAATATTAGTTGTCATGTGTACCACATTGGACGAGTGTGAATAGGCTCATTATATATTCACTCTATTTGAATAGATAGAGGCGTAGGGTCTATTGGCTACGCAATTCCACAAACTCTTTTCTTCCGTGTTTATTTCTAATAATGTTGAAATACACGTCTCTTACTTCCCTTCAATTGTACCAAACGACGTGACAGGAAACATGATTACCTTTTCGGGAGAAGTAAATCAACAGTTTTACCACCCATGCCACCAGTCACCTCCCGTTTCTTGAACCAAACATTGTATTAAATTATGAACTAAAAGTAATGTTTCTCGTTTGAGCATTAGCTACATATAGCGACATACAACTCTTTAGAACTGAAAGAGGAGGAGGTGGACTTTCTAGAATTAGTGGGACAAAAATACTTCTCAAGTCTGGCAGATTCAGGAGAACCAGTTGGTGTGCTTATTTGGTCGGTCGAAGAGTGAACCTTCAACCCAAATGACGTAAGATAATATACTTCTCGTTACTTCTCTAAGTAGGTTATTTACTCTGTTGTTTTAAGTACTTTTGGACCACAATAAGATGGAAATGCGATTGATATCTCCCAATAAAAATGCTAATCTATGATGCAAAGAAAATGATATTAATGTCTTCAAATCAAAATGTCATGTTAATGCCTATCCGAAAGAGAATCCTCGTGAATGTCTTGAAGTGAATGAATTAGAAAGAAGTAAGAAAATGAGACAACTCTTTCTTGAACTATATCATCTTCCCCTCCACACCAATCACGAGTTTTTCTCTATTCCAGGAGGGGGAGATGTAAGAAAAATTACCAACTTGACCCTTAGCCCGAGTATCATATTTGGTTTTTATAATAAAGTCAAGCGGCTTAAAATACCTGCATTAGAAGGTAGGCGCCTCACCGAAATTAAACGTGATGCAAATGTCGTCGGTGCTCAGGCGATATGCATATGACGTCGGTGCTCATGTGTAATAAAATTTAAATATCTGCATTAGAAGGTGAGCGCCTGACAGAAATTAAACATGATGCAGATGACGACGTCGATGCTCATGTACCCACCTCCGGCCACCATGGCCGACACGGCCACCGGCCGGCCACCTCCTGTGGTCGGCCATCACCCCCCCGTCATTCCGCACTTCACCTTCCTAGAAATGGTCAGATCTACCCACCCCGAATCGTCCAAAGCGATGGCGGCGCAGAACCCTATTTCCGCCGCCACCTCTCCCCTCCTCCTCGATATTTGTGCCCCTTAAACCTATCACCTACCTTCATGGTGAACCTACTATTATGTTTGAAGAGGAAGAAATTGATTTAATGATAGAACAACAAAATTTGAAACTTGCGGTTGTTGGTAAGTTTTCAAATGGTTGGACGGATTTTGATTTCTTGCGAAAGGAAATTCCTAAGCAATGTGGATTAAAATCTGAGGTTAATATAGGGTTGTTACATAATCGTCATATTCTAATTCGTTGTTCTATCGAAGAAGATTATGATATGTTGATGTCAAGCCCTAGTTTTTGGATTAAAGAAAGAAATAAGATGTTGTTGATGAGAACATTCATTTGGAATGTTAATTTTAATCCGGAAGAGGAGTCAAATATTGCTTGGGGATGGATTTCTTTTCCAAATCTATCACCAAATTTCTATGGACAAAACGCCTTGTTCACGTTGGCGGCGGCGGTGGGGAAACCCATAGCCCTAGATTCGGCTACAAGGAAGAAGACAAGGCCCAGTTGTGCTAGGGTAAAGGTTGAATTGGATTTATTGAAAGTTCATCCTCAAAATATTCAAATCTCATTCAAGAAAAATGGAATTGTTCATACAAAAGTACAAAAAATTAGGTTTGATTTTATTCCTAAATATTGTACTACTTGTAAACTACAAGGACATGATATTGAAGGATGTTGGAAATTAAATCCGGATTTGAGACCAAAGAAGGATGTCAAAGGTGATGAATTGATGGAGGAATCGGCGATTATTGACAAAGGTAAATCTCAAAACCCTACTCTTCCTCCTACTTCCTCCAAAAATCCTATCTCAGATCCGAAATTGAAGAATTCTGATGGTTGGAAAGTTGTGACGGGAAAGAATAATAGAAAAAACACAAATCTACACCAAAAAACAACCTCAAAAAACGTTCCGGCGAATTTAGAAGGTATTCCGGCCACTATGGCGGTCGGAAACACCATGCCATCGTCGAAACAACCACCCTCATCGAAAAATCCACAAACTTTGAGCCAAAAATCAAGTGGCGGCGCCGGAACCCTAGCCGAAAAACCACGGCGATGGAACCTACGGCGGCCACCTGCATCACGGAACCCTAGCCCAAGCCCACCAGAACAACCCCGTCGTCATACCCCAAAGATCAACCCAGAAATGCCAGTGGCCATCACAAACCTCAGCCCATTACCACTTAACCTAAACCCTAAACTACCCTCCCAAACCCTAGCCGTCAACCCGGTTCACCAAACCCTACCCATGACCCGACCCGACACCCAGTCAACCTACCCACCCCACTCTGGACCCACCTATCAACCCACGACCCCCCCCACCCCTCTGGATCAACCACCCACAGCAAAAAACGCCAACAAAAACCCTAAAATAACCTTTGAAACCCTAGAAAGGTCGGCCGACCGACCCATTTGCCCAACCCAGAACTCCATTGATACCCCACACCCTTCCAGATCTACCCCCCCACCACCTAAACCCCCCACCCCCCTCGAACAACCCTCCAGATCTGAAAAAACCACCGAAATATTCGACAAAACCCGACCCGATTCCCTGACCCGACCCGAACCTTTGACCCGACCCGACCCATTAACCCAACCACTGACCCAGACCCATACCCTACCCACTACCAGATACACCCCCCCACCCCCTGCCGAAACTTCCACAACAAACCCTAAACCTCCAACCGAAACCCTACCCGAAACGCTGACCCGACCCGACCCATTAACCAAGTCGAATTCAGCCCCTACCCTAACCCAACTTACCCAACTTCCCTACCCACCCTGGTACCCTAGTCCTAGACACCTATCCCCCCCCCCTCCATCGACACCACACCCCTAAATCCTAAAAAACCTACGGAAACCCTACCCACTCCCCCGACCCGACCCGACCCAGTTACCCGACCCGACAACCTTACCCAAAAACCCAAACAGACCCCCCTACCCCAGATCCAACAAATCCCCCCCCAATTACAAACCATTACCCCTTTAAAACCTCCAAATAAAAAGGCCCAAATTCAAAGCCCAAACAAAACTCAACAAGTCCAAAATAATCCAAGCCCAAATTCTATGTCGGATACGGGCTCCACTACCCAACCCCAAACAAAATCAAATACCAAACCCAATACTAATTCCATCCCCACAACAAATAAAAATCATTCAGCCCAAAATTGGCTTAAGAATGCCTTTTCTTTCCCTCCTCAACCTTGTACATTGAATAAAACCTCATCAGACATTCCTTCCAATAAAACTACCACTGCCAACCCTTTGGGTACTGATAGTGACAGGAGGAAGGAGGGTGAGACAGTTGGATATGTTTCACAGGATTCTTCACACAAGCTATCAAAAGCTGAGATTGCAGAACTTCGTGAAGCCTTTGATCAGGAAATGGAAAGTGATGGTGAATTCTATGGCATGACAAATTTTGATGATGTCTTAAGGAATTCCGACATGATTATTTGCTCCAAAGAAGATAGACGGGATTGGGCCATGGAACTTTATGAACCATTACCAAGCCCACTTGCTGTTGCTGGAGATTCAGAGGACGATATTCTGGATGATGAGGATCTTCGGGTTGCACTTGGTCAAATGTTTCATGACATTCCAGACGCAGAAGATAGGTATGCAGCGATGAGTAGATTAGAGGCAGCAATACCCGATCCACCTAAGAAAGGAGCGGGGACTTCATCAACACATAATCTACGTCAACGGAAGGAAGCTAGCAAACCGACAATCCCATTATCTGTTACAACTAGATCAAAGAAGAAATGATTCAATACCATGGACTACTAGAAGACAAAGAGGAAAAGGTACATAGGTTAGAAGATTTTATAAGTTCAGAGTTTAGATTTCCTAGCTTTGTTCTTATACTACTACTCTATCTTAGTATCATCTTTTGTAACATCATCATAGAGTGCATTATAAACTCTATGATGATCATAGCTTATCTTATTTTAGCTTCTTCTTTCTTTTTACATTCGGGATAGATCTATGCTTCGCCTAGACAGGGTTAGCAGGCGAGTGAAAGGATTTGTCCTGATTGAGTCTCAGATTCTTCCGCCCCATTTTCATTTCTGTTATTAATAAAAAACCTGGGCCAACGTGCCTGGATGATTAATCAAAAAAAAAAAAAAAAAATCCCTAAACCCTAAACCCTAAACCCTAAACCCTAAACCCTAAACCCCAAACATTTTAAAAACCCTAAAATTCCAGATGCGTGAACAAGAGCGCCACACTGACGCCGCGGCCACGATTCCGCCAACTCCAGACTGGCCGACAACGGTACCACCACCAAACGACTCCTCTCGTCTCCCCCGTCATTCCCATACCCTCCACAACCTTCGACTCTTCCTAAATCGACGGGAAAATTAGATCTAAAATCTCCCAGGTTTCCGATCGTGTTTTTGATTTTCCGGCGACCTCCGGCAGAGTTGATTTAACGGTAGTACCAATAGCTTCCCTTCACTCCACCGTCATTCCTATACCCACCAATACCTTCGATTCTTACTATATCACCGATTCACTCAAATCACAAACCTCAGACCCTAGCCGCCGCCGGCCATTTTCCTGGCGACCTGTGCTGATAAGGTCGGGAGTGGTACCAAGACACTCGCCGCCTTCACCGTCATTTTCCACCCACCTCACCCTTCAATTCTTACTAACGCCGGACGACCAACTCATTTTTTCCGTCGCTTCTTTGCCGATTTCGGTGCGTTCGTAGTGTCGACGGTCGTGGGTGATACCATCATGTTCACCTCAAATAGCTCTACATTTTCCACTAAATTCGCACCTCAATTCACCATTTTTCAAGTCGCCATATTTTCCGCGAACTTAAGGCAGAATGGCGGCCGCCACCGAAGCCACCGCTGAGGTTGCCCAGTCCATTTCTTCTGATTTTCCACCACTAATGACCCCCCAATGCAACAATTCATTGACTTTGGATCAAAATGGTATTTTCCGGCGAACATCGACGCCAATCAGTGGCGGTACAGCGGTGGTGCCGCCTCCTATGGCGGTAATTCAGACCGGTCCTAAACCTGGAATTCAATTTGCTCATGTTCTACAATCATCATCTTCGACAACTGCATCAGCGGGTCCCAACAAAGCTCAGAACAGTCAAAAACCACCTCCGTTAGCACCTAAACAGGTAAATTATTTACACGGAGAACCTACATTATTGCTTCAGAAATCTGAAATTGATGTGCTAATTGCGCGTCAAGACTTGAAATGGGCGGTGATAGGTAAATTTAGTCATGGCATGCCTAACATAGATTTTCTGAGGACCAATTACCTAAATGATGAAACCGAAAGCCCAAGTTAGAATTGGTTATCTGCTTAGCCACATATTCGATTCGATGCTCAATTGAAGAAGATTATGATACGCTTATGTCCATCTCTTCCAGCTTTGATATTAAAGACAAGAGGGAATCCTATCCTTTACGCACTATGAAATATGATGTTTCCTTTGACCCTACAAAAGAAACTAGTATAGCTTGGGCTTGGGTTTCATTTCCTAACCTTCCACCTGTCTACTTTGATGAGTCTATCCTATTGTCTATTTCTTCATTGGTAGACCCATTTGTGTTGATGCTACAAAAAATATGACCGCCCTAGTTGTGCTAAGGTTAAGGTCGAATTAGATTTGTCATACAACACCCCAAAATATCCAAATCCAAATTATCAAGGAGGAATTCAAACAAACTCTTACAAGATTCGCTTGACTTTCTCCCAAAGTATTGCACTAATTGTTCCCTTCAAGGACATGATGTGCACGGGTGTTGGAAACTCAATCCTGAGATGAGACCTTCGAAGGACAAAGAAAATACACATCCTGCTCCCCCTCCTCCAAAAGACAACCCACAAAACTCAAATCCCCTGAATAATCCAAACAAAACAAACAATCCACCCAAAAATCCAAATCCAGCCAAAGAAACCCCCAAAACTACAATTCAAGCCAAAGAAGCCCCCAAAAATCCAAATGACTGGCAAACAGCTAGTAAAAACGAAAGAAAATACTCCACAAGTCCAAACGACAAAACCCAAAAATACTGGGAATCAAATCCAGCCCCAAATATCTAAAGTTAACCAAAAACAACCTCCAAACAAAAACACACAAGTCTCTATAGCACACCCCCCAGAAATTCCAATCACCCCCAATCCATTACCTACCCCCACACCTACTCAAATCCATCAACAAAACACCCCTCTTTTTCAATTCATGGCACAATCCCTTCCCACCATTGCTAGCACCTCCTACGCCTTACCTATCCCCAGCCGCCCTACTATAACCCAGCCACTTACCACAACTCAAACCCCACCTGAGACCTCCCACCCTCCTCCTATTGAGCCAAACCCACCAGAGACCACTCCACACCTATCCTCACCCGACGTCACACCCCTTATTCCACCTGAACCCATCCCACCTCCCACTGAACCTACCCTTCCTCCAGATACTACACCCTTCCCTCCACTCACCCTTACTCACCCAGTATCCCCTCTGGATATTGGGAAAGCCAAAGCTAAACGCCCTATATTCTCCTCCGCACCATCATCCCCTACCTCACCAAAATGTATCCTTCGTCGGGACCCTTTCTTGATTGGCATTAATCTTGAGCTACCTTCACTAGCCAAGAATTTTGTGCCGTTGAACCAAGCTTGTACTAGCATTCCTCTTCCTAAGTGGGGAGAATTTGTGGTAATGAGCTTGTTATTGCTGATAATGATGATATTGAGGTGGAGGTTGATACCCGCAAGGAATACATGGTTGACGAAGATGATAATTTTGTTGACATGGCTGACTTGTTTGATGAGGATAGGGATACAGTGGTTGACAAACCAACTATAAGAGACTTCACTCCTGAGGTATCGCCTTTTGCTATAGAGGATTCGGATCCTTCTATGGGCATTATACTCGAGGGTAAGGAGATCCCACAAAGTTACACCGCCATACGATTGGTTTGGATAGGGCTATTCCTATTAGGAATGTGGATATTCGTGGATCGAGGTCGCGAATGGTGATGAAGCTAACTGAGCAGTGCACAGATTTTATCAACATATTCATAGATGCGAAAGGCACAACAGGGCGTCGAACAGCAGTTTGATGCGCGAACAACTACGCCCATCTTTGGATATCATTACGCAGGCTCTTCACAGAAGCTGCAGGTTGCAGCACATCACTCTACACTCTTCATCGCAGAGCAAATGATGATAGCAGATATGACACAACCAGACAATGATAAATACATGAAGATGGATACTAAGAAGTTAGATCGGACACTCAGTGCCATGACAGATGCATTGCTAGCTCAAATGCACTCCAACCCCATTGATTCCAATACGCACGCCGCCCGAGGATTACACATCTGCAACCTCATCCATCACTACTAGATCCGCATCCGCATCCCACCCGTGACTCCTTTTACATGATCAGATTTTAGAGTATTTGGGATGACAGAGATGACACTTGATCAAGACTTTGTATGCCCGAGGTAACTTATAGCTTTAGGCTTACATTGTATCTTCATTTTGTTTGTATCCGCATTTGTAGTATCATCATCGAGTATGTTATAAACTCTGATGATCATTGCTTATTTGATTATCGCTTCTTCTTTCTTTTTACACTCACGATAAGCAGATCTCTACTGGGCCCATGTACTTTCCTTTGATATATAAAATAACCCAGCCCACAAGCCTAGTGGATTATCTAAAAAAAAATAAAAAAAAAACCTAAACCCTAAACCCTAAACCCTAAACCCTAACCCTAAACCCTAACCCTAAACCCTAAACCCTAAACCCTAAACCCTAAACCCTAAACCCGGGCTAAATAAAGCCAACATTTTTAATTTTATTTTTTATTTTTGCTCTCTTCTCTCTCCTCTCTTGGTACGAATTCCGGCGACTAATTCCGGCCAACTTCCGGCGACAAGTCACGGCCATTATGGCCATTATGGCCACTGGACAGCCTCCACCGGTGGTTGTTCCACCACCATCAACCACCACTACTTCCTGTAACCCCCAATTAACTACAACCTACGCCGATCTCTTCCACCCCGAAGCCCTAAACCCAACGCCAACACAAACTGACGTCGGAAACCCCATCACCGACGTCGGAAACAGTAGCAATAATATACAAACAAAGAAGGTAAACACTATCCCTATTAAAACTATTGAATACATCCATGGTGAACCGACGGTGACTTTTGACATAAAAGAAATCGAGATGATGATAGAACAACAAGAGTTACAATATGCAACAGGTGTAAATTTAGCTATGGATGGCCGAATTGCTATACTTCAGACTCTTCTTCCAAAACAATGCGAACTCAAAGGTACTGGAAAAATTGGTCTACTTTGTAATCGACATATCTTGATTCGATGCAAACTCTTCGAAGATTATATGAATTTGCTATCCAAACCTATGTTTTGGATCAAGGAGAAAGGATGGTCCTATCCTATGAGGACATTCAAATGGACACCATGGTTCAATCCAGAAGAAGAAACAAGTTTAGCCATGGCATGGATTTCATTTCCAACTCTACCTCCAAATTATTTTGGTAAAGAACAACTCTTCTCCTTAGCTTCAGCAGCAGGTACGCCTTTAATGATTGATCTTGCTACCACTAACAAAACTAGACCTAGCTGTGCTAGGGTCAAAGTTGAATTAGATTTACTTCATAATCACCCTAAAAGAGTTCTTATCCAGGTAAAGAATGGGGAAGAAATCAAGTCACAATGGATTCCTATAAACTATGATTATCTTCCTAAATTTTGTAATGTTTGTAAATTGCAAGGCCATGATCGTTATAACTGTTGGAATCTACACCCTGAATTGTATAATGTTGATAATTATGGGGTAGGGGATAGGTTTGTCGACGGAAAAAATGGAGGAAGGGAAGACGACGACGGGAGGGAGAGGGTAGAGGTTGAAGACGACGGTAAGGAGGGAGAAGGGGGTGATGACGGCGGCCACCCTAGACCTAGGCAGAACCCTAATCCTAGGGGTGACGGAAATGGTAAGGGGAAAGAAACCCTAGGAAGCATTAATGTTGAGAATAATTTTCCTCCTAAAAATATTCATAATATTAATTCTGCTACTACTTCTAATAATCATGGAATTCGTATTTTAGGTAGTGGTAGAGTGGTAGGTGACTTAGAAAATATTAATGGTTGGAAGGTAGTTCAAAATAAAAGATATGTCCCTAAGAATAATCAAAACCAAATAGGAAAGAATATTAATAACTCCAATAATAGATTAGATGATATTTCTAATTCAAATTCTAATTCAAAACTGATTAATAATTTAGGAAAAGAATTAGTTGTCAAGGATAATAATTCTATTAATGAAGGAATATTGGTTAATCAAATAGGAAATAATATTAATAATACCAATAATAGATTAGATGATAATTCTAATTCAAATTCTAATTCAAATCTGATTAATAATTTAGGAAAAGAATTAGTTGTCAATGATAACGTTTCTATTAATGAAGGATTATTGGTTCAAAATAGTTTAAATCTCCCCAATAATAGCCAAAACATACATGGTAAGAATCCTAATACTACCATAAATAAGCTACAACAGAATTTTGACCATAATCCTCCCCTAAAATCGGCCCACATACCTAATAGTACTCCACAAAACCCTACCCACCCCCTTCCTACATTTCTGGAACGTCGAAACCCTAATACTACCCATCCCCGTAACCCTAGCCCGCCACAAAACCAAAAAACCACCTCAAGCCCAAACCCTAGGCGTCATACCCATACAAATTTCAGATCGAACCCCCTCAGCCTCAAATATTTTTAATAATATTCCCTTCCCTAATTCTGCCCAACAATCCCAGGTTCGAACCCCCACTACTACAGCACATGATTCTGTTTTTACTACCTCCCCTACCCAGGTTCGAATCCCCTTAAATACTAATTCTCCTATTAATTTTAAGCCCTCTAATTCCACAGCTACTCAAAACCAAAACTTACTCAATACCCTAGATCGACTCCCCACAACCACAAATAATTCACATAACCTTATACCCCCCCAAATGATCGAATCCTCGTAAACCCTCCTAAACTATTCCTTTTAATAACCTATTAATACCCTCCCCTAGCCAGGTTCGAACCCCTACAACTACGCTCCTAATTACCCTACCAACTTCTACCACTCCTACCCCAACACCCCTGGATCGAACCCCCCCCAGAAATCCTAATAACTACCGTTCAAACTCCCCCCAAGATCGAACCCTCATGACCTCGTCTAATAATCTTTCTCCTCCCCTTAACCAAAATAATAGCTTGACACTTAAAGCCCAGGATCGAACCTCTACAGCCCTCCTTCCTTCCTCACATGACCAGTTTCCTACACTTACACTATCTACCAAACAACCCTCCCCTACCCTAGTTCGCCCCCCCCCAACCGAATCCACTACCCTTCTCCCTGTTCGAAACCACACAACAACACAAGACATTACCCCTCATAACTCTCACATTCCTAATTACTCCAATCAGACCCTCCCACCTAAAATCAATCATAACACTGTGCTATCTCAACACACCCAAATTAGAGATCGAAACACTACTATTCCTAAACAAATACACTTCTCTAACTTGGACACAACTTCCCACTCCATTCCTAACCATGACATACCACATACTCATCAAACTAACACTCTCTTAGATACTAGTAGCCCAGATTCACATAACCCAACTCAAAACAATATTCCTACCACGCCAAACCCCTATGAGATTCTAACCAATTTTGAAAATGATAACATTTTGGACATCCACAATAATGTAGAATTTTGTAGGGATGCTATAGATGATGTAGGGATAGTCCAAACAAATGAAGAATGTAGGGAAATACCTTCTAATAATACTCACTCCTAGTTAGGAGACAATGGTGCGATAAGACAAGAGGAAGGGGAATATATTTGCTCGAGGAATCTGAACTTATAATTCACATGTTGCACAGAAATATCGTTACTAACATCACAGTACGTATAAATTGGATAACAGAAACAGGGATACAAGTATTATACACTACTGCACTGTGAGGATAATACTACGCCGATACAGGGCCAGAAAATAACAAATATCAGGACAACAATAATAAAGAAAAAGAAGCAATATGGATACCCAAAATAACTTTGATAGACAGGGCAGAAATAGAGTGCTAGAGGAAGAAGTTTCCTCTAGAAAAAGAAGTGTGAGCAGATCTAGGAACAATATACCTATGAAGAGTTCCAAAGTTATAGCAAATTGGCCCCTGTATGAACACCAAATCTAAATCTAAATGAATGCTATCATATGGAATATACGATCGGTCAAAACTCAGAAAGCTTTTTCAAGACTAATAGACCTCCATCGCAAACATAAGTTCTTTGTGATTGGTATCCTTGAACCCATGCATGGTCTACAAAAAATGGAGTGGTGCAGAAGGAAGTTGGGCATGGAATATGCCTTTCATAACGCATGAAAATATATGGGTTTTTGTTGATTCAGAATGGCACCACAGCACTTTGACAAACAATACTCAACAAATTACTTTGACTTTGCAACATAGTAGCACTCATATGGATCTAGTCTTCACTGTGGTCTACGCAGATTGTGACAGTCGTAATAGAATTCACCTATGGGACTCTTTATCCGACATGGCGATTTCTATGGATAAACCTTGGTTGATCGGCGGTGACTTTAATGTTATCACTAAACAGGAGGAAAAATATGGTGGAAGACCTATTAACAGCAGGGATGTTAATGATTTCAGACATTGTATCCATACTTGTAATCTTAATGACTTGGGGTTTAAAGGGTCTACTTATACTTGGTGGAATGGTCGAGCAGGTGATGCCTTTGTGTTTGAGAGACTTGACAGATGTTTAGGTAATGATGAGCTACAACAATTATTCCCAGGACTGGAGATTACGCACTTAATTCGCACGGGTTCAGATCATGTACCTCTTTTGATGAATTTCAAGCAGCAGACTCGTCCACAATACATCAAACCATTTCGATTTCTGAATTTCTGGACTAAACACGAGGATTTCGATCGTTGTCAAGATAGCCGAGAGAACATGCAGATGGCAATACTTTCTGGAAATTCAATACTAAACTGAAAAGGTTAAAAAAAGTACTATCAACTTGGAGCAGGGCTAATTTTGGCAATATTTTCCAAAATATCACTGATTTGGAACAGGTTATTAAAACTCACGAGATTTTGTTCGTTCGATCCTTCAATTGAAAATAGGACTGAGCTTTGCAGAGTAGAGGCCGAAATGCTGAGGGCAAAGTCTATAGAGGAGGATTTCTACAAATGTAAAGCGTGGATGTCTCGTTTCATCGAGGTGACAAAATTCGAAGTTTTTTCATGCTACTTTTATTGGTCGCCGCAAGAGGTTACATCTTAGTAGAATTCCTGATAGTACAGGCACTTGGCTCGAGAATGACAATGACATCGCAGATGAGGCTATCAGATTCTACACAGAACAGTTTGCAGAAACGAGTAATAATCCACAATTTGACTTCTGATTTAATAGAGGAAAAGGTGTAAGGTGATTTAGACGAATGAAAAGTCGATCCAGATTCCCACTAAAGAAGAGGTTAGAGAAGTCGCTTTGGTCTCAACCCACACAAAGACCGGAGGTCCTGACGGTTTTCATGGTATCTTTATCGACTCTGGGAGATCATCGAATGACGCGACGACATGATTATTTCTTTCTTCAGAGGTAGGAGATTCCTGTGCATGTCACTCACACTAATCTTATTTTAATTCCTAAAAATCAGTGGTGAATACTTTTGGGGACATGCGTCCATCACCTTAGCAATTTCATTAATAAAATTTTCTAGAGTCATCCATAACAAAGTTATCACCTTTATTACCTAGCTTGATTTCACGTAATCAGCCGGTTTTGTCAAAGGCGTAAATATTATCGAGAATATTCTTCTTGCTCAAGAGATTACCAAAGACATCGTGCTCGTAAATGCGAATGGTAAACGCCATAATATTATTATAAAGCTTGACATGACTAAGGCTTACGATGCACTTTCGAGCTTTCTAATGGAAGTCTTCATGAAATGGGTTTTGGAGAAACCTTTATAGGTCATATTTATGAGTTGGTGGCTCATAATTGGTATTCGATTTTGATTAATGGTCAATCGCATGGTTTCTTCAAGTCTTCTCGAGGGTAAAACAAGGTGACCCTCTCCCTACCTTATTTATAATTGTCGCAGTAAATGTTATCCGTAGCTCTTAATTTACTTAACAGGACCCGAGATTTCATGGATTTGGGATGCCTAAGCATAGCCCAAAGATTAATCACTTGTGTTACGCCGATGACACTATTATTTTTGCCTCTCACCGCCAAGATTCTTTGCAAAAGATTATGAATGTTTTAAGGTGTATGAAGAAGCTTCGGCAACTTGTGAATAAATCCAAAAGCGCTTTCTATTTACATACGCCAAGAATCGATATAGTTATTCAGGACATCGAACAACTTATAGGTATGTCCCGTCAATCTTTCCCTATTACTTACCTGGGTTGTCCTTTATTTTCCAGCACTCCACAACTTTCCTTTTACTATGATCTCTTAACTAAGATACAGAACAAACTTCAAGGTTGGACCGGTAATCTTCTTTCCTTTCAGCGGTAGAGTCGTTTGTTAATCATGTTTTGCGTGCCATGCCTATGCACCTTTGTTTACGACTAATCCTCCGTAGTTTGTCCTAAAAAGTTATATAAAATATTTTCTCAATTCTTCTGGAGTAATAAAGTGGGCGAGTGGGGACGTCATTGGGCCAGCTGGGAACATATTTGCTTACCAATTTCAGAGGGCGGTCTTGGTTTCAGAGACCTGAAAGATATTTCAAAAGCTTTATTTGCTAAGTTGTGGTGGAACTTCAGAACTAAGAACTCGTTATGGAGAGACTTTATGAGCAACAAATATCTTAAATACCATAATCACGCCACAGTCCCTATAAAAGGTTCACAGATTTGGAAGAAAATGCTGGACGCACGCGACCAGATTGATCAGTACATCTGGTGGCAGACTAAGCAAGGAACGGTATCCTTCTGGGATGATAATTGGACTGGGTTTGGGGCTATTCGAGGTCAGGACAACGTTGTAGTTACAGAAGTCATTCAGATTGTCAGAGATGTGGTCACTAATGGTACTTGGGACGAAGACATACCGCTGCGTAATCTTCCGGCTGCACTGTGGATCGATTATTCGTGAGGTTATTCCTCCCGATATGCTGACGTAGTGGACGCGAGATAGACCGTGGTGGACTAAAGAGGTCATGGTGAGTTCACCATTAAACTGCATGGAGTTACTACGCAATTGCGGGACTATCGTGGTTAATCATGAGAAAATTTAAGGCGGTCTTCCTTATAAAATTGCCTTTAATATGCGAGGATTAGATTTAATAAGATTCCTTTGGATGATATTGTGAGAAGTCAGTACGAGATGCCTTCCAAATGTAATTGTTGTAGGAATCCTCAGAAGAATCTATCGAGCATGTCTTCGCATGCAGTGAGTTAGCACATCGTATGGAGACTTTTTCGTGCATCGCAGCATTACTATTACAGTTTACCACTTGATCGATCATCAACGAGTGGTGGCACGCGAACGTGGTACCTAATCAAACCCATTTACTATGCTATACCAAGCATCATCACTGGGAGTTATGGAAAAGAAGGAATGATGTGAGACACGATAGGCGCATCACTGTGAGCTGCAGTCATCTATCATATTTCGCAACTATTCGTAGCCAAAGTGAGATCATGAGACCAAGATTAATCCAAGACTTCATAGATGGAATGATATTCTTATTCGACTTAAGGAAGAGGTTGAGATTCCTAAAGTCACTTTGGTCTTACGGTGCTTTCCGACGCTTGGAAGTTGGAAATGTAATATCGACTGGGCTACCGAGGCAATCCAGTGAGAAGCTCTTTTCTTTGTGTAAGGGATGATTTAGGCAACTTGGTTTACGCAGAGGCTAAAGAAATCCAGAGGCTACAAATACGGTGAGGCTGTGGCTATCTTAGAGGCAATGATTCTCAGAAAAGAAGACAACAAAGATTCATATATTATCGAGACCGATTCTAGACTTACGCTAACGGTTCTTATGAAAACGGAAACCCTCGAGAATTATCATTTGGGTCGAGGAGATTTTGAGACGATAGCAGAGGCCAATGTTACTTTTCAAAGATATCACGAGAGAAGGCAATCAATCGCCGATCACCTAGCTTAATTTGGCTCGACAAGAGTGGCTGAGGCACATGATTTGATCAATCGATAGTAAAGCGCAGGAGGATTCTCAATTGTGACAAGATTCAATGCCCTTATCTCGTGATAAGGAACCGAGTTATTGATGGATTGTTCAACGCGCGAGGTGTTGGTCGATATTGCATACACTATTATGCTCACAAACTCCGGGAGGAGAGCATAATAGACCTCTTTTCTACTAACTTGGTTTGCTTTTTTGCAGGTAAAACATCATTCATTACTACAGGGAAGCAACAGCATGCATGGATTTTACAGAGCAACTGGATATACACAAACATAGAGAGAGGAACAGATACCGAGGTAGCGTGATCGTAAGATTACCGATCGATATCCGACTACATCACATTACTATTCAGCGCATCCTACATCCGAAATCCAGAGGTACGCACTCGAGGACCCATGATACAGACCATACCTCTTTACATAGTAGAGGACTTTCTCGATGTAAGAGACGGTATCACGCCTCTTCACGCATACGATCATGAGAGCGTAGACTTCACTTCAGAGTTATTCAAACGCATACGCATCGCCGAGAACACTGAACTACGAGGTGACCTATCACCAGAAAGTGGTATTAGCATCTAGTTATGCTCATTCTCCCGTGGTGCGACACCACATAGGAAGGTTATCTTTGCGGTTTGCATGTGATGATATGATGATGGATTGCAGAGTTTTAGAGACATGATCTTCAAGAGGCGAGTTTCGGCTGTGATTGTGCATCTGTGGCTCGACTGGGACACAACTCGCTTCGACACACTATCACCTCCTTACACTGGGAAATTTCACTTGAGATTTCCCCTACAGTGGCAGACTTTCTTTAGACTAGATCTTTTTTATAGTTTTTTACATTTTATATTGTCATTTTGGACACATAGATCCAAAATGATACATAGGTTATTTGTTTCAGCCAGAGTCTGGCATTCATTTCTAAAATCAGATGTTTTTATTTTTAATTATTAATAAAATAACATAGGCCAACAAGCCTAGTGGATTATATAAAAAAAAAAAAAAAAAAAAAAACCTAAACCCTAAACCCTAAACCCTAAACCCTAAAACCCTAAAACCCTAAAACCCTAAACCCTAAAACCCTAAACCCTAAAACCCTAAAACCCTAAAACCTAAAACCTAAAACCTAAAACCTAAACCCTAAACCCTAAACCCTAAACCCTAAACCCTAAATCTCGCTGAAACCACCGCTGGTTTGACCCGACCACCCAAAGGCTCCCGACCACCCATCGACCCGATCCAATTCGCCCCAACCCTAACCCAATGCACTCCAATTACCCTACTCCCGGTACCCTAGTCCTAGACACCGCCTCCCCTAACCTAGCCCCTTCCGAAACTACCCCTAAAAACCCTAAGCCCACGGTAACCATACCCAATGCCCCAACCCGACCCAACTCCAAAACCCGACTCAACCAACTCCCCAACCCGACCCAAAGAACCCTTCAAACTCACCCTCTACATCACTCGCACTTCAACCCGAACCCCTAACCCCGTAGAAATCGTATGTCAGAACCCCACCCCTAAACCCAAATCAAAATAACCACCCTACCCAATCCCAAAGCCCAATCACATTTAATACAAGTCAAGAAAATTCAAGTCCAAACTCTATCTCTGCATACTGCCCACTACTCAACCCCAAACAAAATCTACCACCAAGGCAACCACTAATTATAAGCCCACATCCAATAAAAATCCATCTACCAAAATCGCTTAAAAATGCCTTTTCCTTTCCTCCTCAACCCTGTACATTAAATAAAGCCTCATCAGACATTCCTTCCAATAAGACTACTACTGCCAAATCTTTGGGTACTGATAGTGACAGGAGGAAGCGGGGTGAGACAGATGGATATGTTTCACAGGATTCTTCACATAAGCTATAAAAAGCTGAGATTGCAGAACTTCGTGAAGCCTTTGATAATGAAATGGAAAGTGATGGTGAATTTATGGTATGACAAATTTTGAAGATGTCTTAAGGAATTCGACATGATTATTTCTCCACGTAAGATAGACGGATCGACCACGGAACCGTATTAACTCAACCAAGACCGCTTGCTATTGACGAAGGTATGGAAGAAGATATACTTGATGACGGCGAGCTTCGGATAGCTCTTCGTCACATGTTTCGTATGCCCCGATGCAATGGATATGTTTGCCGAGATGAAAAGAATCGAGGAAGCAATACCTGCTAGAATAGGTTTAGTCTTCAATAAAGACAAAGAACAACGGAAGGTAAACAAGCTAAGCCGATACTCCCATTGGCAGTAACCACAAGATCAAAGAAGAAATGATTTTATACCGAGGATTAGTAGATGACGAGGAGGACAAGGTACTTGGGTTTGAAGATTTTATAAGTACAGAGTTTAGAGTTCCTAACTTTGTGATTATATTATTATTCTACCTTAGTATCATCAATTGTAATATCATCATAGAGTGCATTATAAACTCTATGATGATCATAGCTTATCTGATCTTAGCATCTTCCTTCTTTTTACACTCTGATGTAATTTAAGCTTCGTGATAGATAGGTTAGCAGCGAGAGATAGACATGTCCCGATTGAGTCCAGATTCCCTTTGGGCACCTGTTTACTTTCATATTAATAAAATAACCCGCCAACGCTACCGACGATTACTTAAAAAAAAAAAAAAAACCCTAAACCCTAAACCCTAAACCCCAAACCCTAAACCCCAAACCCTAAACCCCAAACCCTAAACCCCAAACCCTAAACCCCAAACCCAAAACCCCAAACCCCAAACCCAAAACCCCAAACCCAAAAACCAAAACCCCAAACCCATCCAACAAAGATTTGGCCCAACGGTCAAAGGTTAGGCTAAGGATACCACGCGGGAGGTCAAGGGTTCGATTCCCCATATCACAGAGGTGAGATTAATTGCCATTCTCACAGTGGCAAAGGGAGTAGCTAACCCTAAGTCTCTAACACTGATGGAATTACTCATAAAAATCCTCCAAACGTAGTGACGTCGAGGGCGATTCCGCAGTCCAGCCGATGGGGGTCCGTTGATAAGGAGGATTCGAACCCGAGACCACGCGCTAAAAATGACTAATAATTAACCACTCAACGGCTAAATAAAGCCAACATTTAAAACATTTTAACATTTTATTTTTAATTTGAAATGCTCTCTTCTCTCTCCTCCTAGATTCGAAAAACCCTAGCCCACCCTTTCACGTTTTTCCGGCCACCATGGCCGTCACGGCCACTGGCCGCCACCTCGTGGTCGGCCACCACCCCTTCCATTCTCGCACTTCACCTTCCTAGAAATGGTCAAATCGACCCCACCCCTGATTCGCTCACAACAGCGGCGCGGCAGAAACCCTAATACCGCTGTCACCCCCTCCTCCTCCTCCTCGACTTCCGCTCCATTAAAACCTATCACCTACCTCCACGTGAACCTATGGTGATGTTTGATAAGATGAAATCGATTTGATGATCAAGAACAAGATTTGAAACTTGCTGCTATTGGTAAGTTTTCAAACGGTCGACAAACTTTGATCTTTTGCGAAGGAAATTCCTAAGCAATGTGGATTAAAGGTCAAGTTTCAATAGTGGTTGTATAATCGCCATATTCTTATTCGCTGTACAATTGAAGAAGATTATGATATTTTGATGTCAAGCCCTAGTTTTTGGATTAAAGAGAAGAATAAAATGTCATTGATGAGAACTTTTATTCGATGTTGCATTTAATCCATGAGGAGTCAAATATTGTTGGGGATGGATTTCTTTTCTAAATCTATCACCAAATTTCTATGGACAATCTGCCTTGTTCACGCTCAAGTGGGGAAACCCATAGCCCTAGATTCGCCAAGGAAGAAGACAAGGCCAAGCTGTACTAGAGTTAAGGTTGAAGTGGATTTATTGAAAGTTCATCCTCAAAAATTAAAATTTCTTCAAGAAGAACGGCCTTGTACATTCAAAGATGCAAAAATTAGGTTTGATTTCATTCCTAAATATTGCACAAATTGCAAACTTCAAGGTCATAATAGGAAGGATGTTGGAAATTAAATCCTAATCGAGACCAAAAAGATGACAGCGATGGATCCATGGAGGAATCGCTGGCAATGACAAAGGTAATTCTCAAATCCCTACCCTTCTCATTCTTCATTCAAAACACCCACCTGCATCCAAAACGAACAAATCCGATTAACGGTAAGTTGTTACGGTAAAAATAGTAGGAAAATCACAAATCCAAATCATAAATCCTCTTCTCCCATCGTTTTGTTTGGGAAGTAATTCGCCATCATAGCGATCGAACCACCCCCACAACGGATCCGACTTCCGCTGAAAACCCACAAAATTCTACCTAAAATCTATCACCACCGCTAAAATCTGGCCGCCACATGCCATCGGAACCCCACCGGCGCCACCTGCATCACGAACCCTAGCTCCACCCACCGTAACTCCACCTCGTGCCACACCTCACCGCCGCCAGCCGCCATTGTCGCTGGCCTAACCCTAGCCAAAACCCCAGCCCAATACTCACTAAACCATAACCCTAAACTACCTCCCTTAACCCTAGCCGCCAACCCGCAACCTAAAACCCTACCCACGACCCGACCCGTGACCAAGTCAACACCCCCACCCCCTGCAAGTCCCATCCCCCAACCCACGAACCTTCACACACCCTCGACCTACTCCCCACCCAAAACCGCCATAAAAACTCTATTCTACCCTTTGAAACCCTACCCAAATTCTCGACTGACCCACCCGTTGACCCGACCCGACCCACCATCGGCCCAGACAGACACCCCACACCCTGCCAGATCTACCCCTCCACCACCCAACCCCCTCGTCCAAATCCCAAGATCCGAAACACCACCCTCCCTTTAACGCCGAACCCTACCCATGACCGACCACCCGACCCATCGACCCTGGCCGACTCGCCCCACCCTAACCTAACCGACCCAACTACTCCTACTCCCGGTACTCCTAGTCCTAAGCACCTATCTCCCCCCCCCTCCGTCGACACCACACCCCTAAAACCTAAAAAACCTACGAAAACCCTACCCACCTCCCCGACCCGACCACCTGGGCCATCTGACCCACAACTCGACCCAAAACTCAAACAGACCCCTCAACCCCAGATCCAACAAATCCCCCCCCAATTACAAATCATTACCCCTTTAAAACCTCCAAATAAAAAGGCCCAAATTCAAAGCCCAAACACAATTCAACATATCCAAATTAACCCAAGCCCAAATTTACGCCTGATACTGCCCACTACCCAACCCCAAACAAAATCAAATACCAAACCCAACACTAATTCAAAGCCCACAACCAATAAAAATCATTCACCCAAAATTGGCTTAAGAATGCCTTTTCCTTCCTCCTCAACCTTGTACATCAATAAAACCTCATCGACATTCCTTCCAATAAAACTACCACCGCCAACTTCGGGTACCGATAGTGATGAGAGGAAGGAGGGTGAGACAATTGATATGTTTCACAGATTCTTCACACAAGCTATCAAAAGTCGAGATCAGTAACTTCTGAAGCCTTTGATCAGAAATGGAAAGTGATGGTGAATTCTATGGTATGACAAATTTTCAAGATGTCTTAAGGAATTCGATACGATTATTTCCTCCAAAGAAGATAGACGGATCGGGCCATGGAACCGTATGAACCAAGCATCAGCCCACTTGTCGCTGATGGAGATTCAGAGGACAACATTCCGATGATGAGGATCTTCGTTGCACTTGGTCAAATGTTTCATGACATTCCGCACGCAGAAGATAGGTATGCAAAATGAGTAGATTAGAGGCAAAGAATACCCGATCCACCTAAGAAAGGAGCGGGACTTCATCAACACATAATCTACGCTAACTAAGGAAGCTAATGCCGACAATCCAATTGTCTGTTACAACTAGATCAAAGAAGAAATGATTCAATACCATGGACTACTAGAAGACAAAGAGGAAAAGGTACATAGGTTAGAAGATTTTATAAGTTCAGAGTTTAGAGTTCCTAGCTTTGTTCTTATATTACTACTCTATCTTAGTATCAACATTTGTAACATCATCATAGAGTGCATTATAAACTCTATGATGATCATAGCTTATCTTATTTTAGCTTCTTCTTTCTTTTTACATTCGAGATAGATCCATGCTTCGCCTAGACAGGGTTAGCAGGCGAGTGAAAGGATTTTTCCTGATTGAGTCTGTATTCCCTTCTGGGCCCCATTTCCATTTCTGTTATTAATAAAAACCTGGGCCAACGTGCCTGGATGATTACTCAAAAAAAAAAAAAAAAAAAACCCCAAACCCCAAACCCCAAAGCCCAAACCCCAAAACCCCAAACCCCAAACCCCAAACCCCTAAACCCTAAACCCTAAACCCTAAACCCTAAACCCTAAACCCTAAACCCAACATTAACATTTTTTATTTTATTTTTTAATTTTTAAACTTAGCCGAAAATGCTCCTCCCTCTCTCCTAATTTCGGCCGAAACCCTAGCCACCCCACCTTCTCGTTTTCCGGCCACCATGGCCGTCACGGCCACCGACCACCTCCGTGGTCGGCCACCACCCCGCCATTCCACACCCCACCTTCTTAGAAATGGTCAAATCTAACCCCACCCCTGATTTGTCCAAAACAGCGGCAAGGCTGCATTCTTTTTCCGCCGCCACCCCTCAACCTCCTCGACTCCGTGCCCTAAAACCTATCACCTATCTTCATGGTGAACCTATGGTTATGTTTGAGGAGGATGAAATTGATTCGATGATTCAAGAACAAGATTTGAAACTTGCTATTGGTAAGTTTTCAAACGGATGGTCTAACTTTGATCTTTTAAGGAAATTCCTAAGCAATGGATTAAAGGCCGAGGTTACAATAGGGTCATTAGATAATCGCTATATTCTAATTCGTGTTCAATTGAAGAAGATTATGCTATTTTGATGTCAAGCCCTAGTTTTGGATTAAAGAAAATAATAAGATGTTATTGATGAGAACATTCATTCGGGATGTTGCTTTAATCCAGATGATGAGTCACATATCGCTGGGGACGGATTTCTTTTCCAAATCTTCCCCAAATTTTCACGGCCAATCGCTCAGACACGATGGCGGCGCGGGAAACCAATTGCCCTAGATTCGCATAAATGAAGAAGACAAGGCCCAGCTTGTGCTAGAGTTAAAGTCAAGTGGATTTGTTAAAATTCATCCTCAAAAATTCAACTATCTTCAAGAAGAATGGAATTGTTCATACAAAAGTGCAAAAATTAGGTTTGATTTTATTCCTAAGTATCAGACTAATCAGATGCATAAGGACATGATATCAAGGATGTTGGAAATTGAATCCTAATTGAAACCAAAGAAGGACGACAACGGTGATGGATTGACGGAAAAGGCGCGGATTTGACAAAAGGTAATCCTCAAAACTCTACCCTTCCTCCTTCTACCACCTTTCGCATCCAAATACATCCAAGACTCGTTTGCATGTGTTGTCACGTAAAAGAATAGGAAAATCCAATTCCTATCCAAAAACGCCATTAGCCAACGATTTGGTGATTCAGTAAATTTCGCCAAAATGGCGTTGAACCACCCCACCACCACAGATCCGACTTCCATCGAAAAGCCCGTAAAATTTGACCTTAAAATTTTGACTACACCAAAACCTCCCGACGAACCCTAGCCCATCGAATCCTATGGCTGCCACCTGCATCACGGAACCCTACCACCGACCACTGCCAACCCCACCTCGCCATACCACCCCTAACCCTAGCCCAAAGAGCTTGTCACTGGGCCAAACCCTAGCGTAAACCCCTAGCCCATTACAAAAACCCTAACCCTAATCGACTTCAAACCCTAAGTCACACCTTGACTGAACCCTACCCACGACCCACCCACGACCAGATCTCACCCCCACCCCCTAACGTACCCACCCCCACTCTCACAAACCCCCCTGCCCCCCTAGTCCTAACACCCATAGCCGAAAACACCTTCAAAAATCCTAAACAACCCAATAAAACCCTACCCGCTACATCGACCGACCCACCCATCGACTCCACCCAATTTACGACCCGTGACCTGCACAATCCCCACCCCTTCCAGATCTACCCCACCCCTAGCCTCCACAACCCTCGCCCAACACCCTGCATCCGAAAAACCTTCTAAAACCACGCTGAAACCCTACCCACTAAACCGACCACCTGCTACTCCTAACCCGCACCAACTCCGACCCGACCCTAACCACCTCGATACTCCCTAACCATCCCCACGACTCCATTCAATTACCACCCACCCCAATGAAAAGACACCCTTAACCCTAAAACCCGCTCTAAACCCGACTCCACCCCACTAACCCGACCACCCATCATCCCAACCCACAACCCGATCCAGATTGGTAAACACACCCTCCCCTGCACTCCAAAGACATACCCCAACCACAAACCATTACCCCATTAAAACCTTTAAATAAAAAGCCCAAATCCAAAGTTCCAAACACAATTCAAAAATCCAAGATAATTCAAGCCCAAATTCTATTTCGATACTGCCCACTACCCATCCTCAAATAACATCAACCAATAAGCCCAATGATAATTCAAAGCCCACTACCTCAAAAACTCAAATGCCCAAAGCTGGCTTTAAATGCCTTCTCTTTCCTCCACAACTCAGACTTAATAAATCTTCATCGACATACCTTCCAACAACACTACCTTTACCAAACCTTCGATACCGATAATGTAAGGAGGAAGTGGTGCGAGACTGACGGAGAAGAGTCTAGTAATGATTATGAGCACAAATGGTCAAGATTCGATATAGCATTACTACGGAGGCCTTTGATAGGAAATGGAAATGGAAGGTGAATTTGTGGTATGACGGTTTGAGGATGTTATAAACACACCCTAAGCAATGGAACGCACACTTCACTGGGCTGAGGAATACTTGAGATGTTTGTTCCTCTCAAGAGGATAGACAGGAACGGGCCATGGAATTGTATGATTCAGATCCAAGCCCACTCGCTGAGTATGGATCGGACAAGAGATACTTGATGATGCAGGATCTTCGAGATAGCACTTGGTCACATGTTTCATGAAAGGATTCACCAGCCTATGATCAAGAGATTAGGAGATATGATTAAGCAATGCAACAAGTCGACTTCATCAACACAACCACAACAAAGAAAGGAAACAGTTAAAAACCGCACTCCTTTGGCAGCTACCACTGATCAATGAAGAAATGATTTTATATCGTGATTATTAGACGAAGAGGAGGACAAGGTACTTGGGTTTAAAGATTTTATAAGTACAGAGTTTGTGAGTCCTAACTTTGTGCTTGTATTATTACTCTACCTTAGTATCATCATTTGTAACATCATTATAGAGTGCATTATTAACTCTATGATGATCATAGCTTATCTTATTTTGGCTTCATTTTCTTTTTACATTCGATAGACCTATGTCATTTAGATAGGATTAGCAAGTAAAAAGGAATACTCTCTATTAGCTTGATTCCCTTCCGGTCCCTTTATTTCTGTTATTAATAAAAACCTGGGCCAACGTGCCTGGATGATTACTCTAAAAAAAAAAAAAAAACCCTAAACCCTAAACCCTAAACCCTAAACCCTAAACCCATCCAACAGCATTTGGCCCAATGGTCAAAGGTTAGGCTAAGGATACCACGCATGAGGTCTGGTTCGATTCCCATATCGCCAGAGGTAGATTAATTGCCATTCGCAGGCGAAGGAGTAGCTAACCCTAAGCCTCTAACACGATGAAATTACTCATAAAAATCCTCCAAACGCAGTAGGGACAAGTCGAGGGCGATTCCGCAGTCCAGCCGGGGGTCCGTTGATACGAGGATTCGAACGCCAGACCACGCGCTAAAAATGACTAAATAATTAACCACCAACGGCTAAATAAAGCCAACATTTTAAATCCAATAAAGATTTGGCCCAATGGTCAAAGCGTTAGGCTGATGATCCTCAGGCAGAGACCGTTGGTTCGATTCCCTTAACAGGCGAGATTAATTCTGCAATTTTATTCAACGCTTCAACCAAGGGCGAATAAAAGGGTCAGCCCCGCTCGAGTACCAACGCCTAAACGGATTCCTCTATACCTACAAGAGGGCCCACCGACAAAAGGACACTTGAGCGTGCCCAAGCCCAATGAGGAATCGTTCGTGCAGCCTCCAAACGGTATGGCTTGTCTGGTTTATGTGGTGCCTATTGTTGCCGACTAACTCGTGGCCTTCAAGCATACGGGAAACACATAATAAAATGACTAAATAATTAACCACTCAACGGCTAAATAAAGCCAACATTTTTTGAACATTTTTTTATTTTTTTAACATTTTAAAAAAGCTCTCTTCTCTCTCCTCTTTGATACGATTTCCGGCGAAACTCCGGCCAAACTCCGGCGACCTCATCACGCCAAGATGGCTATCAGGCCACTGGACAACCTCCACCGGTGGTTGACCCACCACCAACAACCACTACAACTACCAGAAACCACCAACCATCAACCCTCTACGCCGATCTCTTCCACCCCGACGTCCTAAACCCCCCACCATTACAAACTGACGTCGGAAACACCACCTCCGACGTCGGAAACAGTAACAACAACACTCACACAACGAAGGAAAACACCATTCCTATCAAAACTATTGAATATATTCATGGTGAACCGACGGTAACTTTTGATATTAAAGAAATTGAGATGATGATAGAGCAGCAAGAGTTACAATATGCAGTTGTATGTAAATTTAGTTATGGATGGCCAGAATTGCTACACTTCGCATAAATACTTCCAAAACAATGCGAGCTCAAAGGCACTGGAAAGATTGGACTACTTTGTAATCGACATATCTTGATTCGATGCAAACTTTTCAAGATTATATGACCTTTGCTATCCAAACCAATGTTTTGGATTAAGGAGAAAGTTGATGGTCCTATCCAACGAGGATATTCAAACGGACACCATGGTTCAATCCAAGAAACAAGTTTAGCCATGGCATGGATTTCATTTCAACTCTTCCTCCTCATTATTTTGGTAAAGAACAACTCTTCTCCTTAGCTTCAAAGAAGCAGTACGCTTTAACGATTGATCTTGCTACCACAAACAAAACTAGACCTAGCCGTGCTAGTGGTCAAAGTTGAATTAGATTTACTTCATAATCACCCTAAAAGAGTTCTTATCCGTAAAGAACGGGAATGTTGTCACAATGGATTCCTATTAACTATGATTATCTTCCTAAATTTTGTAATGCTTGTAAACCGCAAGGCCACGATCGTTATAATCGTTGGAATCTACACCTCAATTGTATAATGTTGATAATTACGTGGTGGGATAGTGGTAGATGCATTTGCACATCGCGGGGGGAAGACGACGACTTTAGGGAGGAGAAGAGGTGGAAGATGACAAAGAAGAGAGAGCGGCGATGACACAAAAGCAAAGATATGCTAACCCTAATCCTGTGGGTGACTAAATGGTAAGGGAAAGAAACCCTAGGAAACATTAATGGTAATAATAATGATTCTCTAATTCTTCCTAAAATCTTCCTAGTAATAATTCGCTAAGACTTCTAATCAATACGGGTCCGAATTTTAGTAGTGGTAAAGTAGTAGGAGATTTTGAAAAGATTAACGGACGGAATAGTTCATTAAAAGATATGTTCCTAAAAATAATCTAATTCATCTAGGTAAGAATATTAATAATATTAATAATAGATTAGATAATAATTCTAAGCCCAATTCGAATTCAAACCTACTTACTAATTTAGGAAATAATTTAAAATGATACTAATAATAATCTAAATCAATACGGTAAGTTTCTTAATAATAACAATAATATATTAGTTGATAATTCTAATTCAAATACGACCAAATCATTATTTTAGGAAAAGAATTAGTTAATAATAAAGACTCTCCTAAAGATGATATATATTAATTCAAAATCATTTAAATCACCCCAATAATAGTCAAAATATACAAGTAGGAATCCTACTACTTCCATAGATAGACATCATCAGAATATTGACCAAATCCCTCCTCAAATAACGCCCTACATACCAAAAATAACTCCTCAAAATCCTACCCAAACCCTTCCCTCCAATCTGCCACTTCAAAACCCTAATACCACCCCTTCTAGAAACCCTAGCCCACCCAGAAACCCTAAAATGCTTAAGCCCAAAACCTAAGCGCTAAACTCCTTCCACCCATGATCGAACCCCACTACTCCAAAATTTAAATAATATTCCCTTCCCTTAGCAAATTTCTCAAACCTGTGTTCGAACCTCCTCTACACCTGCGCATAATTCCCTTTTATTTAACGCTCAAACCCAAGTTCGAACCCCCTCTAATACTAATCCCCTTATTAATTTAATTCCTTCTAACATCACTACCCAAGTTCGATCCCTCAAAGCCACAAAAACATCACAGCACCCTATACCCACCCATACCTACGATCGAACCACCTCCGAAACCCCACTGAAACCATACTAAATAATAACATTTTTATACCCACCCCTATCCAAAGTCTCGAACCCCTACACCTACTCTCCTAAATACCCAATCAGCTCCTACCATTTCTACCCCAGCACCGCAAGATCGAACCCCCCCCAGAACGCCGCATAAAAACCATTTCAACTCTTCCAAAGATCGAATCCCCTCTCCTACTATTAATTATCATTCTACCTCTATTAATCACAATAATCACTCTACACCTAATGCCCAGGATCGAACCTCTACAGCCCTTCTGCCCTCCTCACAAGACCAAATTCCTACACTTCCACTATTTCCCAACCTTCTCCCCTCCCCGCTGCTCTCTCCCGCCGACCTGCCCCTACTCTTAGTTAGTAACCCCTCTCCTTCTCACGAAATTACCCCTCATAACTCCAACATTCCTAACTACTCCAGTCAGATACTCCCTCCTATAATGCAACACAACACCATGATACCTCACCACACCCAAATAAGAGATAGAACCAATGCTATCCCTAAACAAATACACTTTTCTAACTTAGACACTACCTCCCTCACCATTCCTAATCCACAGTATTGCACTCACCCACTCTCCAAACCAACACACACTTGTCCACTATTAGCCTGTAATCTCGTAACCATAACCAAACACAAGACGGTTTTCCTACTACTCCAAACCCTTATGAGATTCTTACCGACTTTGATAATGATAACATATCGATATTCACAACAAGGTGTAAGATCGCAGTGATGCCATCGATGATGCAGGATAGTCCAAACAAACGAAGAATGTAGGGAAATCCCTCAATAATACTTCGATTTAGTTAGAAGACAATGGTGAGGAAGACGTAAGATATGGGGAATATATTTGTTCGAGGAATCAGAACTTATAATTCACATATCGCACAGAAATATCGCTACCAATAACATCATGCAGTATTGCACAAATCGGTTAACAGAGAGCATGTGGAAACAAGAATTATACAGCTACTTCATACCAGAGTGATAATTCTACGCCGTATATAGGGGTTAAAATAACAAATACTTTGGACAACAATAACAAAGACAAGAGAAACAACATTGATATTCAAAGTAACTTTGATAGACAAGTGAGGAACAGATGACAGGACTAAGTCTCTCAAGAAAAGAAGTGTGAGTAGATCCAGAACAATATACCAATGAAGAGTTCCAAAGTTATAGCAAATTTCTCCTGTAAGGAACACCAAAGCTAAATCTAAACGAATGCTATCATCCGAATATAAGATCTAATACTCGTAAAGCATTTTCAAGACTCGATAAATCTCCATCGCAAACATAAGTTCTTTCAGGATTGGTATTCTGAACCCATGCATGATCTACAAAAATGGAGTGGTGCGTATGAAACTAGGCATGGATTATGCTCTTTATAACGCTCTAAAAGATATGGGTTTTTGTTGATTCGTAATGGCACCACAATACATTGACAAACAATCCTCAACAGACATTGGGCTTTGCAAAATAGGAGTACTATATGAATTTAGTCTTCACCGTGGTCTACGCAGATCAGATGTACCGTAATAGAATTCACCTTGGGGACTCTTTATCCGATACGGCGATCTCTATGAATAGTCCTTCGTCGACGGAGGTGACTTTAATGCTGTCACTAAACAGAGGAAAATATGGTGGAAGACCTATTAACAACAGTGGATGTCGATGATTCTTTGATATTGTATCCATACATGTAATCTTAATGACTGGGGTTTGTGCGGTCTACTTATACTGCGGAATGGTCGAAGGTGCGACGCCTTTGTGTTTGAACGCACTTGACAGATGTTTAGGTAATGATTTAGCTACAACAATTATTCCCGTGGATCGAGATTACGTGACTTAATTGCAGATCGTTCGTATCATGTACCTCTTTTGATGAATTTCATAAAGCAGACTCGCCCACAATACAAAGAAACCATTTCGATTTCTCTCGAACTTCTCGGACTAAACACGAGGATTTCTTGATCGTTGTCAAGATAGCCGAGAGAACATACGCAGATGGCAATACTTTCCTGAAATTCAATACTAAACCGAAAAGGTGCTGCTAAAAAGTACTATCAACTTGGAGCAGTGGCTAATTTTGGCAATATTTTCCAAAATATCACCGATTTGGAACAAAGTTATTAAAACTCACAGATTTTGTCTCAGCTCGATCCTCTTCAATTGAAAATAGGACCGAGCTTACGCAGTAGTAGAGGCCTAAATGCCGGTGGCAAAGTCTATGAGGAGGATTTCACAAACATGTAAAGGCGGATGTCTTCGCTTATCGAGGTGACAAAATTCAAGTTTTTACAAGCATCATCGCAACGGTCGCCGCAAGAGGTTACAAAACTTTAGTAGAATTCGTGATAGTACACAGGGCTGTACTTGGCTTGAGAATGACAAAGACATCGCAGATGAGGCCATCGATTCTACACGTAACGCTTCTGCGTAAAACGATCAATAATCCACAATTTGACTTCTTCGATTTAATAGATATAAACAGCGAAGTTGACGCAGATTTAGCACGAATGAGTGTCGATCCGTGATTCCTACTAAAGCAAAGAGGTTAGAGAAGTCGCTCGTCTCAACCCACACAAAGACCGGAGGTCCTGGACGGTTTTCATGTGGTATCTTTATCGACTGGGCGAGATCATCGGGAACGACGCCAGACTTTATACGATTATTTCTTTCTTCAGAGGTGTGATAGATTCCTGCAGTATGTCACTCACACTAATCTTTATTTTAATTCCTAAAAACAGTGGTGAATACTTCTGTGGGACACGCTGGCCCAATACCTTAGCAATTTCATTAATAAAATTTTCTGTAAAGTCATCCATAATAAAGTTATCACCTTTATTACCACATTATTTCATGGATCAGTCGTTTTGTCAAAGGCGTAAATATTATCGAGAATATTCTTCTTGCTCAAGAGATTACCAAACATTAATAAACGTAAATGCTAATGGTAAACGTCATAATATTATTATTAAGCTGACATGACTAAGGCTTAAGCATGCATCTTTCTTTGAGCTTTCTAATCGAAGTCTTCATGTGAAACTGGTTCGAGAAACCTTTATAGGTCATATTTATGAGTCATGGCTCATAATTGGTATTCGATTTTGATTAATGGTCAATCGCATATTTCTTCAAGTCTTCTCGAGGGTAAAACAAGGTGACCCTCTCCCTACCTTATTTATAATTGCCAGTAAATGTTATCCGTAGCTCTTAATTTACTTAACAGGACCTGAGATTTCATGATTTGGGATGCCTAAGCATAGCCTAAAGATTAATCACTTGTGTTGAGGTCGATGACACTATTATTTTTGCCTCACCGTCAGTATTCTTTGCAAAGATTATGAATGCTAAGCAGGCTTAAGAGGTTTCGGGCAACTTCAGGAATAAATCCAAAAGCCGCTTATTTACATACATCAAAGAATCGATAGTTATTCAGACATCGAACAACTTCATGTGTATGTCCCACAATCTTTCCCTATTACTTACCCGGGTTGTCCTTTATTTTACAAAGACTCCACAACTTTCCTTTTACAATGACTCTAACTAACATTCGCAACAAAACTTCAAGGTCGAGTGCAATCTTCTTCCTTCGTGGTAGAGCTGCTCATAATCATGTTTTCTATGTGCCATGCCTATGCACCTTTGTTTATAATTAATCCTCCAGAGTTTGTCCCAAAAGTTATATGTGCAAATATTTTCTCATCTTTCCTGGCAATAAAGTCGGGCGAGCTAGACGCTATCGGCCACCGGAACATATTTGCTTACCAATTTTGAGGGCGGTCTTGGTTTCGTAGACCTGAAAGATATTTCAAAAGCTTTATTTCGTTGTGGTGGAACTTAACTAAGAACCGCGCATGGAGACTTTATGAGCAACAAATATCTTAAATACCATAATCACGCCAGCGGGCCTTATAAAAGCGTTCTACGATTTGGAAGAAATGCCGACGACATCGCATTGATCAAGCATATCCGTGGCGCGCATCAAGCAAGAACGGTCCTTCGGGATGATAATTGACCGTTTGGGGCTATTCGAGGTCGTGACAACGCTAGCTACAAGTCATTCGGGATTGTTGCATGTGGTCACTAATGGTACTTGGGATTAAGATACCGCTGTTAATCTTCCGGATGCACTGTGGATTTATTATTCGTGAGGTT
>JAQGDG010000630.1:0-87840 GCA_029844215.1 Przewalskia tangutica
TGTGAGAAAACATCGCCTTTGGCATATATATATATACATGTTTTAGCGATTACATCCGACAACAACATGACGCTACGGACCTCTGAAATATACAACTATGGCGGGACGGGGCCCATGTACCACAAAACTATCTACAATCTGGGGAGATCATGCAAAAAGTAGAGCCTCGGAGAAGATGGAGCTCTGACGCCCAGTCTGAAGATCCACAAGGATGCGGATCACAGCACTGCTTGCCTGCGGCATGAGCGCGGCCCCGAAAGGAGGTCGGTCTGACAGTACCAAGTATGTGAAACTATAAAGTACTTTAAAATGAAATCAAAGTATTTTAAAACCTTTTGCGAAATCTGATCGGTTCAATTGCACATAGTGCCATATCCTGAACAATACTTGATAATAGGAAAAGCGTATAGTCTAGTCTAGGCGCCCGAATGATGAAGCAAGGCCAATGCGCCCATCGTATCATTCGTGCCTGATCACGGACTTAGCATGATCCATCGGTCACACACGAGACCGCGTGGTATACCTGCGCATCGAGGCAGCGACCCCGGCGGCGTCGCCTGGGCTCCGCGGCCGCGCAGCCTCGAGGCCGCGCATAGTCTCAGCGGACCGCGCAAGGGAATCCGCTATCCCGAGGCTAAACGCCGGAATAATCCGATCACGACGTACGGCGCTCGCGTAGTACCATGAGCCGCGTCGCGCCGGAGCGCGTCGAAATGACCTCGGTATAAATAGTCAAGGGGGTAGGTGATGTAATAGCGATTACAGCGGACTTCACCAGGTTAACTTAACGTAAACGCAATAAAGGAATGACCACACTGCGGCATTTTGAAGATGCTGCCGCGGTAGCGTCGTATATACACTTATCAAATCTTACCTCACAACTTACTTGAAATGTATTACAAAAACTTATAAACACACAAATGCTTGATTCCTTTACATCTTTCTTAAGTTGTTATACCTAACTTTCCATAGCTAGCATAACTCTTAAGCTTTTGTTTTAAAAACCAAATATTTATCATACGTTAAAAATGATCAGTATTAAACTGAAATGTTTTGATTCTTTATTATTGAGGCTTAAATGGTGAGGCATTCAAGTAAAGTATTATTAGAGGCTTAAGTCAAAAGACATTCATAAGTAATTGTGTCAGTTCACACATGTGCGTCTACCATTACTATGTATATATTATAAGAGAAATATAAATGCTTAGGAAGAATCGTCATATGAAAATCCTCTGCCCAGTCGGGTATGTCGCGCGAAGAATCGACCTATAATAGTCACAGGACATCTATCAAAGTCTAGACTACTCGAAGGTCATTCCTAAACCAGAGGAGTTTACAATTCTCACGGAAAGTTGGGCGGCTAATTGCTTCACCGATGAAATTTATATAAGTCTACAGCCAACTTGATCTTTATCATGAATCTGATTCAATTATTCTTCTTTTAAACCGCCCTTCACGTGATAACGCCAGTTCAATTCTGTCTGTGATATTCTTCCTAAGTATTTATAACTTGTTCTTATACTTCTACAGTATGCATTCTCTAATACAAAAGAGGTTAGGATTATTTACCTAAGTGAAGCCCCAATAATATCCTAGATAAAGGATTACTTCCAGAGCAAAGGTTTAGCTCTATGTTGTCACGCTCAGGTAGCTCAAGGAACCTTAGAAGTTCTTATCACAGCCTGCTAAGTGCTAAAGGGATTTGGGCTAGGGTGTTTCAAGGCATTATAACAATGCTTAGAGGCAACGCTTTCTGCCAAGGGAGGGGTAGATTTCGGCTAGAAATTTAGGGGGTTAGGCCTGCCAAACCCAGCTACGAGGAGAGGACCATGTTTGGGCCAGGAAATGGCTGCAAAGGGAGAGGAGAGGATTTTTACAGACTTGGAAGAGATAACTGCTGTGGATGAAGAACTCTTCATCAGGAGTATTTATAGGTCAGAAGTGACGACGTAGCGGATTAAGAACAAGTGCAAGGCAAGTGTGAGGTGAAGATTTCTCCGCTTGGAAATATCCTGCCAACTGCCTTGACTTGTACCTGAGCAAAAAAAAGCGTGCACCTCCTCTCCGATTTCGTCCAATGGACCGATTGAAGTCCATCGATGGGAGGTGCAGTGTATGCCCCTCCGTTGGTCCAAAATGTTTCGTCTGCCGGAAAAATCCATAAAAATTAGTAATGGCATGGCCAGGAATTTTCCCCTACGAGAGCGCAGAAGCGTTTTAGTGAAAGCGATTCTTTTAGCGAGTTGTGTACAAATTTCGAACTTGGCTAACCTTAAGGCTAAACTTTTATGCATGCGTCTCTGGCGTACATCTTTCGGAGAATACGAGGTATAACGTGATAATTTTCGAACATAGCGGTATGCCCATTATTTCGAAAGTATGCGTGAAGAATATACGTGCAAAGTTTAACCTTAAAGGTAACCTTGGGCGTTTTTTTTTGTACCACTGGTTCAACAAGAAGATCGTTTTCAGGCATTTCACGACTTTCAGACTGCGTGAAATTCACGGCCGTACTGGCCTGCGCGGTTTGTTTCGAGCTGTTTGGACCCAGCGGGCGACATGACACCTGCATTGATGAACTTGAATCGTCCATTGAGCGAAGTGAAGGAAGTGCGTTTTTGTGCCTCTTGTAGAATCAGAGTTATTAAGAGATATTTGTGGAGTAAATCTTCCTACACTTGCCTTGCACTTGTCTTAATCTTGGCCATTGGTTGGCCACTTCTTGACCTATAAATACCCCTTTAAAGATGAAGAGTTCTTCATCACAAAAGCTATCTTCCAAGTCTAAAAATCCTCCTCAACAACTTACCTTTCAGTCGATACCTCCCCTTTGGTGAGTTTGGCGAGGGCTAAACCCTAGCTTTGTGAAATCCCCCTCATGGTAGAAAAGTTGCCTCTAGTATCGTTATAATGCCCAAAATACCTAGCCCATATCCGTAATCCTTAGTAGAAGTTGTGAAGAACTCTAAGGTTCTCTGGAGCGTACAACATAGGAGCTAAACCTTGCTCAAGCGACTTTTATCTAGGATATTATTGGGCTTACCAGGTAACTAATCCTAACCCTCTTTTTATATTAAAGAATACATCTTTGTAAGTATAGAATAAGTATTAAATACTTAGAAGAATATTACGAATAGAATTGAAGCTGTGTCATCATGAAGGGTTTAAAGAAGAATAATTGAATTGTACTCACATGGGAATTTGTTTTCAGTAGACTTATATAGCTCACCGGCGTAGGGTTGTCTTGCCAGACTATCCAGCAGATTGTGAACCCTCTGTTTAGGAATGACCTTGAGTAGTCTTTGATAGATATGTGACTATTATGGTGACTCTCTGCGACATATTCAACTTGGCGGTGGTTTGTTTGAGAAGGTATGTGATTCTTCCTAAGCATGATATTTTACAATATATATATGAATGCGGTAGGCATGCATGTGTGAATGAATAATAGCTACGGCAATGTCTTTGACTTAAGCTGAATAATACTTACGCGATGCCTCACGGCTTACTTAAGCTGAATAATAAGAAGCCCGAAAACATTTCAAAAGAATCTTGAATCATTTTTAACGAAGATAAATATTTGGTTTTTAAAACAAAAGCTTAAGAGTTATACTAGCTTTATGGGAAGTTAGGTATAACAACTTAAGAAAGATAAAAAGGCTACTTGTGTGTTTATAAAAGCCTTGTATTGATTTATTAAGTGTAGTAAGATTTGTTTGATAAGTAGACATATTATGATGCTACGTGTGTTAGTATCTTGAAATGTTTGTGTAAGTCATTCTTGCTGTAAGGCTTCGTTCTTAACCCGGTAGAATCCGTTGTCGCATTCTTGTATCACCTACCCCACTACAGGGCTTGCCCGGCGATTGCCAGTGTCTATCTGACCTATGCGGTCTGTGAGACTATGCGAACGGCGGTATGCTCGGATTGATCATTCCGGCACCCTGATCGACGCGGATTCCTATCACTGTGCAGTGAGGCTATCACGGTCTTTTGAGGCTATCTCGGTGCGGGAGCCTCAGGCGGATGCCGGGGTTGGCTGCCCACGGATCAGGAATACCTCATGCGGTGCATGTGTGACCTATGCGCGGAAGTGCGGAAGTCAGGACTAGGCAGCGAGAATGATACTATAGGGCGATTGGCCTTGCCGATCATTCGCGGCTAGACTGGACTTTACATTCTGATTTTCCTATTATGTTATTGTTTGTGATATGGCACTATGTGCAAATGAGCGATTGTATTTGTGAAAAGGTTTTAAATACTTTGATTTCATTTAAGTACTTTATAGTTTCACATACTTGGTACTGTTGTCTTGACCTCGCCCGAGTGCGTTAAATCTCTGCGCGGTGAGGCAGCGTGCTAGATCCGCATCCTTAGGATCTCTTTGCATTGGTGTCGAGCTCCGTCTTCTCGGAGCTCTACTTTTGGTATGATCTCCTGTATTGTAGATAGTTTGTGATCGATTGATCGGTATGGCGGAACCACTGTCGCCATAGTTATATATTTCCTTAGAGAATGCGTAGTCGTATTTATGCGATGTCGGATGTAGCTAAACTTGTTTATATATACGCCGTATGCGAAAAGCGCGACGTTTATTCACATAAAGCGTGTCTTATTTTATAAATTTCATGTCTTGTTTATATTTATATTCACGCCGGTTTGACTGTATGACTGCCGTGCCATTAAGCGCACGGGCGGAGCCGAAAGCGAATTAAGTGACAAAAGTGGCTGCTCGAGCGATTAATCCACCGGAAAGTGTCTCTGGACCGTATCTAGTAAGTCTTGATTATCGATTGCTCGGTGTGTTGTGCACCACCAATAATGTCGGGAGGCTATAGGATATTTAGGATTGGTTTCCATTCTTCTCATTACGGAGATCGTGCTTTAGAAAGGCTGTGTTATAAGTTGGACCTCTCAACGTATTCCTTTCTGTATGATTATGCCTCCACGTAAAACAACCCGCCCGAAGGCAAGGCGGCCGAGGCTGCTAGCGAGACACCAGTTCTGAGCTCAGGCGATCTATACGAGGCGGCGAGTTCTATGGCGCGTCGGCCAGCGAGACCGCGATGCCGCTTACATCCCACGGCACGGGGCGGAGTTAGGAGTACAAGAGATGGCCGACTATTGGCTGGAGTTGTGGCCCGATCTGAGAGAGAGGCTGGATCACGGCGATTCGATTCGGCTCAGTTCGATCGCACCCGTGGTGCACCGAGGCGAATAGTTTGAGACTACGGATTTCTTAGTTGTAGCCCTCGAGTTTTTGCGGGTGGCGGAGGATGACGCAGGGTTCATCCGTCGGTGCAGAGGATTATGCGGGTGATCGTGGCTTCGAAGGCGAGTGCATGACATTAGTTCGCATCGGCTGCGTGATACCGATCGATTGGTTTGATACTGGGAGCTTTCGGGAGAGCATGCACCTCAGCAGTATGGGAGAGTTTTCGAGGCTTTTCTCACACACTTCTTGCCTCCGCAGATGAGGAGGCCCGAGCCGATAGATTCTTGTTCTTTGAGACAGGGAGGGCGCCGCAGTGAGGAGTACAATGTCGAAGTTTGATTCTTTGGCTCGATATGTCCACTGCTGACCGTAGCAGATATGGAGGGCCGGTGCATCGCTATGTCACTGGGCTCGATGATTACATGGCGAGTCTTGTGCGGGTGTGTCCACTTCAGCCGAGCATGAACATTACCGGATGCGAGCTCATGCACTAGGATCACGAGGCGTAGACCGCGGGTAGAGCGATATCAGCTGACGAAAGAAGGCGAAGCGGCGGTTCTTTTGGTGGTTCTCGTGGTGGGCGGCATCGTGAAGTCGGTTGCACCACACGGCGCGAGCGCTCCTATATCATCTTGATAGCCGTGAGGCGATCGAGGCGGTCAGGCCCTGGGACTTGATTTCGAGTGCGAGGTGCTAACTGCTCGAGGTCCGCTCGGTGTGCGTTGCGGTAGATACCATTCGGGCGCTACTCGGGAGCTTGCTACGTGTGGCAGCAGGTCATTTCGCGAGTTTGTCCGAGGCGGCGCTGGTAGTAGGGCCCGATCTCACGAGTGTTGCCGACTTCGTCCTCGACGATTACTCGCCCGGGCAAGGTACTCGTGGACGGGTCGGCGAGAGGTCGCGCGCGTCCCGATTCTAGCGGTCCTCGAGAACGCGTTATGACTTGTCCGGTAAACGACAGATCAGGAGGCCTCACCTGATGTCGTCACAGGTACCTTATCGGTTCAGGTTTGATGTTTATGCCTTGATAGATCCGGGTTACCTACTGTCCATATATCTCCTTGTTGCTAGTAGGATAGGGATAGAGCACGAGTCCATAGACCCTTCGAGGTAGCTACGCGATGGGTGATTCGGTGGTAGCTCGGCGGGTATATAGAGCTTGTCTGTGACCATTTACGTCGTCGGACCCTGGCGGACTTGATAGAGTTGGAGATGATTGACCGACGTGATCATGGGGATGGATTGGCTAGCTTTACTACGCCAATGTAGCTGCAGAGAGAAAGTAGTACGGTTCCAGTTTCTGAGGAGCCGGTTGTTGAGTGGGAGGAGCACCGGTATCGTAGTGGTAGGTTTATTTCCTACCTCGAGGCTAGGAAGATGGTGCGAGAAGGGTACATCTACCATCTAGTTCAGTGTTTGATCTTGAGGGCTGCGGTACCAGATTTTCACGATTCCGTAGTCGGCGAAGTTCCCGAGCGTGTTCCCAGATGACCTCCCGGGTATCCCTCCTGAGAGGGAGATCGAGTTTTGTATAGATGTATTGCCAGATACTCGGTCTATTTCCATTCCGCCATACAGAATGGCACCTGCCGAGTTGTGAGAGTTGTAGGACCGGTGAGGATTTCTTTGGAGAAGGGCGTCATTAGGCCTAGTGTTTCTCCCTGGGGAGCGCGGGTATTGTTCGTGAAGAAGAAGGACGGGACGCTGCGCATGTGTGTTGATTACAGGCAGCTGAACAAGGTGACCATTAAACGAATACCCCCTTCCGAGATTGATGATTTGTTCGACCGATTGCCAGCGCGAGATGTTTCTCCAAGATTGATCTGCGTTCGGGCTATCATCGAGTGCGAGTCGAGAGAGGTGGATGTCCCTAGGATCAGCATTCAGACCAGACGGGCATTATGAGTTCGTGGTCATGTCCTTTGGGTTGACCCGTACTCGTGATATTCATGGATTTGATGAACCGAGTGTTCAAACCATTTTGGACACGTTGTGATAGTGTTCATTGATGATATCTTGGTTTATTCTCGCTCGGAAGAGCGGGAGCATGCGAGCATTTGAGGCCGTCTTGTGATTCTCGGGACCGCGTTTGTCGCCAAGTTTTCCAAATGTGAGTTTTGGTTGACTTGATGGCGTTTCTTGGGCATATTGTCGGTGATGGCATTCGGTGGATACGCCAAGATCGGCGTCGGGACTTGGCCTGAACCTACTACTCGGCTGCAGGTTCGCAGCTTTTACGGGCCTTGCGAGGATATTATCGGTTCGTGAGAAGTTTGCTTCTATCTACGCACCGTTGACTAGGTGACTCGGAAAGCGCCAAGTTTGATGGATGATGCTTGTGGCGGGGTTTCCGATTCTTTGAAAGAAAGCGGCGCCGCCCGCTCTTACTCTTCCGCAGGTCGAGATGGATATGTCGTGTATTGTGATGCGTCGAGCATCGGGTTGGGATGTGTGTTGATGCGGCATGGCGGGGTTATAGCATATGCGTCGACGGTAAAGAAACACGGCAGGAACTACCCACATGATTTGGAGCGGCGGTGATTCACGCTTTGAAGATCTGGAGGCCTATTTGTATGGGGTTCACGTGGATATTTATACGCACCACAAGAGCCTCAGTATATCTTCAGCGGAGGAGTGAACTTACAGCGAGGCGGTGGTTAGAGTTGCAAGGATTACGATGTTGATATCCTGTACCACGGGAAGGCCAATGTTGTGCGGATGCTCTTAGTCGTAGGTCGATGGGGAGCTTATCGGATGTGCGACCAGCGAGGAGGACATGGTTCGTGATTTGCATCGATTCGCGAGCCTTGGTGTCCGTTTGATTGATTACGATAGCGGTGGGGTTAGAGTTCGTGAGGTTGCGAGTCTTCCATCGCCGAGGTGAAGAGCAGCGATTCGAGGATCGGTTTTGGCACATTATCGTGATCTGACTCTTCGTGAGGCAAGGGTCGCTGAGGTAGCACGATGGGGTGCTAAGGTTTGGCAGGTTGTGTGTTCGGATGTTTCGTGACTTGCGAGTTCTTGGGAAGCACACGCGCGTTACTCTATCCATCCGTGGTCGACCAAGATGTACCACGACCAGATGCGTGTATTGGTGGGATGGTTTGAAGAGGGCGTTGCGAAGTTCGTAGCTCGATGCGTGTTGTCGCGGTGAAGGTAGAGCACGAGGCCAGTGGTTTATTCTGAGCGATTGAGATCCCGACACGGAAGTGGGAGGTAATCAACATGGACTTCATCACGGGATTACCTCGCACGGAGGAGACATGATTCTATATGGGTTATCGTTTACAGCGATTTAAATCAGCCCACTTTCTTCCGTTAGGGCGACTTTCTCGGTGAGGATTATGCGGACTTTACATCCGAGAGATCGTCGATCGCATGGAGTCCCTATTTCGATCATATCGCAGAGAGCCCGGTTATGGCTAACTTACGGAGGTCCTTCCAGGGTTTAGGGACGAGTGAGCACAGTCGCATTTCATCCACGCATGAGCAGACGGACGAGCGCACTATCGGACTGCGAGGATATCTTTGCGAGCTGTGTTATTGACTTGATGGTAGTTGGGAGGATCATTTGCCTCTAGTTGAGTTTGCATATAATAATAGCTACCACTCGGTATTCATGGCGCCTTGAGGCCTTGTATGGGAGGAAGTGCGATCGCCTATAGGTTGGTTCGATGTGGGCGAGTGCGGCTAGTAGGACCAGATTTGGTGCGAGCGATGGATAAGGTAAGCTTATCGAGCGGCTATTGGCGGCTCGTAGTCGGCGAGAAGTCGTATGCAGATCATCGTCGTCGGCATCTTGAGTTCGAGGTTCATGATTGGGTTTTCTAAATTGTCACCCGTGAAGGGTGTGATGAGATTCGGGAAGAAGAAACTCGGCCCAAGGTACATTGGGCGTTTGGATGTCGCGGTAGGCAAGGTTGCCTATGAGTTGGATCTGCCGTCCGATCCGGAAGCGATGCATCCGGTTTTTCACGTATCTATCTTTGAGGAGATGTATCGGGGATCCATCTAGGGTACACCGATTGGCGATGTCCAGTGTGGGGTTATCGTATGAGAGATTCCCATAGCGATAATCGATCGTCGAGTTAGACGTCTGCCGGACCAAGGGCGTGGCTTCCGTCAAAGTCTTGTGGCGGAGCGAGCTTAGGAGGAGATGGCGTGGGAAGTCGAGGAGGACATGAGGCGAGGTACCTCACCTATTCCCACACCGCCGAGTAATTCACTTTCCTACTTGTAAATTTTCGTTATCGTTTTTGCCTAAGTGTTGTTTTGTGGCCGTGTGTGGCTTTTGCAACTGTTTAAGTTTTGAAGAACCTTATCGTTATCTGTCTTGGGAAGGAACATTCGGGACGAATGTTTCTAAGGAGGGGAGAATGTTATACCCCGTATTTCCAGAGTATGTACGTAAGGGTATACGTACAAAAAGTTTGGCCTTAAAGATTAGCCTTGGACGTTTTTTTTTTGTACACAACTCACTAAAAGAATCGTTTTCCGACGAAACGTTTCCACAGCTTTCGTAGGGAAAATTCCGGCTATGCCATTACTAATTTTTGCGGATTTTTCCGAGAGACAAAACATTTTGGACCAACGGGAGGGCGACACTTGGCACCCTCCCATTGATGGACTTGAATCGTCCATTGGACGAAATTGGAGAGGAAGTGCACGTTTTTTGTGCCTTGTGCACAAGTCAAGGAGTTGGTAGGATATTTGTGTGGAGTAAATCTTCACCCTACACTTGCCTTGCACTTGTCTTAATCTTGGCCATTGGTTGGCCACTTCTTGACCTATAAATACCCCCTTAAAGATGAAGAGTTCTTCATCCACAAAGCTATCTTCCAAGTCTAAAAATCCTCTCCTCTCCCTTAGCCTTTCGTCCAATACCTCCCCTTTTGAGTGAGTTTGGCCGAGGCCCAACCCCCAGCCTAGCCGAAATCTACCCTCCCTTGGTAGAAAAGTTGCCTTCTAGTATCGTTATAATGCCCAAAATACCTAGCCCATATCCCTTAATCCTTAGTAGAAGTTGTGAAGAACTTCTAAGGTTCTTAGAGCTCTGGGAGCGTCAACATGGGAGCTAAACCTTGCTCAGTGCGACTTTATCTAGGATATTATTGGGCTTACCGAGGTAACTAATCCTAACCCTCTTTTGTATTAAAGAATGCATCTTGTAGAAGTATAAGAATAAGTATTAAATACTTAGAAGAATATTCTGAATAGAATTGAGCGTCATCACAAGTAGAAGGGTTTAAAGAAGAATAATTGAATTGTACTCACATAGAATTTGTTTCTGATGAGACTTATATAGCTCACCGGGTAGGGTTGTCTTTGCCCGACTATCCATGAATTGTGAACCCTCTGTTTAGAATGACCTTGAGTAGTCTTTGATAGATGTCGTGACTATTATGGTGACTCTACTGCGCGACATATTGACTTGGCGGTGGTTTTTTGAGAAGGTATGTGATTCTTCTAAGCATGATATTTTACAATATATATATAGTGCGGTAGGCGTGCATGTGTGAACCGAATAATAACTACGGATGTCTTTGACTTAAGCACGAATAATACTTACTGCAATGCCTCGGCTTAAGCTTTGAATAATAAGAAGCTGAAAACATTTCAAAAGAATATTGAATCATTTTTAGAAGATAAATATTTGGTTTTAAAACAAAAGCTTAAGAGTTATACTAGCTTTATGAAGTTAGGTATAACAACTTAAGAAAGATAAAAGGCTGTTTACTTGTGTGTTTATAAAAGCCTTGTATTGATTTACATTAAGTGTAGTAAGATTTGTTTGATAAGTAGACATATTATGATGCTACGTGTTAGTATCTTGAAATGCGTGTAAAGGGTCATTCTTGCGCTTACGTTGCTAACGGTAAGTCAGTTGTACATTCTTGTATCACCTACCCTTGACTATTATACCGAGGGCTTGCCCCGATCTTGGTCTATACGGCTGTGCGGTCTGTGAGACTATGCGAGCAGCGGTATGCTCGAGATTGATCATTCCGCGTCTAGCACGACGCGGGATTCACTATGCGGTCTGCTGAGACTATCGCGGTCTTTTGAGGCTATGCGGGTGCGGGAGCCTAGGCGGATCCGGGGTTGCTGCCCCGATGCGAGGAATACCTCATGCGGTGCATGTGTGACTATGCGGATCGCGGAAGTCCGGGACTAGGCAGAATGATACTATGGGCGATTGGCCTTGCTTCGATCATTCGCGGCCTAGACTAGACCTGTTACAGTTTTCCTATTACTGTTATTGTTTGTGATATGGCACTATGTGCAAATGAACTGATTGTATTTGTGAAAAGGTTTTAAATACTTTGATTTCATTTAAGTACTTTATAGTTTCACATACTTGGTACCTGTTATCGACCTCCTTGAGTGCGTTCAATCTGCGGTAAGCGGCAGTGCTAGATCCGCATCCTTAGGATCTCTTTGCATTGGTGTCGGGAGCTCCATCTTCTCCGAGGCTCTACTTTTGGTATGATCTCACTGTATTGTAGATAGTTTATGCAGTCGGTATGGCGGAGCCACGCCCCGCCATAGTTGTATATTTCCTTAGATTCTGTAGTCATGTTATGCGATTAATCGGATGTAACTGCTAAACCTTGTTTATATATATATGCCGAAGGTCGACGGTTGGTCACATAAACGGTGTCTCATGTTATAAACTGTTTCATGTCTTGTTTTATATTCCGGTTACTCGATGTATGACTACTTGGGTGCCCGAAGGCACGATCCATGACGCCGGCAGGTCGTGACAATAACAACATGAAAGATAGGACATCACGCCTCTAAGTCGGACGGCAAATGCTAACATATAGGCAACCTGGCCTATTCTTCACATGATCTAAAAGGCCCAAAGTAACTGGGCTAAGTTTCCTCTGTTTTCCAAAATTCGTCACACCGCTTTTAGGGGTGGTACCTTGAAGACCAGCGTCCACGAACTCCAAGCGTCGCCGTAGATTATCCGCGACAACTTCGTGACTCGGTGCGATAACCTCTTGGATAAGCTTCACTTTATCCACATCCTGGAAACAAGTATGAACCAACTATCTGAACCTTGCCAACATCGAACCAATCGGCAACTTACACTTCCGCCCTACAAGGCGTCGTAAGGCGATATCCAGAATCGATATGGTAGCTTATTATAATACACGCTCAACCAAAAGGCGAATAATCCTTGGTACCTCTGAAATCAAAAACACCGGCAGGGTGAATGCGTCTTGAGACTCACCGAGTTCCTAACCTGCTGGTAAAACTTCGAGAAAAAGAAATAGCGTAACACTGGCTCCATTGCTGCCATAAGGTGAAAGTAGGCACCTCGTGCGACCTTACAAACTTCCGATATAACATCTCGCGTAACCTGCTGGAGTAAGCGGTCTTGACTAAAAGACAAGATGGGTTGACTTCATCGGCCCGACTACTAGTCGAACGCATCCACGAACTCGTACGATGGTTAACTAAACTTGGGCCTAACACCCCTGTGACCCCACCACCTGGCGGGACCACCTCGAACTGACCCACCACAATGCGGTAGCGGTTTGACCCATGTCGGTCCATGACCGCCCATTATCGCCAAAACTCTTGTTCCGATCCGAACAATCTCCTCATCGAGTCACGAAAACCTAGTGTTCTTCTTAGCTCAAATACCCTCTTTCATTTCATACCACACGGGACTTATCAAACAGAAATATCTCACGTTTACTATGCACTCAGATAAGGTTCAACAAAAAATAAATCTTTTACTCGAGATGGCCTTACCTCTAAGGTCTCTACGTATAAAACTCTAAGGCTCACACTTTCCCTATCCCCAATCTTACCCTTTTAACTAACAATGATTTCTAATCACAATTAACACAATGCTATCTGAACCTAGCACTTAAGATACACTTATCTTATCACACATACAATCTCTAGAGGGTTAAGGATATACCTAAATCTACTGTTTCACTCCCCTCTGTCGTTTCAATCAATCTCGCCAAATTTTGGGCCATAGCAAAACAAGTTTGTCGAAGAAGTACGACACTCCCCATAATGACATCTACCACAACGGCCACACTGAGGTGGGGGTGGCCTCTTCTGGCTAACAACCCTTCCTCTCGAGCCGAATCATGGCCCGATCCGTAAGCCGAGTCCTCCTACTTGCATCCCTCATACTAGTACATCTTTTCGACACATGGCCACGATGGCGCGAGTAAAACAAGAACCATCAATAAGGCGACATTCCCGGGATGGCGCGCCACCGTGGAACATTGAGGAAAAATCAACTCGGTGGCTAGAACTACGTGTATCTGTGAACCTAAGCCCGGAGCTCGACCAACTCGGCATACTCGAGCGTCACGAACCACGCGGAGGACCACTGCACCGTGGAGGTGCATATCTAATCTGCACTTGGCGGTTCGCCTGAAAGTTACCAAAGGATCTGCCGATCGGGCCCTCTTCTGTTGTCCTTGATTAATCTGTCGATCTCTACGTCTCTCGGCCTGCTACGTATAAGCCCGTACGCAGGCCATGCTCATGCATGACTGAAGAGCTACTCTTACACAACCCTCTCTCAGATAGTCATCAAGACCCGTGATAAATTGATACATAATATGCTCTCTGGTTGCTAAATCCCTAACTAGTAACAAGGGCGTCTCTTTGCAACCCATACTTTCTGCTACCGGTTGTGGGTGAAGGTCAGATATCATGGCCGATGCAGATGCATTGGGCTAAACTCTGCTTTGGGGCCCGGCGTGCGTCGCAGAACTCCCCGAATGAAGCACCACCTAGGTGATGATTGGGCACGTGCCTCGTAACCCTCGTGCTCTACTCGCGGCTCCGCCATTTGCCTTGCCCTTCGGCGGTTGCATGCGCGGAGGCATAATCGTACGGAAAGAAATACGTTAGAGGATCCAACTTATAACACGGCTCTAAGCACGATCTCGAGTGAGAAGAATGGAAACCAATCCTAAATATCCTATAGCCTCACGATTATTGGTGTGGTGCGCAACACACCGATAATCAAACTTCTACTAGATACGGTCCTTAGACACTTTCAGGATTAAGCGCTCACGATACCACTTTTGTCATGACCGAACCGGGCCGTGGTAGTGCCTTACCGGGCACCCAGTAGACATACATCCAGTGTCAATGGAATATAAAACAAGACATGAAATAAAAATAGTTTATCTGAGAAAAGTTGCCTTTCGGCCTATATATATATATAAACTTGAACAGTTACATCCCCTATTACAAACCACCTAGCGATTACTGCACCTCTAAGAATGATATGACAACAATGGCGGGACGGGCCCCGCCATACCACGAATGCAAGTACCTCTGGCGACGGTGTCAGACCGATAAGCCTCGAGAAACGGAGCTTCCCAAAGCTCGCTGTGACCACATGAGCGAGGATCAACAAGCGGTGTACCTCACCGCGGCATGACGCGGCCCCGAGAGGTCGGTCTGATAGGTACCAAGTATGTGGCGAAAATCGTAAATGAAATCATAGTAGTCTATATAAAGCGGGAGACATATATGATAACCAAACTACATTTCACTGATAAATAAGCGATCATGTCAAGTCGAGGACTCGCCTCAAAGTCATCACTCAAATATAACTATGGGTCTCACGCCCACAACATCAATCATGCCGTGGAATACCTTCCTCACTTGGCGGCGATCTTTGATATAAAAGCACCAAGGAATACACATGAACACCGGGTCCTTTGTGTCATAATCAACCGTCTGGGGTAAGTGCGAAGGCATAGCCGACTACTAAAACCCACGATGCAACAAGGTCATAAAGCGTATCCACGAGGTCCGTCTGACCGCCACATGATCGGCGGCCACTCGCCCGCGAGATCAAATGTGCGCGTCTAATCCTGGAACTTCCCGCACTCCGCATAGGCCACTCACATAGGCCCGCGTAGGTATTCCCAGCGTCGGTAGCTACTCCCCGACAACGTCCCGACTCGCGATCGCGTGGCCACGTAGACCGCGTGAGGTATAACCCGCACACTAACACGGAACTCGTAGCTCGCGTAGGTCCCTGGACCCGCGTAGGTATTCTCGAATCATGGTCCTGCATCGCCGAGTCTACCCGCGTCGGAGGCGGCTTAACCCGGTATCATGTCAAGAGGTGAGTGATATAATACTAACATAACAACTTATCGTTAAACAACATAAGCACAACAAGGGAAACCCCTTTACACAAACATCACAAGATACTAACACACGTAGCATCCTAACATGTTTACTTTATCAAATCGACAAGAAAGTATTACAAGGCTATCACAAACCAATACAATCAAGTTATTCACACAAGGTACTTTCTACTTTATTTTAACAAGTTCGGGTTTTTATCCCCAAAGTACTTCATACATTAACTCTTTAAAAGATCCGCTTCTTTCACAAAAGTCACACAATACCCGTAGTATAAAAATAGAGTGACTATCTTTTTAAGTAAACCAAAACACTTCCTTTTGTAAAATCAAGTAACAACATTATTTTCCAAACGTTCAAGTTTGCCTTATTTCAAATGCTCAAGTTTCTCATTTTCGAAAGGTTTCGTAGTTCATAGTCTTAATGTTAATAATATAATTCTCTTTCAAAACCATTGAGAAACATATGCCTTATGTGTGAGTAGGTTATTCTTGTTCATAACAATCTTATTAAAGCAGCCATGATCTAGGAAATGTAATATCATTTTGTCTCATCTTAGCTTCTATGCAGATGGAGGTTTCTACTGGTTTTAATAATACTTAATTAGTCAAAACATTTCCCTTTATTAGCGCTGTTGTGGTTTGTTCGATACTTATTCTGATTTCCGAAATCAGTAAGACATTATTCCTTTTAAAAACCAAGTACTCATTACTCACGAATGAGGTTTCACACTTTTTAACAAAATTCATATTAATTCAATTAAGTCAAGTCTCTTATCTTTTAAGATCAAGTCTCTTAACTTCTAAAATCAATAAACCATTCTTTTTATCTCTCTTAAGTTGTTATACCTAACTTCCCATAAAGCTAGTATAACTCTTAAGCTTTTAAAACCAAGTATTACTCTTCTTTCAAAAACGGTTCTTAATTCTTTTGAAATACTTCAAGATTCTTATTATTTAGACTCAAGTCAAAAGACATCGGAGTAAAACCACGTTCAGTTAACACACGTACGTCTACCGTACTATATATATTCTTTTAAAATATCATGCTCAAGAGGATAGGAAGAATCACATACCTCGCGACGATTTATCGACTATTAGCAAATAGCTCCAAAGTACTGTAATCCTGCTATCCTTTTCCACCCTTCGAGTAGAATACGCACTCGCAGATTTCAACCTATAACGGTTATACAAGTCTATCAATGTCTAGACTACTCGGTAGAACAAATCTAGATACAAGATTCTACGGAAAATTGGCGAGACTTCCCAGTCAAACTTCACAAGTCTACAGTAAATACGATCTATGTAAGAATCTGATTCAATCTTCTACTTTAATATTCTTCTGATGTGATTTCGATTCGAGTCTTATCGTAATATCCTTCTATTACGCTTCAATTCTCTTCTATGAATCTTATATTCATTTCTATACTACTACGCATGTAATTTCCAATTACAATATAAGGACAGAGTATTTACCTCGATAAGCCCAAAATTATCCAAGATTTAATGTCGATCACGAGCAACGTTTAGCTCCTACTCCGGTGCTCCAACCCGCTCCAAACAACCCTTAGAAGTTCTACGCAACTTCTTCTTAATACTTCAACCAAGCGTGAAGATTTTCCTATGGTTTCGTTTTGTGGAAGGGAAGTATAGTAGTATTTACGGGCTTTTAGTATAGGTGTAACCTTGGAATACTACAAGGTATTTGGGCGAGGTATTTTGGAATAGTAACTATACTTGAGAGTATTTTCTACCAAGGGGGTGTATTTACGAGACAACACTCGAGAGGGGGTACTCTAGAGGATCACAAGGAGGGGAGGCTTTGGACGAAAACCTTACAAAGGGGAGAGGGGATTTCAAGACTTAGAAACTATTTTGTGGATGAAGAAGTCTTCAACAAAGGGGTATTTATAGGCCAACCAATGGCCAAGATCAAGACAAGTGGTGGGCAAGTGTAGGGTCAAGATTTGGACAAGTGTTTGTGGGTCCCACTTGCTCATCAACTACACAAAATATCTACAAATATCCTACCAACCCGCGACTAAAGTCCTAGCACAAAAACGTGCCAAGACCCTTTAGCTTTGGTCCACTTGAGGGCCAAGTGTCGCTCTCGTTGGTCCAAAATATTTCATCTCTCGGAAAAATCTGCAAAAATAATAAATGACATAGCCGTAATTTTCCTTCGCAAAGTTTGGAAAACGTTTAGTGAAAAGCGATTCTTTTCGGGGGTTGTGCACAAAATTTCGACCCTTGCCTACTTAAGGCTTAAAATTTTATACGTACGCCCTCACGTACATACTCTGGAAATACGGGGTATAACATTCTCCCCTCCTTAGAAACATTAGTCCCGAATGTTCCTTCTAAGTCTCAAAACAAACATGCGCCGAGATAGTCTTCATCGCTATACTTACGAAAACAATCATGCCACGCACTGACCACAATACAACACGCGCAAATACTTACATCCAAGTCCACGAGAATCACCTCCATCACTACAAAAGCTCCCTCGAGGTCTAAAATATACTCCTTCGCACCTTCACTTTACAAAAGAAATGATCACATCTATGCTCGTAACACATGCTTCCCACTCGCCGTACCTTCTCGTACATTTGAACTCTTTCTCATAACTTACCACATTTACATTCGTACGCTTTCCAAAATCTCTGGGTTACTACCTCCAACTTGATCATCATTAACTGGGAATACTCTGGATGGATCTCCGATACTTTTCCGAACATAACAACATTGTTACACCCCGTAAATTCTAGAAGATAGATAAGTTGACAACATGTGTTGGACGGATTTTTAGTTTACCTTGGAGTGTTGTACCCCAGTTGTTAAGAATTTCGAGGTGTTTAAAAGCCTAATGTGTAGCCCGTTAAATCTAGATCCCAACGCAACAAACCGTTCGTCGATTGGACATCGGAGTCAAAAGTTATGGAAGTTTCAAGTTTGGTGCGCATCAGTGCAGCAGCTTCTCGATGCGAGTACAGCGCATGGCCACGGCGCGAGACGCGGCGCCAGCTTGTCTTGAAGTCAGGGGTTGCAGCGCCGCGCGCTGAATGCAGGCCGCATGGCGCACGCGGAAGATTTATTTTGAAGTGGAAGCCTTGCGGCCCGTGGCGGCTGCGCGCCGGGCGGATTTTTTTGGCAGCAGTGACGAAACAGGGGATATTTCGTTTATAACCTATGGGAGGGTGACAAGTGTCCCTCCCATCCTTTTTATCAGTAAGTGGTCCTATTTTAGGGCCAAGTCTTGGAAGACTTGGCCATTCCATTTCATTTCATTTCAAAACCCTTCCATGGAAACCCTCTCCCTTCTCTCTAGTTTTTGGAAGAAAACCTAGCTTTAGAGGAGATTGTTGGGCGGCAAGAAGAAAAAGTGTGGGTAAACTCGGTAACGTCGTGGGCGATTTTGACGGAAGAGGTGGAAGAAAAAGGGGCTTTTGTGGGCTTTCCTTAAGGTAAAAGTTTCCTTTCTCTTGGTTATGAGCCTAAGGTCATTTTATTTTAGTAGTATAGATGTGAGCACGAGGTTTGTTTATTTTAGTAGTTTAGAGTTGAGCACGAGGCTGTTTTATATTGCATGGATTTGGATCTTGTTGTCTGTGGAAAGCCAAAGTGGGCATGTTAGCCTTAAGATTGTAACTACCTTTTGGTGACAAAGTTAGTCGTTGCATGTTGTATAGAAGGAAATTGTGGTAGTTGAAGATGTTTAGGTTAGACATCATGTTAACCTAAAACTTGAATTGAAAGAGAATTGAAAAGGGTTTAGAATGGGTTCTTGTTTTCGACCTTGGATAAAGGTAGTAAGTTCCGTAGAACCTGGGGCTTTGCTTTTAGCTTATTCTACGCTCTAACTAGAAGTTAATAGATTTCTTATGACCACTTATAGGATTGAGGCGCCACGAGTAGCGTATCCTACTTGAAGGGTTCAATCGCGGGCGTTTTGCTTTTTGTCGGCAATCGTCAGAGGTATGTGATTCTTCCTATCCTCTTCAGCATGACTATTTGTGAAATATATAGTGCGGTTGACGCACGTGGGTTAAAGGAAATTGATTTTCCAAATTGTGTCTTGACTTGTTATGAAGTGTAAAGGGCTTCATTATGTGTAAGAGTAGTAAGTCTTATCCGTTAGTAATGGGCACTCGGTGTTAAAGAATGAGCCTCTTGGTCTCATAAATGTTTATGTGGTAATTGGTTGGTTTAAAACATAAAGGGTTATAACGGCTTTATGGGAAGTTAGTTATAACAACTTTATGTGAGTAAAAGAACGGTTGTTGATTGGTGGAAGTTAAGAGACTTGATCTTGTAAGATAAGAGACTTAACTTAGAATTGTGAAAGATTTGTAATGTATTCAAAAGTTGTAAAACCTCATTCGTGAGTAATGAGTAATACTTGGTTTTGAAAACTTAAGAGTTATACTAGCTTTACGGAAGTTAGGTATAACGGCATAAGAATGTGAAATGGATTTGAAAGTGGGAACAAGTATCGAACACACCATCACTGCAGCTAATAAAGGAAATGGTTTCACTAATTGATTATATTAAAACCGAGAAACCTCCATCCGCATAGAAACTAAGATAAGACAAAATGATATTACATTTCTAGATCATGGTCGCTTAAATGAGAATCATTGATAACAAGTTCGACTTTTCTTAAAATTCCAAAGAATGAACTTAATGGATTGCAAAGGATAATGTCTTGGATTTTGGAAAAGAGAAGTAACTTGAGTTTGAAAGTATAAATCACTTGTTTTCAAATATCGAACTTTTCTTAAGGGAAAAGTAAATGACTCGTTTCAAAAGGTAGAATACTGACCTTAAAGGAGTTAATTACTTGGACTTTTAAAAGTATACTTGACGTTATGTTAATTGTGTTTGAAGACGTGTTTTAAACATGAATGTGTGTGATACTATGTGTGATAGTATCGTATGGTTTCTACGTAAAGAGGTCTTTGAAGGTAGGAAAGAATGTAGTATTTTGGGGTTGGAACCCGTTTGTTGACTTAAACGAAGGCACTTTGAGTTGTGTGTAACTGCACCTGCTTGTGGTGATAGTTTTGTTGTTGTGCAAGTGTTTGACTTTGTGCTACCGAGTCTCTCGACGGAGGCGGATATCGGGTGGTATGATGGACATATCGACCGCTGGGTAGCCCACGTATGCTTCCACTATATTGATCCTTTGGGACATATCGACACGCTGGGTAGCCCACGTATGCTTCCATTAGAGTGTTATCTTGTAACCGGGTTGGACATCGACACGTTGGGTAGCCCAGTATGCGCCCACAAAGTGAGTATTATCCGGTATTTGTTTGGACATACCGACACGCTGGGTAGCCCACGGTATCGCCCACGATGAGTATTATCTTGTTATCGTGGGACATACCGACACGTTGGGTAGCCACGGTATCGTCCACAGTGAGTACTATCTTGTTATTGGGTTGGACATACCGACACGCTGGGTAGCCACGTATGCGCCCACTTTGAGTAATGATCTTTGAGCGTGAGTCCACGACTTGATGTGATTTGATTTGGTAAGTATATACGTGGTGTCAGAGTTTGGTTATCATACATGTCTCCTGCTTTCCTTATAGACTATTATGATTTCATTTACGATTTTTCTCGCTTCGCATACTCCTTTGTTGTCGACCCGCCGGCTGCGTTCATGCCGCAGTTGAGATACATCGCTTGTTGATCCGCACTTTGGATCGCTGTCGGTTCTCGAAAGCTCCATTCCTTCGAGACTTTGTCATTTAGTACGGTTCCCTGAAGTTGTAGAACTTTTTGTACATTCAGGGGTATGGCGGGGCCCTGTCCCGTCAGAGATGTTATAAAAATTCTTAGAGGTCTGTAATCGATGTGGCGGGGATTGTAATCGCTTCAGTGTTAGTTATTTTCGTAAAGGTAACCATTGGTTAGCCTGTTTCCTCTTTTCATTGGTTATCATGTATGAGTTTTAATTTCCGCTGATTTTCTCTGATGTTGTTTGACTACTTGGGTGCCCGGGTAAGGCACCAGTCGCGGGCCCGGTTTCGGGTCGTGACAAACATGAAAGACCGGACATACTGCCTCCTAAGTAGGACGGCAAATGCTAACATATAGGCAACCTGGCCTATTCTTCACATGATCTAAAAAGGCCCAAAGTAACTCGGGCTAAGTTTCCTCTGTTTTCCAAAATTCGTCACACCCTTTTCCGGGGTGGTACCTTCAAGAAGACCCACCACCAACTCAAGCGTCGTCGCCGATTATCCGCACGACTTCTATTGACTCTGAGCTGCCAATAACCTCTTCTGGATAAGCTTCACCCTATCCACATCCTGCCGAAACAAGTATGAACCAACTATCTGAACCTTACCAACATCGAACCAATCGACCGGCAACTTACACTTCCGCCCCTACAAGGCGTCATAAGGCGATATCCGAATACTGATATGGTAGCTTATTAGAATACACACTCAACCAAAAGGCGAATAATCCTTACAGCTACCTCTTAAATCAAAAACACCGGCCCGAGGGTGAATGCGATACTGAGACTCACCTGAGTTCCTAACCATGCCTGGTAAAACTTCCAGAAAAAGAAATAGCCGTAACCTGGGCTCCACTGCCTGCCATAAGGTGAAAGTAGGCACCTCGTGCAGCCTTACAACCTTCTTGATATAACATCTCGTATAACCCTCTGCCGAGTAAACGGTCTTGACTAAAAGACAAGATGGGCTGACCTCATCGGCCCGACTACTGGTCGAACGCATCCACGAACTCGTACTATGGTTAACTAAACTTGGGCCTAACACCCCCGTGACCCCACCACCTGGAGGGACCACCTCGAACTGACCCCACCACAATGCAGGCCGCGGTTTGACCCGCAATCGGTCCGCAACCCGCCCATTATCGCAAGAAACTCTTGTTCCCGATCCGGAACAATCTCCTCATCGAGTCACGAAAACCTAGTGGTCTTCTTAGCTCAACTACCCTCTTTCATTTCATACCACTCAGGGACTTATCACACAAACATATCTCACGTGTACTATGCACTCCGATAAAGGTCAAACATAAAAATACATCTTTTACTCGAGATGGCCTTACCTCTAAGGTCTCTACGTATAAAACTCTAAGGCTCACACTTTCCCTATCCCCAATCTTACCCTTTTAACTAACCATGATTTCTAATCACAATTAACACAATGCTATCTGAACCTAGCACTTAAGATACACTTATCTTATCACACATACAATCTCTAGAGGGTTAAGGATATACCTGAATCTACTGTTTCACTCCCCTCTGTCGTTTCAATCAATCCTGCCCGGCTGGGCGCATAGCAAAACAAGCTGTCGAAGAAGTACGACACTCCCACAATGACATCTACCACAACGCCACACCGGGTGGGGTAGCCTCCGCTAACCTTCCTCTCCGAGCCACGAATCATGGCAACCGATCAGTGGTGAGTCCTCCTACTTGCATCCCTCCTACTAGGACATCTTTTCGACACATGGCCCTGACGGCCGCAGGTAAAACAAACACCATCAATAAGACGACATTCCCCGGGATGGCGCTACATCGTGAATACCGAGGAAAAATCGAACTCGGTGGCTAGAACCTACGTGTATCGTGAACCGGAAGCCACAGAGCTCACCAACTCCGCATACTCTGAACGCCCCGAACCACAGCGGAGGACCACTCTGCGGTGGAGGTGCATATCTAATCTGCCGAGGCGGTTCGCCTGAAAGTTACCAAAGGATCCTGCCGATCGGGCCTCTTCTGTCCTTGATTAATGCAGCCGATATCGTCTCTCGCCTTCTGCCACGCATAAGCCCGCACGCGTGCCATGCTCATGCCGATCAAGAGCTACTCTTACACAACCTCTCGGATAGTCATCAAGACCGTGATAAATTGATACATAATATGCTCTCAGTTGCTAAATCCCTAGCTAGTAACAAGGCGTCTCTTTGCAACCCATACTTTACTCTTGGTTGTGGGCGAAGGTCCAGATATCATGGCCGCAGTAGGAACTGCTGCTGCTGGGCTAAACTCTGCTGGGACTGGCGTCGTCGCAGAACTCCCCGAATGAAGCACCACCTAGGTGATGATTGCGCTGTGCCACCGTAACCTTCGTGCTCTACTCGCGGCTCCTCGCTTGCCTTGCCGCCGGCGGCTGCCTTGCCGCCCGGCGGGTTGCCTTGCGCGGAGGCATAAGCGTGCGGAAAGAAATACGTTAGAGGTCCAACTTATAACACGGCTCTAAATGCGATCTCGAGTGAGAAGAATGAAACCAATCCTAAATATCCTATAGCCTCACGATTATTGGTGTGGTGCACAACACACCGATAATCAAGACTACTAGATGCATGCGTAGACACTTTCCGAGGATTAATCGCTCTGATACCACTTTTGTCACGACCGAACCTGGCTGTGATCGTGCCTTACCTCGCACCCAAGTAGACATACATCGAGTAATCACGAATATAAAACAAGACATGAAATAAAAAGCAGTTTATCGAGAAAAGTTGCCTTCGCCTATATATATATAAACTTGAGCAGTTACATCCCCTATTACAAACCCCGCCTACAAAGATTACTGCACTTAAGAATGATATGACAACAATGGCGGGACGGGGCCCGCCATACCTCAATGCAAGTACCTACAACGGCGGATCGTACGGTCAGATAAGCCTCGGAGAAACGGAGCTTCCAAACGCTTGTGACCCATGGCGAGGATCAACAATCGGTGTACCTACCACGGCGTGAACGCGGCCCGAAGGAGGTCGATACAAGTACAGTATGTGGCGAAAATCAGTAAATGAAATCATAGTAGTCTATATAAAGCGGGAGACATATATGATAACTAAACTACGATTCACAATAAATAGCGATCATGTCAAGTCGTGACTCACGCCCTCAAAGTCATCACTCAAATATAACTATGGGTCTCACGCCCACAACATCAATCATGCGTGGAATACCTTCACCGCCGCGATCTTTGATATAAAAGCACGAGGAATACACATGAACACGTGTCCCACGTGTCATAATCAAACCGTGCGGTGTAAATGCGAAGGCATAGCCGACTAAAACCAGCATTAACAAGGTCATAAAGCGTATCACGAGTGCATGCAGACCGCCATATGATCGGCCGCCACTCGCCCGCAGATCAAATGTGCGCGTCTAATCGAACTTCCGCAGCTCCGCATAAAGCCACTACATAGGCCCGCATGAGGTATTCCCGCATCGGGTAGCTACTCCCGGCAACGCCCCGCTCGCGATCCGCATGGCCACATCGCATGAGGTATAACCCCGCACACTAACACGGAACTCTCGTAGCTCGCATAGGTCCCCGGACCCGTATGAGGTATTCTCGAATCATGGTCCTGCATCGCTGAGTCTACCCCGTGGAGGCGACTTAACCCCGGTATCATGTCAAGAGGTGAGTGATATAATACTAACATAACGACTTATCGTTAAACAACATAAGCACAACAAGTGGAAACCCCTTTACACAAACATCACAAGATACTAACACACGTAGCATCCTAACATGTTTACTTTATCAAATCGACAGAAAGTATTACAAGGCTATCACAAACCAACACAATCAAGTTATTCACACAAGGTACTTTCTACTTTATTTTAACAAGTTCTGGTTTTATCCCCAAGTACTTCATACATTAACTCTTTAAAAGATCCGCTTCTTTCACAAAAGTCACACAATACAGTAGTATAAAAATAGAGTGACTATCTTTTAAGTAAACTAAAATACTTCCTTTTGTAAAATCAAGTAACAACATTATTTTCCAAACGCTCAAGTTTGCCTTATTTCAAATGCTCAAGTTTCTCATTTTGAAAGGTTTAGTAGTTCATAGTCTTAATCACTTAATAATATAATTCTCTTTCAAAACCATTGAGAAACATATGCCTTATGTGTGAGTAGGTTATTCTTGTTCATAACAATCTTATTAAAGCGACCATGATCTAGGAAATGTAATATCATTTTGTCTCATCTTAGCTTCTATGCAGATGGAGGTTTCTCTTTGGTTTTAATAATACTTAATTAGTCAAAACATTTCCCTTTATTAGCGCCGTGGTTTGTTCGATACTTATTACGATTTCCAAATTAGTAAGACATTATTCCTTTTAAAACCAAGTACTCATTACTCACGAATGAGGTTTCACACTTTTAACAAAATTCATATTAATTCAATTAAGTCAAGTCTCTTATCTTTTAAGATCAAGTCTCTTAACTTCTAAAATCAATAAACCATTCTTTTATCTCTCTTAAGTTGTTATACCTAACTTCCCATAAAGCTAGTATAACTCTTAAGCTTTTAAAACCAAGTATTACTCTTCTTTCAAAATGATTCTTAATTCTTTTGAAATACTTCAAGATTCTTATTATTTAGACTTAAGTCAAAAGACATCGCAGTAAAACCACGTTCAGTTAACACACGTACGTCTACCGTAGTATATATATTCTTTTAAATTATCATGCTCAAGAGGATAGGAAGAATCACATACCTCGACGATTTATCGACTATTAGCAAATAGCTCCAAAGCATCAGTAATCCTGCTATCCTTTTCCACCCTTCGAGTAGAATACGCTACTCAAGATTTCAACCTATAACGGTTATACAAGTCTCTCAATGTCTAGACTACTCGGTAGACCAAATCTAGATACAAGATTCTACGGAAAATTGGGCAGCACTTCCCTATCCGTCAAACTTCACAAGTCATCAGAATACAAATCTATGTAAATCTGATTCAATCTTCTACTTTAATATTCTTCTGATGTGATTTCAGTTCGAGTCTTATCTGTAATATCCTTCTATTACAGTTCAATTATCTTCTATGAATCTTATATTCATTTCTATACTACTACAGTATGTAATTTCTAATTACAATATAAGGACAAGAGTATTTACCTCGATAAGCCCAAAATTATCCAAGATTTAATGTCGATCCTGAGCAACGTTTAGCTCCTACTCCGGGTGCTCCAACCCGCTCCAAACAACCCTTAGAAGTTCTACGCAACTTCTTCTTAATACTTCAACCAACTGTGAAGATTTTCCTAAGGGTTTCGTTTTGTGGTGAAGGAAGTATAGTAGTATTTCGGCTTTTAGTATAGGTGTAACCTTGGAATACTACAAGGTATTTGGGCAGGTATTTTGGAATAGTAACTATACTTGGAGAGTATTTTCTACCAAGGGGGTGTATTTGAGACAACACTCGAGAGGGGGTACTCTCGTGAGGCTCACAAGGGGGAGGAGGCTTTGGACGAAAACCTTACAAAGGGGAGAGGGGATTTCAAGACTTAGAAACTATTTTGTGGATGAAGAAGTCTTCAACAAAGGGTATTTATAGGCCAACCAATGGCCAAGATCAAGACAAGTGGTGGGCAAGTGTAGGGTCAAGATTTGGACAAGTGTTTGTGGGTCCCACTTGCTCATCAACAACAAAAAATATCTACAAATATCCTACAAACCCCTTGACCAAAGTCCTATCACAAAATAATTGCCACTTCCCCTTTAGCTTTGCCGTCCACTTGAGGGCCAAGTGTCGCCCTCTCGTTGGTCCAAAATATTTCATCTCTCGGAAAAATCCGCAAAAATAATAAATGACATAGCCGTAATTTTCCCTTCGCAAAGTTTGGAAAAGCGTTTACCTGAAAACGATTCTTTTCGGGGGTTGTGCACAAAATTTCGACCCTTGCCTACTTAAGGCTTAAACTTTTATACGTACGCCCTCACGTACATACTCTGGAAATACGGGGTATAACAATTTGAGGGCTTGTGTCCATAGCCCTGGTGTGACTATTGTTCATGTGTTGAAATAGTCTGTACAAGGTAAAACTGACTTTCATTACTTTCACTTCGGTAAGGCACATTGTACTGTTATTTTGGTTATCATACATGTCTCCAAATTTTTATTATAGATTTATGATTTCATTACTGATATTTTGATTTCACATACTTGGTACATATTTACATCGACCTCCGGGGCCGCGTTAAATCCGCGAGTTGAGGTACATAGCTTGCTGATCCTCATTCTTAGGACCACTGTTCAGCTGGTTGGAAAGCTCCATTATTTCGAAGGCTTTGTATTTGGTACAGTTCCCTGAGGTTGTAGATTTATGTACATTCAGGGGTATGGCGGGGCCCTGTCCCGTCACAGTTGTTATGTCAGAAATTCTTAGAGGTCTGTAGTCATATCTTGTGGATTGGGTTGTGTAAAAAAAAAAGAGGTAACTGCTTTTGGGTTACGTGTATATTTTGGAATGTGGCCTTATCGGCTAGCCTGTTATTTATTTCCTGTTAAGTTTATGTATGTTCCGCTAATTATCTCTGATGTATACTTGTAAGGGTACCCAGGTAGGGCACCAGTCGCGGGCCCGGGGTCGGGTCGTGACATGTTCAACCTCAATTCATGGTATTACATAATCCAATGGCTTGCCAATATTTCTTATCGTTCGAGTGTCTACTCGTCTTACCTTTATTTTTCATTTCAAGTTGCCCTGGTTCATACTTCCCGTATATATACGGTCTGGCCTGTCATTACAGGTTTGCCACCTTTCGTCAAGGTGTTCCTAACTGCCCATCATTTCTAATGGGTTTCACACTAGTCTGGGTAATTATGCCTTGGGAAACCTTCATAACTGTAATTGCATTCTCCTTATTATTCTGGTCATAAACCTTCATCATACTAATTACTAACCCAAATATTTCTACCTCGTTCCTGGGTCATACATTTCCATTTATGCCTATCACCTGCATATATATCCTTAATAAACATCCTCGACCATTTCCTAATGTTGCCTTCCATTACCCCAACACAATACTTTTCCCATGGCTACCTAAAACTGTAACCTATGGCATGATGACACTGAAGACCTTACCAGTCTCATATCCATCGCCTAATAACATGGGTACACATAACCCCGAAATACGGAAAACTATTCTTTTACGTGGGGGAAAGAGCTTATCTCCCTTACATAATCTTAATCATCAAGCGCCACCTTATAATCGTATAGATTTTCAAAACCTACCAACGATGCCTTCTGTTTTTCCACAGGCGGTACTCACACTTATCTTATTCCTGCCTCGCGCATTTTTCCTGAAACTATTCGGAATGTCGTGGCCCTGACTGCCACACTAAACCAACTCCAAGTACCTCCAAGGGAACTTAACATGAATTTTTTCAATGACCGTACATTTCCATTTCTATCTCTAAACTCTTCAAATTCAACTATTTCATACTTTCTACATCCATTTATGCCAATGAACAAGTCACACAGACTTACCAATTAACGATGCCAAAGAAAGAAGGATAATTCACTTGTTACAATCGCTTCCTTCCTCTTGATAAACTGCACGGAAAGCGGAATCGAACCAATCTCTCTCTGTAGTCACCATTGGCATACAAGAAGCCAATGATTCCATACCCATAATGACCTCAAAGTCTGACATGTCCAGCTCTACCAGGTCTGCTAGGGTCTGACGACTTTATCATCACCGGGCAATTCTCATATACCCGCCCAGCTACCACCCAAACACTCACGGTGTAGCTTCCTTGAAAGGTTCTTATGGATTCAGGCTCTACTCTTTTACACTTGGTTGCTCTCTTTCTTACTGGTCGTACTTTTTCCGTACTTCCCAACTTATTCTAACATACGTACATAACCCCCATACTGATTATGGCCTCCAATCTTTGGAGTTACAATATCGAACAATTTAAGGCCATTTCCGGCTCTCATGACCTGGTTCCGGTGGAACGTGTCCACGAACCCGTAAAATGATTAACTAGACTTGGGCCTTGCACCCTCGTGACCCTGTCATATAGCGGGACAACCCTTAACTGACCCTGTCTTACTACAGGCTATGGGTCGACCCGTAATAGGTCCATAACCCGCCTCGGCGTCGACTTAACTCTTGTCCTTGGTCTGACTTAAATTTTCACTACCCGAGAAGGCCTTATATACCCAAGGTCTCGGCGGTTATCAAAATCCTTAGGCTCGCAATTTCCATGCCCCAAGCCTATATTATCCTTCCCCGCATACGGGTAAGATGGCTTCTCATAAGCTTTTAATCGTGTTGTCTTACTCATAACAACCATACTTACTCCGTACGGATCTCATCCGTACTATTCTCTTAAGCATACTACGTAGCTTAATCTATTAACATAGTCTTCCATTAAGTCCCTTTATTAAGATTTCTTAAGGGTTCATTACCTTCTCAGAAAGCTCATCATCTCCTAATTATCTCAAATTAGCACATACAACCTTGATGAGAATCCATTAAACTGTTTCATACCTTCCAGGTATCTAGTTAGTCCTTACCAACTCTTGGTAATCTAAAATCACTCTAGGCAACACGCGTCTGACCCTCATACACAAATCCGTATAGCTGTATGTCATTATACCAACTATACAACAATTATTACTGTTACACCCCGGAATTCCAGGATATGTTTAGAAGAACGTACGTAAGAACTCATAAGTGTTAAGATTTGAGACTAGTAAAAATTTATCGGAATTATGAAAATGTCGAAAAATGAAATATTGCGACGAACGGGAGGGCGACATGTGTCACCCCCCCCCTTATAGTGGTCTTGGACGATTTGGACATGGCCAAAATGGTCATTTGACCAATAAATAAATGAGCAAGTCTTGCCAAGACTAAGAGCTTGATATTATTGACTTGTCAAAGGGTCAATTGGGCTTGATCCTAGTGAAATGTATCTAAGCCACCCAAATGTTATAATCTAGACCCTTCATTTATTTATATAAGCTTACTAGTGCAAGACAAGGTTCTATACTTAGAAATTTTTCAAGAAAATTTGAAGAACTCAAAGGGAAGCTCTCGGCATTAGGGGTTTCAAGAGGAAAAAAATTTCAATTGTTGTCCAATAAACTCCACACTTTAAACCAAGGTTCCTAAGGGTATTGTAAGGGTATCTCAATAGAAAGATCCCGGAAAAGTGGCGTTTTCGTATTAGTCGCAAGGTGAAAACCTAGTCACTTTCCTAGGTTTGGATTGAGAATTGAAGGAAAGATGGTTGTGATATTCTAAGGGCTTCAAGTGGCGGATGGGAGTGTCGAAAAGAGGCTCTAAGTTGCTAGGGAGCGACTTCGTATCTTGAAGTGGATTAAAGCTCACTAAGGTTATAATCTTGTTCTCTTAAGTATTACAAGATTACATATTGTTGTAGCCTTACATTTTAACTAGCATGAAGTATATGTATTGAAGATTGATAAGTGATATGGATTTTAGTAGCCTAAATCCGAATTGACATTTGAGCCATTTGAAATTGAAATACAATTTGGTCGTTAATTAGAATCATCGCATGTTACCTACTTGAAGATTGTAGTAGTTATAATCGATTGCGGCTTGATAACATGTTATACTAAACAACTTGAATTGAAAAGGAATTGGAAAGCTTGATATGTTGTTACACCTTTGGCCGAGAATGACTTTGTATGTTGGACTAGTTTGATATTAAATTGTGGGACCACCTCGAACTGACCCCACCACATTACAGGCCGCGGGTTGACTCGCGATCGATCCTCAACCCGACCCGCTATCGCGCAAAACTCTTGTTCCCCGATCCGGAACAATCTCACCATCGAGTCACGAAAACCTAGTGGTCTTCTTAGCTCAACTACCCTCTTTCATTTCGTACCACTCAGGGACTTATCACACAGACATATCTCACGTGTACTATGAACTACGATAAGGGTCAAACATAAATATAATCTTTTACTCGAGATGGCCTTGCCTCTAAGGTTTCCACGTATAAAACTCTAAGGCTCACACTTTCCCTATCCCCAATCTTACCCGGTTAACTAACCATGATTTCTAATCACAATTTACACAATGCTATCTGAACATAACACTTAAGATATACACATCTTATCACACATACAAATCTCTAGAGGGTTAAAGATATACCAGATCTACCGCTTCACTCCTTTGTCGTTCTAATCAATCTGCCGGTGCGTAGCTAGGGAAGGTGATGAACTGTCACCGATCTGAAGGTGAGTCTCTACATCCGCGCCACCTATGGTGGACAATTTCTCAGAAAAATGGCCTGCGAATCAAAGCAAACAATTTGTCGAAGAAGTACGACACTCACAATGACACTTACCACAACGGCCACCGAGGTGGGGTGGCCTCTCTCAGCTAACACCCCTTCCTCTCCGAACTCATCAATCGCAACTAATCAGGTAGGTGAGTCCTCTACTTGCATCCTTCCTACTAGGACATCCTTCCACATGGCCCACGGCCCACGTAAAACAAGCACCATCAAAAGACGACATTCCCGGGATGGCGCGCACTGTGTGAACACCGAGGAAAAATCGAACTCGGTGGCGTAACCTCGTGTATCTGTGAACCAGGAGCCCTGGAGCTCTGACCAACTCCGGCATACCTCGAACGTCTGAACCACAGCGGAGGACCACTCTGATCGCGGGCGCATATCCAGTCTGCTGGTGAGGCGATTCGCCTCGAAAGTTACCAAAGGACCCTGCTGTTCTGGCCCTCTTCTGCTGATTTTGGTTAACCCGTCGATCCTTACGTTTCTCGGCCTGCTGCGCATAAGCCCGTACGCAGGCCATGCTCAAGCCTGACTGAAGAGCCACCCTTGCACAACCCTCTCTTAGATAGTCATCAAGACCCGTGATAAATCGATACATAATATACTCTCTGGTTGCTAACTCCCTAGCTAGTAACAGGATCGTCTCTTTGCAATCTATATTCTCTGTTCCCGGTCGTGGAACTGAAGGCTCATATATCATGGCTGCAGATGGAGGCTATGCCGTGCTAAACCTCGCTGAAATGGCGACGTCGCAGAACTCCCCGAATGAAGCACCACCTCTGGTGATAATTGGGCCTGTGCCCTCGTAACCCTCTGTGCTCTACACGCAGCTCCCTCGGCTGCCTTGCCCTTCTGGGCCCGGGTTGCCTTGCGTGGAGGCATGACTGGTAAGGGAAAGGAATACGTTAGAGGGGTCCGACTTGTAACACAGCTCTAAGGCACGATCTCAGAGTGAGAAGAATGGAAACCAATCCTAAATATCCTGCAGCCTCCTGATTATAGGTGTGGTGCACAACACACCGATAATCAAGACTCTACTAGATACGGTGCAGAGACACTTTCCGAGGATTAATCGCTCGATACCACTTTTGTCACGACCCGAACCCGGGCCCGTGACTGGTGCCTTACCCCGGGCACCCAAGTAGACATACATCAGAGTAATCAGCGGAATATAACACAAGACATGAAATAATATGAAGTGTAAAACAGTTTATCTGAGAAAACTTGCCTTACGGCATATATATATATAACTTGAATCCGAACAGTTACATCCCTTTTACAAACTCGCCACCACAAGATTACGGACCTAAGAATGTTATAACAACAATGACGGAAAGGGCCGCCATACCCACGAATGTAAGTACCTACAACGACAGGACTATACCGATAAGCTTCCGAGAAACGGAGCTTCCCAAACGCCGAATCGTGACCCTATGGCGAGGATCAACATTGGTGTACTCTACCGCGGCATGAACGCAGCCCAAGGAGGTCAAGACAACAGTACCAAGTATGTGGAAACTGAAAATCAGAATGAAATCATAGTAGTCTATATAAAGCGGGAGACATGTATGATAACCAAACTACGATTCCTGATAAATAGCGATCATGTAAAGTCGAGGACTCACGCCTCAAAGTCACCACGCAAATATAACTATGGGTCTCACGCCCACAACATCAATCATGCCCGTGGAATACCTTCCTCACTTGGCGATCTATGATATAAAAGCACCAAGGAATACACATGAACACGGGTCCCACTGTGTCATAATAAAACCGCACGGGGTATGCGAAGGCATAGCCGACTACTAAAACCCACAGCACCAACAAAGTCATAAAATGTGTCACGAGGTCTGTCTGCACCGCCACATGATCGGGCCGCCACTAGCCGCAGATCAAATGTGCGCGTCTAATCCTCGAACTTCCGCACTCGCATAGGCCACACACATGCGTAGGCGCGCAGGTATTCCCACATCGGTAGCTACTCCGGCGTCGCCCCGACTCGCAATCCGCATGGCCACATAGACCGCATGGCCATAAAGACCGCACTAACACGGAACTCTCGTAGCTCGCATAGGTCCACGGACCCGCGTGGTATTCTCGAATCATAGTCCCAGACTGCCTGAGGTATACCCCGCATCGGAGGGCAGCTTAACCCCCGATATCATGTCAAGAGGTGAGTGGTACAATACTATCATAACGGCTTATCGTTAAACAACATAAGCATAATCAAGGGAAACCCCTTTACACAAACATCACAAGATACTAACACACGTAGCATCCTAACATGTTTACTTATCAAATCAACAAGAAAGTATTACAAGGCTATCACAAACCAACACAATCAAGTTATTCACACAAGGTACTTTCTACTTTATGTTAACAAGTTTGGGTTTTTATCCCCAAAGTACTTCATACATTAACTTTTTAAAAGATCCGTTTCTTTCACAAAAGTCACACAATACCCGTAGTATAAAAATAGAGTGACTATCTTTTTAAGTAAACCAAAACACTTCCCTTTGTAAAATCAAGTAATCAACATTATTTTCCAAACGTTCAAGTTTGCCTAATTTCAAATGCTCAAGTTTCTCATTTTCGAAAGGTTTCGTAGTTCATAGTTTTAATCACTTAATAATATAATTCTCCTTTAAAACAATTTGAGAAACATATGCCTTATGTGTGAGTAGGTTATCCTTGTTTATAACAATCTTATTAAAGCAGCCATGATCTAGGAAATGTAATATCATTTTGTCTCATCTTAGCTTCTATGCAGATGGAGGTTTCTACTGGTTTTAATAATACTTATTAGTCAATACATTTCCCTTTATTAGCGCTGCTGTGGTTTGTTCGATACTTATTCTCATTTTCGAAATCTATATAAGGCGTTCATAAACAATTAAGTAAACCGTTCCTTTTATCTTTCTTAAGTCGTTATACCTAACATCCCATAAAGCTAGTATAACTCCTTAAGCTTTTAAACCAAGTATTACTCTTCTTTCAAAAACGATTCTTAATTCTTTTGAAATACTTCAAGATTCTTATTATTTAAAACTCAAGTCAAAAGACATCGGAGTAAAACCACGTTCAGTTAACACACGTACGTCTACCGTACTATATATATATTCTTTTAAAATATCATGCTCAAGAGGATAGGAAGAATCACATACCTCGCAACGATTATCGACAATTAGCAAAACGCTCCACGGCTATAACCCGGCTAGCCTTGTCCACCTTTCAAGTAGAACATGCTACTCGCAAAACATTCAACCTATAAAGGCCATATACGTCTATCAACGTCTAGGCGACTCTGTAGAATATTCTAAGCAGGGGGGTTCTCTATTCTACGGAAAATCGGGCAGCACTTCCCTACCCGTTAAACTACACAAGTCTACTGCAAATACAGTCCTATGTAAGTACAGTTTAATCTTCTTCTTTAATATTCTCCTGATGTGATTTCAGTCAATTATCTTCTGTAATATCCTTCTATTACAGTTCAATTCTCTTCGGTAATATCCTTCTATGTATCTTATATTCATTTCTATACTACTACAGTATGTAATTCCCAATTACAATAGAAGGACAAGAGTATTTACCTCGGTAAGCCCAAAATTATCCAAGTTTAAATGTCGATCCTGAGCAATGTTTAGCTCCTACTCTGGGTGCTCCAACCCGCTCCAAACAACCCTTAGAAGTTCTCATAACTTCTTCTTAATACTTCAACCTACTATGAAGATTTTCCTTAGGGTTTCGTTTTGTAGTGAAGGAAGTATAATAGTATTTCTGGGCTTTTAGTATAGGGATAACCTTGGAATACTACAAGGTATTTGGGCCAAGGTATTTTGGAATAGTAACAATACTTGGAGAATACTTTTCTACCAAGGGGGGGGGGGTGTTTCGGCCAAGGCTCACAAAGGGGGAGGGGACTTGGACGAGAATTTCACTACAAGAGAGGGAGGGATTTTTAAGACTTAGAAGTCATTTGAGGGATGAAGAAATCCTTCAACTAAGGGGGGGTATTTATAGGGCCTTCAATGGCCAAGATTAAGACAAGTGGTGGGCAAGTGGAGGGTCAAGATTTGAACAAGTGTGTGTGGGTCCCACTTGCTCATCTACTACACAAAATATCCTACCTAACCCTTGACTAGAAATTGTGCAAGAAAACGCCCACAATATCGTCCACTTGAGGGTGACAAGTGTCGCGCTCTCGTTGGTCCAAAATATTTCCTCTCTCGGAAAAATCCGCAAAAATTATAGATGTTGCAACCGCAATTTTCCCTTCGTAAAGTTTGGAAAACGTTTCGTCGGAAAACAATTCTTTTCGGGGGTTGTGAACAAATTTCGTCCCTTTGCCTACTTAAGGCTTAAACTTTTATCGTGCACGCCTACGCATACTGCGGAAATACGGTATAACGGTATAGTCCTGTCGTTGTAGGTACTTACATTCGTGGTATGGCGGCCCGTCCGTCATTGTTGTTATAACATTCGTAGAGGTCTGTAATCGTTGTGCGCGAGTTTGTAAAAGGGATGTATCGTCGTTCAAGTTTTATTTATGTATTCAGAAAGGTAACCGTTTTGGTTAGCCTGTTTTCTTATTTCATTATTGTATATCTTGTTTCATGTGTATGTTTTTATTTCCGCTGATTTTCTCTGATGTTGTATCACTAGGGTGCCCGGGGTAAGGCACCAGTCGCGGGCCCGGGGTCGGGTCGTGACAATAATATCATCCACATATAACAATATATAAGCCATGGAAGAACATGACGATATATGAATAATGAATTATCAGACCTGCTGTGAGAGAAATCCATAGTCGAAACATAGTCAGCAAACCTCTTATACCAAGCCCGTGGAGACTGCTTAAGCTCATACAAAGACTTCTTCAATAGACAAACATGATTAGGATATCTAGTATCTCTAAACCCCAAGGGCTGATGTATATACACTGTCTCATTGAGATCACTATGTAGGAAAGCATTATTCACATCTAGCTGAAGAATGGGCCATGATTTAAAAAGAGCCAAGCTGAGCACAGTGTGAATGGTAGCCGACTTGACCACCGGGCTAAATGTCTCACCACAATCCACGCCAACCTGTTGAGTCTTACCATCACATACAATCCGAGCCTTATGCCTTGCAAACGAACCGTCAGAATTTCCTTATGAGCAAAAATCCACATAGACCGAATAATATTAACACCAGATGGACGGGGCACCAACTCCCATGTCTTAATATCAATAATAGCATTATATTCATCGGTCATGACAATTTTCCAATTGGGGTCATTTAAGGTAGACACATGATTAAGGGGTAAAGGTGACTTAAGAACATTATAATTTAAATTAAAATGTCTTTTTGGTTTAAAAATACCCCTTTGACTTCGAGTGATTGTACCAAGACTCGGGGCTGAATTGGGTGAATTTTGGGAATTTTTGAGAGACTGCATGCATCGCCAGCGTGGATGTGGGCCTGTTGGCTCATTTTCTGAAAAATCCCGTCAAAGGCGCCGCGACGCCTTCGTTCCAGTGGCTACTGGAACTTAGGGGCCGCGACGCTTCCCCGAAGGGCCGCGTCGCTGACGACAATGAAAAAATAGGTAGTAAAATTTCTCGGGTGGGCCACACGTATCCAACTCTGTAAATAAACTTCCATAGTTCCGATAAATTCTAAACGTCTCAAATAGCAAATTTGAGAACCCAATTCTCATTAACAAACACTTCTCTTTTCCGAGGTTCGGAAGATTTTCCTTAGAATTTACAACTCTTTCTTTCGTTCAAATTTATAAGTCTTGTGCTCTCACGTCTATTCTCGTAAACACATGTCCTGGAACTACGGGGTGTAACATTCTTCCCCCCTTAGAAACATTCGTCCCCGAATGTTCTTTCGGAGTCCAATCTAATTAAATAGCGTCATAGTCTCCTTTTACTATACCCTTCATACAAAATATGCCACCCATGGCCACATAACAATATTTATACTAAAACGTCAACCTGAATTTCATGTGTCGATGTCGGTTATCTGCATAAAACTTCTGCTGACTCTGAGCTTACTAATAATCTTTCCTGGATAAGCTTCGCCTTATCCACAACCCGCTGAATCAAGTCTGGGCCAATTCACTGAATCTCGCCTGCGCCGAACCAACCGGCGATCTACACTTCCTTTCATACAAAGCCTCAAACAGGGCCATCTGAATACTGGAAGGGTATCTGTTATCGTTCGTAACTCAACAAGAGGCAAATAATCCTCCCAGCTATCTCTGAAACCAAGAACACAGGCCCGCAACCTATCCTCAAGTGCCTGGATAGTACGCTCTGCCTGTCCGTCGGTCTGAGGGTGAAATGCAACACTGAGACTCACATGCGTCCCTAATCCCTTCTGGAAAACCTCCAGAAGTTATCCGTAAACTGAGCTCATCCATCTGACATCATAAATGTAGGAACCCCGTGCAGTCTCACAATCTCTCTACTATATAATCTAACATAATCCTCAGCCGAGTAAGTGGTCCTGACCGGAAGAACATGGGCTGATTTCGTCAGCTTGTTTACTATGACCCTCAGGGAGTCGCACTTCCTCTGAGTATGATGTAACCCTGTAACAAAATCCATATCAATCACCTCCCATTTCTAAGTCGGGATCTCAATCGCCTGTAATAGCCCACTGGGCTTCTGGTGTTCAATCTTGACCTGCTACTAATTCGGACAATAAGCAACAAACTCTGCTACGTACCTCTTCAGGCCATCTTACCAATACATACATCTGAGGTCATGATACATCTTAGTCGACCCCGAACGAATAGAGAAATAAGCACTGCGTGCCTCCCCTAAAACCTGCTGACAAGTCCTACAACATCGGGCACACACAATCTATCCTCATATCACAACACCTTATCCGTTGCTATCCAAAATAGGTTCTTCTCCTCTTGGATGGCCGTATCTCAAATTCGCCCTAGAACTGGATCCTTATACTGTCGCCTCTTCACCTCCTCAACGAGGGAAGACTCGGCAACCTCTCAAATACGAGCTCCACTATCAAGCTCCCGTAGCTTCCGAGAAAGAAAAAAAATAGGTTGTTACCTTATCGTGTTGCATCCGCACACAACCCAGCCAAACGCTCAAAGTGTTACCATAATAACCTAACCCTCTAGTCCCTCAGGAGGGGTTAAAACTGTAGTCATAGTCAACTTATCTTCCAATAACTGGAAGCCTTTCTCATATTTCCGAATAGTCGGGGACATAATCTCAATTATGATTCCTGTTTCCATTTCTCTGTTGCAACCAAACTTGGTCACTATACTTAGATTCGATTCCTTTGCTTGTCTCATGGCTAAGACTTCCCGCCAATCACAATTTAGTGGGAGACTTCCTTGATCTCGTCAAGTAATAATCCTATTATTCTCTTCCAGCTCATAGAGCTTATAGTCAGGTGTTCTGTTACACCCCGAAATTCCAGGACATGAATAAGAGAATAGACGTGAGAGCGCAAGACTTGAAAATTGATACGAAAGAAAGAATTGTTTTTTCGACGGAAAATCTTCCGAACGTCGGAAAGGAAAAATGTTCGTTGATGAGAATTAGATTCTCAAAATACATTATTTGAGGAGTATGACATTTAGTATCATTGTGAAAATGTATTTTACGGATTTGGTCACGTAGGGCCCACCCGAGAAATTTTACGTTTTTGTGGGGCCCACGAGTGTTACGAAATTTTATGGACGAATGGGAGGGAGACACGTGTCACCCCCACATGGGCTTGATTCGAAGTGGACCAAGGGTAGAATGGTCATTTGACCAAAGCAAAGATGCTTAAGTCTTGCAAGCTAAGAGCTTGATTTATTTGACTAAGTCAAAGAGCCACTTGGCTTGATCTCTTTCATCCAAACATAACAAGTGTTATAATCTAGACCCTACAATGTGTTATATAAGCACACTAGTAGCAAGACAAGTCTTCCAACAATTAGAAAAATTTAGAGAGCTTGTGTGCTCTTAGTGAAGCTCTCGGGTTTGACACTATTCCCACACAAAAAAATTTCGTTTGTGGTTCATTATTCACAAGAATTTAACCCAAAGTTCATAGGGGTATTGTAAGGATATCTCAATAGAAAGATCCCGGAAAAACGACGTTTTTACGTTAGTCGCAAGGCAAAACCCTAAGGTGTTCTTCAACTTTGAAGATGGAACTTGAAGAGGAGTTCTTCATGAGCTTCTAAGGAGTGCTTGGAGCGGATTGAAACATAAGAAGATGAGCTAAAAGTTGCTAAGGATCGACTTTTACGCTTGGACATTATTAGGGCTTATTGAGGTAAAATCTTCATCTTCTTAATGTAATTGAAGATTACATGTTATAGCAGTTAATGAATGAGCATGTGGTATATAGAATGAAGTTTGGAAAGATTTGGATCATGTCGACATGTTAAAACCGAAAATGGACAAGTTAGCCATTAATGTTGTAATTAATTTGGACGGTAGTTACAATCGTCGCATGTTAAGGAAGAAAGGATTTATAGTTGTTGTAATTGTTATTATGTATATAACATGTTGGAATAACAACTTGGATTGAAAAAGGAATTGAAAGGAAATTGATAATTGTTGTGACATTTTAGCCGAACATGGCTTGGAATTATTGGACAAGTTTTATATTGATTGTGGGGCAGAATTTTACACGTCCTATTAGGCGTGTAATCCCCTTTGTATTTGCTGAATTATTGGGCCTTAAATGTGGCGTTTGGTTATTGATTTTCGGGCCTTGTAAAAGGTGGAAAAGTACGTAGAAACAAAGGAAGTGCTGTCCGATTTTCCGTAGAATTTGGTGACTTTACACTTAGAATATTCTACGTTTGAAGCTAGAGGTTAATAGACGTATTATGGCCATTATAGGTTGAAGTACTAAGTATAGCGTATCCTACTTGAAGGATGGAATAGCTATCAAGGTTGAAGTACTTTGGAGCATTTTGCTACTTGTCGGTAATCGTCGCGAGGTATGTGAACCTCTTCCTCCTTTTGGCATGATTCTATGTATGAAATATACATGTGGTGTTATTTCATGATTCCTTCTACTCTTAAAAGTTAAGAGGTATGTATGTTGATTTACTTTATGTGAAAGTTATGTCTAAGTTATCCTAAGTTCTTACCAAGTCTTATGGGGGATGTTGGTAAGAGTCGTTAGGGAGTATTTGGAGTCGAGTTGACTTTGCTAATTTACTGCACGAATGAGAATAATTATCGAACAAGCCATTGCAGTGTTAATAAAAGAAAATGTATCGACAATCAATTATATTAAAATGAGTAGAATTCTCCATCTGCATAGAAACTAAGATAAAACAAAATTGTATTTCATTTTCTAGATCATGGTTGCATTAATAAGATCGTTATAAACGAGTATAACCTATTCACAACGCATAAAGTATATGTACTTAATTTAAAGAGTTTACGTTATGAAGTTTTAAGACTATGAACCTTGAATTCTTAAAAGGTTAAGAGACCTTATTTTTCAAGTTATGGGACTTGATTCTTAAAGGAAGAAATGACTTGATTTCTAAGTAAGAAGCTTGATTTCTAAAAATAAGAGACTTGAAGTATTTTTAAAGTTTTGCAACTTGATTTGAAAGTATAAGTCTCTTGGTTATAAAAAGAATGAATTAGTCTAAGGCATAAAGTTAGTATAACGGCTTTATGGGAAGTTAGGTTATAATAACTTTATGGAAGGTTAAGAGAATGGTTTTCTCTAGTAATGTAAACAAAGAAATGACTTGAAATAAGGAAGGGCAATTTGATTTAAAGGTATCACTTGCTTAAAGTTTTAAAATAAGGGTCACTTGATTTAGAAGACGAGAAATGTATTTCTAAAAATGTAGTGACTTGTTTGAAATGTAGACATGCCTTGATACTACGGGTGTTAGTATCTTGGGGTTTGATATGAAAATGAGTCTTTTAAAAAGAATGGAAGTACGTAGTACTTTGGGTTAAATTCCCGAATTTTTATGTGAAACGAAAAGTGTCTTGAGTATATAAAATGAAAGTCTAAAGATTTAAGGAACTTTCCTAATGCTTGCTTGTGATAGCCTTGAGTGCAAGTATTATATGTTTACGTTGCCGTGACTCTCAGTTGGAGGGCCGACTGTCTTGTTGTGAATTTACTTGGACGTACCGACAGTGACGGAGGCTTCCACGGGTATGCTTCCATTGTGATTGATCCTTGGACATGCTTATACGATGTGGGATTCCAGGGCATGCGACCAGGATGCGGGTTAGATTCCCGGATTGTTTTTATTACTCCTTGGACATGCTTATACAATGTGGGATTCCGGGGCATGCAACCAGGAGGCGGGTTAGATTCCCGGATTTATTTTATTACCCCATGGCCATGCTTATACGATGAGGGATTCCGGGGCATGCGACCATGTTATGTACGATTATTACTCCATGGACTAGCTCCCCATGAAGACATGTACCCGAGATGAGGGATTCCACAGATATGTTATATATGATTATTACCCCATGACCATGCTTATACGATGAGGGATTTCGGGGCATGCGACCATGTTATGTACTATTACTCCATGGATTAGCTCCCCATGAAGACATGTACCCGAGATGAGGGATTCCACGGGCATTTTATATACGATTATTACCCCATGGATTAGCTCTCCATGAAGTCATGTACCCGAGATGAGGGATTCCACGGGCATGAGATATATATATATATATTGCATATGTGTGTACGCCGACAGTGAGGTAGGATGCCACGGGCGCGTCACTGGTTATATTTTACACTTACGGCTATCGGCAGTGATGGGGGATTCCACGGGCAGGAGATATATATATATGTATTGTATGTGTGTACACCGACAGTGAGGCAGGATGCCACGGGCGCGTCACATGGTTATATTTTACACTTCGGTTGTCGGCAGTGATGGGGGATTCCACGGGCACACTTTGATATTTGTGGGCTTGAGACCGCATCGACTGGCGTGTGATGATATTTGAGGGCTTGTGTCCATAGCCCCGCGTGACTATTGTTCATGTTGAAATAGTGCATACAAGGTAAACCGACTTTCATTACTTTCACTTGGTAAGGCCACGATTATCGTTATTTTGGTTATCATACATGTCTCGGCTTTATTATAGATCTATGATTTCATTCTGATATTTTCGATTTCACATACTTGGTACATATTTGATCGACCTCCCGGGAAGGCTGCGTTCATCCGCAGTCGAGGTACATAGCTTGCTGATCCTCATTCTTAGGACCACTGTTCAGCTGGTTGGAAAGCTCCATTATTTTGGAGGCTTTGTATTTGGTACAGTTCCCTGAGGTTGTAGATTTATGTACATTCAGGGGTATGGCGGGGCCCTGTCCCATCACAGTTGTTATGTCAAAAATTTTTAGAGGTTTGTAGTCATATCTTGTGGATTGGGTTGTGTAAAAAAAAAGAGGTAACTGTTTTTGGGTTACGTGTATATTTTGGAAGGTGGCCTTATCGGCCTCGTTATTTATTTCTGTTAAGTTTATGTATGTTCCGTGATTATCTCGATGTATACTCTGGGTGCCTGTGCAGGGCACCGATCGCGAGCTTGGTCGGGTTGTGACAAAGTGGTATCAGAGTAGTTAGTCCTCAGAAAGTGTCTACAGACCGTGTCTAGTAGAGTCTTGATTATCTGTGTGTTGTGCACCACATCTATAATCAGGAGGCTGCAGGACATTTAGGATTTGTTTTCATTCTTCTCACTCGAGATCGCGCGATAGAAAGTGTTGTTAGGTCGTCTCTCCCTAACGAGTTATGTTGATTGCACTACGAGAAAGCGTGATGACCGGGAAGGACTATGTGGATTGCGTATCCAGGTTGGTGGTAATTGTGGTATAGTTGGTATAATGACGTACATCTATACGGATTTATGTATGAGGGTCATTTATGGGTTGCCTAGAATGATTTTAGATTACCAAGAGTTGGTAAAGACTAACTAGATACCGGGAAGGTATGAAACAATTAATGAATTCTCGCCAAGGTCTTATGTTTTATTTTGAGATAATTGGGAAATGACGAGCTGTCTGATAGGGTAGTGAACCCTTAAGAATTCATGTTAAGGAACTTAATGGAATGCCATGTTAATAGATTAAGCTACGTGGTAGGCTTAAGAGAATTGTGCGGATGAGATCCGTATGGAGTAAGAAATGGTTGTTGTGATCAAGACAACACGATTATGGTATTATGAGAAGTTATGGTACCCGGTTACGGGGGGATTGGTAAGGTAGGCTTGGAGCATGGAAATTGCGAGCCTAATAATGTTGATAACCGTCAAGACCTTAGGTATATAAGGCCTTCTCGGGCAATAAGATTTAATTCAGACTAAGAGTAAGAGTTAAGTGCGACGGTGGGTCAGGTTGGGGACCTATTACGGGTCGCACCATAGCCTGAAATGGAGTGGGAGTAGTTGGTAGTAGTTTCGCTACGTGACAGGGTCACGAGGGTGCAAGTCCCAAGTCTAGTTAATTGTTTTACGGGTTCGTGGACGCGTTCCACCGGAACCAGGTCGTGAGAGCCGGAAATGACCTTATATTGTTTAATAGAGTGACTCCAAAGATTGGAGGCCAGAATCAGTATGGAGGTGTCACGACCCGACCTCGGGCCCGCGACTGGTGCCTTACCCCGGGCACCCTAGTGATACAACATCAGAGAAAATCAGCGGAAATAAAAACTTAAACAGGAAACAAGATACATCATAAGAAAATAGGCCAACCAAAACGGTCGCCTTCATGTATATATACATAACCGAACGATAATCCTTTACAAACCCCGCCACAATAAAGACTACTGATATCTAAGAGTGTAATAACAACTATGACGGACAGTATTCGCCATACCCCTGAATGTACAAGAACCTACAACTCAGGGAAACATACCAAAAGATAAGCCTCCGGAGAAACGGAGCTTCCCAATACGCTTGTCACGACCCGATTCCGGGCCCGTGACTGGTGCCTTACCCCGGGCACCCTAGTGATACAACATCAGAGTAATCACGAACATAAACGATACAAGACATATTATGAAATATGAAACAATAACTGAGAACAACTTGCCTTTCATATATATAAACAACAACTTTTTCAACATGAACTGCTTAATCCTTTTACAAACCCCGCCTACAACTAGATTACAGCACTCACGAATGATATGACAACAACGACGGGACAGGTTCGCCATACCCCGAATGTAAGCACCTACAACAACAGGACTATACCAAGATAAGCCTCCGAGAAACGGAGCTTTCCCAAACGCCGAATCGTGACCCTAAGAGCGAGGATCAACGATCGAGTACCTTTACTCGCGCATGAACGCAGCTCAAGTGAGGTCAAGACAACAGTACCGAGTATGTGAAATCGAAAATAACATCGTAAATGAAATCATAGTAGTCTATACAAAGCGGAGACATGTATGATAACCAAACTACGCTTTTACAATAAATAAGCGATCATGTCAAGTCGTGACTCACGCCAAGTCATCACTAAACATAACAATGGGTCTCACGCCCACAACATCAATCGTGCTGGGACACATTCTCATCGCCGCACTTCATGATATGAAAGCACCAAGGAACACATGAACACCGTGTCCCACCTGTGTTATAATAAAACCGCACGGTAAGTATGAAGGCATAGCCACTACTAAAACCCCGCACTAACAAGGTCATAAATCAGACATGAGATCTGTCTGCATCACATGATCAAAGCCGCCACTCGCTCGCAGATCTAATGTGCGCGTCTAGCCCCGAACTTCCCGCAGCCTCGCATAGGCCAAACTCATAGCTCGCATGAGGTATAACCCCGCATCGAGGGTAGCTACTCCTAAGATCCGCCTGGACTTCGCAGTCCGCATGGCCACATAGACCGCATGCCCATAAAGGACGCACCCTAACCTGGAACTCTCGTAGCTCCGCATAGGCCCCTGGGACCCGCATGAGGTATTCTCGAATCATAGGTCCATCGACCCGCCTGAGTCTACCCCCAGACGGAGGCGCCAACCCTAATCATCTCAAGAGATGAGTGATGTATAATACTAACATAACAAATTATCGTTAAACAACATAAGCACAACAAGGGAAAACCCCTTTACACAAACATCACAAGATACTAACACACGAGCATCCTAGCATGTTTACTTATCAATCAACAAGAAAGTATTACAAGGCTATCACAAACCAACACAATCAAGTTATGCACACAAGGTACTTTCTACTATATGTCAACAAGTTCGGGTTTTTATCCCCAAAGTACTTCATACATTAACTCTTTAAAAGATACGTTACTTTCACAAAAACCACACAATACCCGTAGTATATGAAAATAGAGTGATTATCTTTTGAAGTAAATCAAAACACTTACCTTTGTAAAATCAAGTAACAACATTATTTTCCAAACGTCCAAGTTTGCCTAATTTCAAATGTTCACGTTTCTTATTTTAGAAAGGTTTCGTAGTTCATAGTCTTATTCATTTAAGAATATAATTCTCTTTAAACCATCTAAGAAACATAAGCCTTATGTGTGAGTAGGATATTCTTGTTTATAACAATCTTATTACGACCATGATCTAGGAAATATCATTTTGTCTCATCTTAGCTTCTATGCAGATGGAAGTTTCTACCGGTTTTATTAATACTTCATTAATCAAAACATTTCTTTATTAACGCCGCAGCTGGTTTGTCGATACACATTCGATTTCCAAATCAAGAAAATATTATCCCTTTAAAAATCAAGTACTCATTACTCACGAACGAGGTTTCACACAAAATTCATTATTTAAGTTAAGTCTCTTATCTTACAAGATCAAGTCTCTTAACTTCTAAAATAAATCATTCGCTTATCTCTCTTAAGCCGTTATACCTAACTTCCCATAAAGCTAGTATAACTCTTAAGCTTTTAAAACCAAGTATTTCTCTTCTTTTAAAAACAGTTCTTAATTCCTCAACTACTTCAAGATTATTATTATTCGGGCTTAAGTCAAAAGACATTGCATAACCACGCTCAATTAACACACGACGCCTACCGCATTACATAGTTATACACATATCATGCTAGAAGAGATAGGAAGAGGTTTACATACCGCGACGATTATCGACTATTAGCAAATCGCCCATCGCTATAACCCTACTTAGCTGGTCCACCTTCTCAAGAGCACACGCCACTCAGAACATTCAACCTATACAAAGTTATACAAGTCTATCAAAGTCTAGACTACTCGTAGAATAAATCTAGATACAAGATCCTACGGAAAATCAGCACCCTTCCCTACCACAAACTACACAAGTCTCATCAGAATACACCCCACGTAATTACAGTTCAGTTCTCTTCTTTAAATTCAGGCTTAAGTCCAAAGACATTGCCACAAGCTATGTTCAGTTATATATAGTATACTTCAACTATATATTCCTACAACATGTAATATCCAATTACAATAGGGGGACAAGATAATTACCTCGATAAGCCCATAATTATCCAAGTAAAAATGTCGATCCTTAGCAACGCTTAGCTCCTACTCCGGGTGCTCCAACCCGCTCCAAACAACCCTTAGAAGTTCTACGCGACCTCTACTTAATACTCCAACCAACTATGGAGATTTTCCTTAGGGTTTCGGTTTGAGACAAAAAAGGACATACGGTGGTATTTCCTGCTCTACGATAGAGGTTTCTTTGGAATACTACAAGGTATACTACTAAGGTAATTTGGGTATAGTAACAATACTTTTGAGAGTATTTCTACCAAGAGTGGGTATGTTACACGAGAACAACACTCTAAGAGATGGGGTTCTCGCTAAGGCTCACAAAGTGAGAGGTTTCGCCAAAGGCCTTCACAACTGGAGAGGGCTCTTGGACGAGAGTCAACAAGAGGGAGGAGAGGGGTTTTCAAGACTTAGACAAGTGAGGAGTGGATGAAGAAGTCTTCACTTCAAGGGGTATTTATAGGCTAAGAAAAGGCCAACCAATGGCCAAGATCAAGCCATGTGCAAGGCAAGTGTAAGGCCTTGATCAAGCCATGTGCACCCTAACCCTACTCCACAAAACACTCCACAAAACAAGGCACAAAACAAGGCACAAAACAAGGCCAAAAGATCAAGCCAAAATCGTCCCACTGACGCCTAAATCGCCCAAAGCCGCCCCACTTGCTTCCAATGTGAGGTGACATGCCACCCTCCCGCTGGTCCAAAATGTTTCGCCTCTAAAAATCCGCAAAAATTAAAAATGACATAGCCGGAATTTTCCCTACGAAAGTCCGTGGAAAACGCTTTAAAAAAACGACTCTAACCGTGTTGTGCACAAAAATAATTCGCCAAGCCTTATTAAAAGTTCAAATTTTCTACGCACGCCCCACGTCATACTGAAATACGGTATAACATTCTCCTCTCTTAGAAACATTCGTCCCGAATGTTCCTTCTAAGTCTCAAAACAAACGCTGCAGATAGTCTTCGCTACTATACTTACGAGAACAATCCTGCCACACCTGGCCACAGAAACACCCGCGCAAATACCTCCATCCAAGTCCACGAGGAAACACCTCCAACATCACCACAAATACCTCTCCCCGGGGTCAAAAATATACTTCCTTCGCACCTTTTCCTTACAAAAGAAATGATCACATCTATGCTCGCCATACATGCTTGCTTCTCCCCTTACTCGTTGTGATACCACTTTTGTCACTTTGCCGCGAGGTTCTAGTGTCACCCCGACCCAACAAATGGTACCGGCCGCATGCGATCCCCGAGGTCGTGACACTCGAACTATTACCACATTTGACATCGTCGCCTTCAAAACTCGGTTACTATCTCCAACCCGTCATCATTAATCGGGAACACTGACGGATCTCCATTTCCTTCTCGAACATGACACGAAGATCGACGACCGCCTCCTAAGCTCGGACGCAAAAGCTAACATATAGGCAACTCCGCCTATTCTTCACATGAACTCAAAAGGCCCAAAGCAACTCGGGCTAAGTTTCCTTTGTTTTCAAAACTCGCCACACCCTAACCGGGTGGTACTTTCAAGATCGACCATCATCCCGAACTCTAAGCGTTGTCGCCGATTATCCGCACGATTTTCTCGAGCCGCCGTAACCTCTTCTAGACAAGCTTCACCCCATCCACAAATTACCGGCCGAACAAGCTCAACCAACTATCCAACCTTGCCAACATCGAACCAATCGACCAAGAACTTACACTTCCGCCCCTACAAGGCTTCAAAAGGCGATATCCGAACATTGAAATGGTAGCTTAAACGCTCCCTCCACAGGAGACAACAATCCCCACGACTACCCCTGAAATCCACACACTGGCCCGAGGATGAATATGATACGAGACTCACCCGAAGTTCCTAACTCTGCCTGGTAAAACTTTCCGAAAACGAAAATAGCCACAACCTGGGCTTCACTGCCTGCCATAAGGTGAAGGTAGGCACCCCGTGTAGCCTTACAACCTTTCTGATAAATCAACACTGCCGAGTGAACGGTCCCCGATCAAGAACACGGCTGGTCGCCCCATCGCCCGACCATCGTCGAACGCATCCACGAACTCGCAGACTGGTTAACTAAACTGGGCCTAACACCCTCGTGACTCTACCACCGGCGACCACCACAACCGCACTTCACCACCAAACATGCCGCGGTTGACCCGCAACGTGGCCTCAACCCGACCCTAAGGCGCAACATACTATCTCCCAAGGAACAATCTCACTAAACACGCTACTTAAAACCTAGCGGTCTTCTTAGCTCAACTACCCTCTTTCATTTCATACTACTTAGGACCTATCCCAAACATAGCTCACGTGCACTATGCACCGATAAGGATCAAACATAACACTACACCTTTACTCGAGACGGCCTTACCTCTAAGGTCTCTACGTATAACACTCTAAGGCTCACACCTTCTCTATCCCCAAAATCTTACTCTGCTAACCCACCATGATTTCTAATCACAACTAACACACCGCTATCGAACATACAGCACTTAAGGTATACTCACCTTATCACATAAACAAAACTCTGTGGGGTTAAAGATATGCCGATTCATCGCTTCACTCCCTAGTCGTTTAATCAAACTCGCCTGTAGGGCGATATAGCTGGAAGGTGACGAACTACCCACCGATCCTGAAGGCTAAGTCCTCCTACAAGGACATTCTTTCGACATCAGACCCTGACGGTCATCGGTACAACAAGTACCAACTAAAAGACGACATTCCCGATGACGCTCACATCGCAACCTAAGCCCCGAGTTCGACCCACTCGCATACCCCGAACGCCCCGAACCCCGCGAGACCTCTCGCACCGTGGATGTGCATAATCAAATCCACGCGAGGTGACTCGCCGAAGTTACCAGCGACCTCGCCGCTCGCCTCTCTTCTTCGTTAACCCGCCGATCTCTACGCTTTACCGATGCGCATAAGCCCGCATACGTGCCATGCTCAAGCCTTCAATCAAGAATTACTTTGCACGACCTCTCTTAGATAGCCATCAAGACTCGCAGAATCGGTATAATCTCTCGTAGCCAAATCTATAGCTAGTAATGTGGTCGCCTCGCAATCCATATTCTCTGCTCGTCGCGGAATCAAGGTTCAATTATCATGGCCGCAGAGGAATCGCCGCCGCTAAACTTATCGGGCTAGTGACGCCGCAGTAAATCCTCGAATGAAGCATTACCCTAGGTAATGATCGGGCCTGCGCCCACGCAACCCTCTCGAACTCTACTCGCAGCCTCCTACCGCTTTGCCTCTTCTGTGCCCGGCCGTTGCACGCGAGGCATAACGGTAAGGGAAAGAAATACGCTTAGAGGGTCCAACTTACAACACGCCTCTAAGGCACGATCTCGAGTGAGAAGAATAGAAACCAATCCTAAATATCCTATAGCCTCCGACATCATGGTGCACAACACACCGATAATCAAGACTTCATCGATACGGTCAGACACTTTCCGAGGATTAATCGCTTTGATACCACTTTTGTCACGCACCGATTCCGCCCGTGGATCGTGCCTACCCTGCACCCGAGTGATACAACATCAGAGTAATCAGGGTAACATAAAACGATACAAGACATATTATGAAATATGAAACAATAATCTGAGAACAATTTGCCTTTCGACATATATATAAACAACAACTTTTTCAACATGAATCGCTTAATCCTTTTACAAACTCCCGCCACAACAAGATTACATGCACTTACGAATGATATGATAACAACGACGACAGTGGTTCCGCCATACCCCGAATGTAAGCACCTACAACAACAGGACTATACTAAGATAAGCCTCCTGAGAAACGGAGCTTTCCCAAACGCCGAATCGGATCCTAAGAGCGAGGATCAACGACTGAGTACCTTTACTCGCAGATGAACGCAGCCTCAAGGAGGTCGCATAACAGTATTTAGTATGTGAAATCAAAATAACATCAGAATGAAATCATAGTAGTCTATACAAAGCAGAGACATGTATGATAACCAAACTACGCTTACAATAAATAAGCAAATATGTCAAGTCGTGACTCACGCCTCAAGTCATCACTAAAACATAACAACGGGTCTCACGCCCACAACATCAATCGTGCCTGGGACACATTCTCATCGCCAGCCTATGATATGAAAGCACCAAGGAACACACATGAACACCGTGTCCCACCTATGTTATAATAAAACCGCATTTGGTAAGTATGAAGGCATAGCCGACTACTAAAACCCCAGGCACTAACAAGTGTCATAAATCAGATTACGAGATCTGCTCTGCATCATCACATGATCAAAGCCGCCACTCGCCGCAGATCTAATGCGCGCTTCAGCCCTCGAACTTCCCGCACCGCATAGGCCAAACTCATAGGCTCGCATGAGGTATAACCCCGCATCGAGGGTAGCTACTCCCAAGATCCGCCTCGACTTCGCAGTCCGCGACGCCACATGACCGCATGCCCATAAAGGACGCACCCTAACCTGGAACTCTCGTAGCTCCGCATAGGCCCCCGCGACCTGCATGAGGTATTCTCGAATCATAGGTCCATCGACCCGCCTGAGTCTACCCCGTGACGGAGGCGCTTAACTCCCTAATCATCTCAAGAGACGAGTGATGTATAATACTAACATAACAAATTATCGTTAAACAACATAAGCACAACAAGGAAAACCCTTTACACAAACATCACAAGATACTAACACACGTAGATCCTAGCATGTTTACTTATCAATCAACAAGAAAGTATTACAAGGCTATCACAAACCAACACAATCAAGTTATGCACACAAGGTACTTTCTACTATATGTCAACAAGTTCGGTTTTTATCCCCAAAGTACTTCATACATTAACTCTTTAAAAGATACGTTACTTTCACAAAACCACACAATACCCGTAGTACATGAAAATAGAGTGATTATCTTTTCAAGTAAATCAAAACACTTACCTTTGTAAAATCAAGTAACAACATTATTTTCCAAACGCCCAAGTTTGCCTAATTTCAAATGTTCACGCTTTATTTTAGAAAGGTTTCGTAGTTCATAGTCTTATTCATTTAAGAATATAATTCTCTTTAAACCATCTAAGAAACATAAGCCTTATGTGAGTAGGATATTCTTGTTTATAACAATCTTATTACAAACATGATCTAGAAATATCATTTTGTCTCATCTTAGCTTCTATGCAGATGGAAGTTTCTACCGTTTTATTAATACTTCATTAATCAAAACATTTCCCTTTATTAACGCCGCAGTTGGTTTGTCGATACACATTCTGATTTCCAAATCAAGAAACATTATCCCTTTTAAAAATCAAGTACTCATTACTCACGAACGAGGTTTCACACAAAATTCATTATTTAAGTTAAGTCTCTTATCTTACAAGATCAAGTCTCTTAACTTCTAAAATAAATCATTCGCTTTATCTCTCTTAAGCCGTTATACCTAACTTCCCATAAAGCTAGTATAACTCTTAAGCTTTTAAAACCAAGTATTTCTTCTTTTAAAAATAGCTTCTAATTCCTCAACTACTTCAAGATTATTATTATTCGCTTAAGTCAAAAGACATTGCCAGATAACCACGCTCAATTAACACACGACGCTCACCGTATTACATAGTTATACACATATCATGCTAGAAGAGATAGGAAGAGGTTTACATACCGCGACGATTATCGACTATTAGCAAATCGCTCCACTCGCCATAACCCGCCAGCCTGGTCCACCTTCTCAAGAAAGCACATGCCACTGCAGAACATTCAACCTATACAGTTATACAAGTCTATCAAAGTCTAGACTACTCTAGAATAAATCTAGATACAAGATCCTACGGAAAATTGGGCACTTCTTCCCTACCCACAAACTACACAAGTCCATCGTAATACATTCCACGTAATTATAGTTCAGCTTCTTCTTTAAATTCAGCTTAAGTCCAAAGACATCACAAGCTATGTTCAGTTATATATAGTATACTTCAACTATATATTCCTACAACATGTAATATCCAATTACAATCGGGGGACAAGATAATTACCTCGATAAGCCCATAATTATCAAAGTATAAATGTCGATCCTTAGCAACGCTTAGCTCCCACTCCGGTGCTCCAACCCGCTCCAAACAACCCTTAGAAGTTCTACGCGACTCTACTTAATACTCCAACCAACTATGGAGATTTTCCTGTGGTTTTGGTTTGAGACAAAAAGGACATACTGTGGTATTTCCTGGCTCTACGATAGAGGTTTCTTTGAATACTACAAGGTATACCATTAAGGTAATTTGGGTATAGTAACAATACTTTGAGAGTATTTCTACCAAGAGTGTGGTATGTTACGAGAACAACACTCTAAGAGATGGGGTTCTCGCTAAGGCTCACAGTGGAGAGGGTTTCGCCAAAGGCCTTCACAACGGAGAGGGGCTCTGGACGAGAGTCAACAAGAGGAGGAGAGGTGTTTTCAAGACTTAGACAAGTGAGGATGGATGAAGAAGTCTTCACTTCTGCCGGGTATTTATAGCTAAGAAAGGCCAACCAACGGCCAAGATCAAGCCATGTGCAAGGCAAGTGTAAGGCCTTGATCAAGCCATGCGCACCCTAACCCTACTCCACAAAACACTCCACAAAACAAGGCACAAAACAAGGCACAAAACAAGGCCAAAAGATCAAGCTGTAATCGTCCCACTGACGCCCAAATCGCCCAAAGCCGCCCACTGCTTCAATGCAGGTGACACATACGCCACCCTCCCGCTGGTACAAAATGTTTCGCCTCTAAAAATCCGCAAAAATTAAAATGACATAGCCGGAATTTTCCTACGAAAGTCGTGGAAAACGCTTTCGAAAAAACGACTCTAACCGTGTTGTGCACAAAAATAATTCGCCAAGCCTTATTAAAAGTTCAAATTTTCTACGACGCCCCACGCATATACTGAAATACGGTATAATAACGCTGAATCGTGATCCTGAGCGAGGATCCACAACCGACGTACTTACCGCAGATGAACGCACTTCGGGCGAGGTCAAGATAACAGTACCAAGTATGTGAAATCAAAATACCGTAATGAAATCACATTTCATCATTTTATAAAACCATTTCGCAATAAGTAAACAAGCAGGCAAGTAAGGACACATATCCCTGCATAATCATTCACACATAACTACTGGTCTCACGCCCATAATATCACTCTACGCCCGTGGAACTCATTCTCATCGCCGGCAGACATACGATGTAAAACAACACCCATATGTGAACTCAACACTAGACCGCTCGCTATCAAAACCGACGCTAAGTAGAATAGCCAACTACCACCCAAAAGCTAGTTATATCCCATCACGCAAGGTACTAAGCCAACTACTACCCAAAAGCTAGCCACGCAATCGCCGAGGCAAGTATCTTAAGTTAACGCATAATAGCCTACCGCCTCACAAGATATGACCGAGGCAAGTATCTTAAGCTATCTACCGTAGGTCACCGCATACACGAAAATGACCGTAACAAGTATCTAAAGCGCGCTCGAACCACACGCATAAATCAAGCCCGTGATCGCCGTCACCGCTGCAAGCTTCATGGATTAGCGGCCCATGGACTAACAATCAACTCACAATGACCGCATGCCCCAAGATCTCACCCTAAGTCACGGCCATGAAACCATCCCATCGACGCACGCCCGTGGAACATCCATCGCACAAGATGTCCAAAGGAAATAAATCGATAGCCGAATTCTCCCTGCAGAGTCACAGCATGCAAAACAACCAATAATACTCAAAGTGGACGATACTCGTGGACCACCCAACGCCAATATGTCCAATCAATCAATCGAGCAGCTACTCCTGCAGAGTCACGACAAAGATATCAACAAAACACTTGCACATCAAAGACTATCACAACAAGCATAGGCAAGTTCAACATACATTCATTTTAATCAACAATCCGGGTTTCAAACCCAAAATACTACATACTTTCATTCTTTCAAAAAGACCTCTTTACGTAAAGCCACACGATACTAATACTGTAGTATATAAAGAAAACACGCTTTACTTTTAAAACCAAATTACTTCACCTTCAGTAAATCTTTACAAGGCTTTTAAAATCAAGTACTCTATACCTTTTTAAACCAAGTGCTTTTCTTTTAGAACAACGTCAAGTATACTCTTTTAAAACCCAATTAACTTACTATTTTCAAAACAAGTAACCTATACTTAAATCAAGTTACTTCTCCTTTTCCGAAACAAGTCGTTATAAGTCAAGTCTCTTATCTTTCAAGATCAAGTCTCTTAACTTTCAAAATCAAGTCGCTTTTATCACAAACCAAATCTTTCTTTTATCTTCATAAAGTCGTTATAACTAACTTCCCATAAAGCCATTATAACACTTTATGTTTTAAACAAACAAAATTCATTTCACACACGCACGCCTATCGTACTATATAGTTCACAACAATCATGCTCAAGAGTATAGGAAGAATCACATACCTTTTAGCTTAAACCACAAGCCAAGTCAAGTATGCCGCGTAAGATCCACCTATAACAACCACAATACATCTATCAACTTCTAGTTCTCTCTTCAGAGAATATTCTAAATACAAGATTCCTTATTCTACGTAAAATTCTACAAGACCTCCCCGCTATCACATAAATCTCCTCCTATCAAGGCCCGCTACTGTGCCAACAACTCCTGCGGATTACGCCTAACCTGACGTGTTCAATTCGCTTCACAATAATACTACACAAGTCTACCGTAAGTACAATCCAATGTAAATACAGCTCAAACCTTTATAATCATCCTTCCAATATAATCTACTCAAGTATAACTACTACAACATGTAATATCCAATTACCATAGTGACATAGATCATTACCTCGATAAGCCCAAAATTATCCAAGATTATAAGTCGATCCCGAGCAACGCTTAGCTCCAACTCCTTACGCCCAATCCGCCTCCAAGCGACTCTAAGTTTCCAACAACTTCTAAAAACTTCAACCAAGCTAGGAAGATTTTTCTAGTGGTTTCACTTACGCTATTGGAATAAAGTAGCATTTCCTGCTCCTAGTATTGAAACAACTTTGGAATACTACTAGGATACTAGACAAGGTATTTGGGATTATACAATAATACTCCAAGTATTTTCTTCACAAGAGGGGAGTGGGACGAAATCAACTTACAAAGTGGAGGAAAATATTTTGCTTTGGAAAGCTCTGCTGGATGAAATACTCTTCAACCTGGGGCTATTTATGAGAATCTGGTTAGGATCAAGGTGTAAGTGTAGGTCAAGATCGGGCCACGTGTGCGTGTCCCACCACACCACATGGCCAACGAATCATGCATGCTCGCCACTGTTAGCCCATTTCGCCAAGCGTGCCACATTGGGGTGACACGTGTCGCCCCGACTGGCTCCAAAATATTTCGCCTTCCAAAATATCCAAAATAATTGAAATCTCAAAACAAAGCTGCTCTACAAAATCGTAGAATTTCTCCCGTGGCCCCACGTGACCATTTCCGAAAAATAAAATCTCAAAATTCTAATATAATCCAAGAAGCCTAAATACCAAACTGGGAATCCAATTCCCATTAACGAACCTTTTTCTTCACAAAACCGAAATTTTTCCGTAAAAATCACATCTTCCTTTCTTTCCAAAATTTCGCCGATTCTCGCACGCACGCCCTCACATACATACCGAACTACGGGTATAACATTCTTCCTTAGAAACATTCGTCCCGAATGTTCCTTCTAAGCCTCTAATCAAACGCAGTGCCAGATAGTCTCCACTACTATACTTACAAACCGATCATGCCACCAATGGCCGTAAAGTAAATACGTACGCAAAACTCAAATCCAAGCCAACGAGGAAACACCCCTAACATCACAAAAGCTCACACCCATGGTCTAAAGGATACTCCTTCGTGATCTTCACTTCACAATAGAAATGATCGCCTGCTCTCATAACACATTGTTCGCTTTTCTTACTGTCGCACTTTCTCGACACTCGAACTCTTTCTAGTACACGCACTACACTTCACCATTGCTTCGCTTCAAAACTTTGGGGCCACTACCCCAAACTTGGTCATCTCACTAGCTTCACTTCTCTAAGGCCATTCCTACCTTCACGATCCGATTCTAGTCGAACACATCCACAAACTCATACGATGGTTACCTAAACTCGGGCTTACCACTCGTGATTCTACCACCCGCGACCACCTAGAATCGACCCCACCTCATTCGGGTCGCGTCGACCCGCGACTGCCTCAACCCACTCGCCATCGCGCCTAAACTCTCTCGCCCCGATCCCAACAATCTTACTAATTCACGCCATGAAAGCTACCACTTCCATCTTATACTACCCATGGAATTATCACACCAATACACCACGCATATAACGCATTTCACCAATATCAACCAAAAATCTTTTACTCACGACGGCCTTACATCTAAGGTCTCAACGTATAATATTCTAAGGTTCAAAACTTTCACGCCCCTGCACTTACCCTTTCTCAACCGCCCATGTTTTCTAATTCACACTTAACACAATGCTATCCGCATAAGACCTAATGTACCCACCATAACAACATAAACAAGTCTCTTAAGGGCTAAAGATATCTCTGCAACCATCGCCTCACTTTCCTTTGTCGCCTAACCATAATCCTCACCGCAGGCGCTTAGCTATATAAGTGCGATGAACCACCATCGATCCCGGGCGTCGAAGTCTCTACATCCGCTACTGGCCTGACAAACTTCACCAAATGGCCCCGCTGCCGTAAGCATATAAGCCGCCGGGCAAGACGACACTCCCACCACGACGCCTATCATAACGCCACACCGAGCGGTGGCCTCTCCGCTAACACCCTTCCTCCGAACCATCAATCCGAATTAACCCGTAGTCGAGTCCTCCTACCGTATCCTCCTACTAGGACATCCTCCCATTATACGGCCCCGACGGCCATAGGTATAATAATCTCCCAAACCAAAGACGACACCCGAGGATCATTCTCAACTCTCTATCCATAGAACTCGCGAATCGCAACTCAAGAAATCCCAAGTCTCGCACTATCTGATCTGGTGGTGAACCATCGTATCGCGAACCACCGGCCTCGCCTGCTCATTCTCACCACCAAATTTAGCTAGTAATCGGGCTATCTTCAACTTCATATCTCGCCCCGCCGGATCTGAGGCTCGTATCGTGGCCTCCGTAGAAATCGCCGCCTAAACTCGCTGGGCTAGCGCGCCATAAAACTCGCTGTCAAGTACTATCTCGTAATGACTGTGCGTGCCCTCGCAACCCTCTCGTGTTCAACTCGTAGCTCCTCTCGCCGCCTCGCCCATCTCGCCCCGCTTTTTCGCAGAGGCATAATCGTACAAATGAATACGCCCGGTGGAGTCCAACTTATAACACACTCTAAGGCACGATCTCAGTGAGAAGAATGGAAACTAATCCTAAATGTCTCAGCCTCCCGACATAGACGTGGTGCACAACACACCGATAATCAAGCACTCTACTAGACACCTGGCAGACACTTTCCGAGGACTAATCGCTCGATACCACTTTGTCACGACCCGACCTGGCCCGCGATCGTGCCTTACCCTGCATCCTAGTGATACAACATCGAGAAAATCACGAAATAAAAACTTAAACAGAAACAAGATACATCATAAGAAAATAGGCCAACCAAAACGGCCGCCTACGATATATACATAACCGAACAGCCATAATCCTTACAAACCCCGCCACAACAAGATTCATGCACTTCTAAGAGTGTAATAACAACTATGACGGACAGTGGCCCCACCATACCCTCAATGTACAAGAACCTACAACTCAGTGGAAACATACTAAAAGATAAGCCTCCGAGAAACGGAGCTTCCTAATACGCCGAATCGTGATCCTATGAGCGAGGATCCACAACCGATGCATTCTACCATGCAGATGAACACAACTTCAAGGAGGTCAAGATAACAGTACTGGTATGTGAAATCAAAATATCAGAATGAAATCACATTTCATCATTTTATAAAACCATTTCGCAATAAGTAAACAAGCAGGCTGGCAAGGGACACATATCCCCGTAATAATCATTCACACATAACTACGGGTCTCACGCCCATAATATCACCTACGCTCGTGGAACTCATTCCTCATCACGGCAGCATACGATGTAAAACAACACCCATATGTGAACTCAACACTAGACCGCTCAAGGCTATCAAAACCGACGCTAAGTAGAATAGCCAACTACCACCCAAAAGCTAGTCATATCCCATCACGCAAGGTACTAAGCCAACTACTACCCAAAAGTTAGCCACGCAATCGCCGAGGCAAGTATCTTAAGTTAACGCATAATAGCCTACCGCCTCACAAGATATGACCGAGGCAAGTATCTTAAGCTATCTACCGAGGCTACCGGCATACGAGAAAATGACCGTAACAAGTATCTAAAGCGTGCTCGAACCACACGCATAAATCAAGCCCGTGATCGCCGCCACCGCGATAAGCTTCATGGATTAGCGGTCCATGGACTAACAATCTGAACCTCACAATGACCGCATGCCCCAAGATCTCACCTCAAGTCACGCCATGAAACCATCCCATCGACGACGCCCGTGGAACATCCATCGCACAAGATGTCCAAAGGAAATAAATCGATAGCCGCCTCCTGCAGAGTCATGGCAGATGTAAACAACCACCAATACTCAGTGGACGATACCGTGGACCACCCAACGCCGTGATGTCCAATCAATCAATCGATAGCCTACTCCTGCAGAGTCACTAAGAAGATATCAACAAAACACTTGCACATCAAAGACTATCACAACAAGCATAGCAAGTTCAACATACATTCATTTTAATCAACAATCCGGTTTCAAACCCAAAATACTACATACTTTCATTCTTTCAAAAGACTCTTTACGTAAAGCCATACGATACTAATACTGTAGTATATAAAGAAAACACGCTTTACTTTTAAAACCAAATTACTTCACCTTCAGAAAATCTTTACAAGGCTTTTAAAATCAAGTACTCTATACCTTTTAAACCAAGTGCTTTTCTTTTAGAACAACATCAAGTATACTTTTTAAAACCCAATTAACTTACTATTTTCAAAACAAGTAACCTATACTTAAATCAAGTTACTTCTCCTTCCAAAACAAGTCGTTATAAGTCAAGTCTCTTATCTTTCAAGATCAAGTCTCTTAACTTTCAAAATCAAGTCGCTTTTATCACAAAACCAAATCTTTCTTTTATCTTCATAAAGTCGTTATAACTAACTTCCCATAAAGCCATTATAACACTTTATGTTTTAAACAAACAAAATTCATTTCACACACGCACGCTTATCGCACTATATAGTTCACAACAATCATGCTCAAGAGTATAGGAAGAATCACATACCTTTTAGCTTAAACCACAAGCCAAGTCAAGTATGCCGCAGTGTAAGATCCACCTATAACAACCACAATACATCTATCAACTTCTAGTTCTCTTCAGAGAATATTCTAAATACAAGATTCCTTATTCTACGTAAAAATTCGCAAAGACTCTCCCGCTATCACATAAATCTCCTCCTATCAAGGCCCGCTACTGCCAACAACTCCTGCGGATTACGCGCCTAACCGGACGTGTTCAATTCTGCTTCACAATAATACTACACCAGTCTACTGTAAGTACAGTCCAATGTAAATACACTTTAAACCTTTATAATCATCCTTCCAATATAATCTACTCAAGTATAATTACTACAACATGTAATATCCAATTACAATAGGACATAGATCATTACCTCGATAAGCCCAAAATTATCCAAGATTATAAGTCGATCCCGAGCAACGCTTAGCTCCAACTCCCACGCTCCAACCCGCCCAAGCACCCTCTAATTTTCCAACAACTTCTCTAAAAACTTCAACCAAGCTAGGAAGATTTTTCAGGTTTCAATTTACTGGCTATTGGAATAAAGTAGCATTTCCTGCTCCTAGTATCAAACAACTTTGGAATACTACTAGTGATAGTAGGCCAAGGTATTTGGGATTATACAATAATACTCCAAGTATTTTCTTCACAAGAGGAGGGGACGAAATCAACTTACAAAGTGAGGGAAAATATTTTGCTTTGGAAAGCTCTTGGGCTGGATGAAATACTCTTCAACCTAAGGGCTATTTATGAGAATTCAAGCGGTTAGGATCAAGGTAAGTGTAGTGGTCAAGATTGGGCCATGTGTGTGTGGTCCCACCACACCACATGGCCAACGAATTGCTGCATGCTGGCTTGCCACTTGTTAGCCCATTTCGCCAATGGACAAGTCGCTAGCCACTGTCCCACCATTTCGCCAAGGTGCCACACACGGGGTGACACGTGTCGCCCCGACTGGCCCAAAATATTTCGCCTTCCAAAATATCCAAAATACCGGAAATCTCAAAAACAAAGCTGACCACAAAATCAGAATTTCTCCCGTGGGCCCCACGTGACCATTTCCAAAATAAAATCTCAAAATTCTAATATAATCCAAGAAGCCTAAATACCAAACTGGGAATCCAATTCCATTAACGAACCTTTTTCTTCACAAAAACCGGAAACTTTTCCGTCGAAAAATCACATCTTCCTTTCTTTCCAAAATTTCTGTCGTATTCTCGTACGTACGTCCTCACATACATACCCTGGAACTACGGGGTATAACAGGAGGTTATGTAAGTATGCTAGTATAAGTTGGAGGTACGGAAAGAATACAACCAGTAATAAAGTGTAGAATCGCCGCTTGGTCGTTCCACATAAAGCTAGTTCGTATAATCGCCCGCATTTGATTCAATGGCCGTGGATAAGGCGAAGCTTATCCAGGAAAGATTTTCAGTAAGCTCGGAGTCAGCAGAAACTTTATGCAGATAACCGACGTCGACACTTGGAGTTCAGGTTGACATTTTTTTGTATGAGTATTGTTATGTGGCTGTGGGTGGCATATTTTTGTATGAAGGGTGTAGTAAAAGGAGACTATGTCGCTATCTAATCAGATTGGACTCCGAAAGAACATTCGGGGATGAATGTTTCTAAGGGGGGAAGAATGTTACACCCCAAAATTCCAGGACATGAATAAGAGAATAGACGCGAGAGCGCAAGACTTGAAAATTGGTACGAAAGAAAGAATTGTTTTTCCGACGGAAAATCATCATAACGTCGGAAAGGAAAAATGTTCGTTGAAGAGAATTAGATTCTCAAAATACATTATTTGAGGAGTATGGCATTTAGTATCATTGTGGAAATGTATTTTACTGATTTGGTCACGTAGGGCCCACCCGAGAAATTTTACGTTTTTGTGGGGCCCACGAGGGTTACGAAATTTTATGGACGAATGGGAGGGTGACACATGTCACCCCCCACATGGGCTTGATTCGAAGTGGACCAAGGGTAGAATGGTCATTTGACCAAAGCAAAGATGATTAAGTCTTGCAAGCTAAGAGCTTGATTTATTTGACTAAGTCAAAGAGCCACTTGGCTTGATCTATTTCATCCAAACCTAACAAGTGTTATAATCTAGACCCTCCAATGTGTTATATAAGCACACTAGTAGCAAGACAAGTCTTCCAACACTTAGAAAAATTTAGAGAGCTTGTGTGCTCTTAGTGAAGCTCTCGGGTTTGACACTATTCCCACACAAAAAAATTTCGTTTGTGGTTCATTATTCACAAGACTTTAAACCAAGGTTCCTAGGGGTATTGTAAGGATATCTCAATAGAAAGATCCCGGAAAAACGACGTTTTTACGTTAGTCGCAAGGCGAAACCCTAAGGTGTTCTTCAACTTTGAAGATGGAACTTGAAGATGAGTTCTTCATGAGCTTATAAGGAGTGCTTGGAGCGTATTGAAACATAAGAAGATGAGCTAAAAGTTGCTAAGGATCGACTTTTACGCTTGGACATTATTATGGCTTATTGAGGTAAAATCTTCATCTTCTTAATGTAATTGAAGATTACATGTTATAGTAGTTAATGAATGAGCATGTGGTATATAGAATGAAGTTTGGAAAGATTTGGATCACGTCGATACGTTAAAACCGAAAATGGACAAGTTAGCCATTAATGTTGTAATTAATTTGACTAGAGTTACAATCGTCGCTTGTTAAGGAAGAAAGGATTTATAGTTGTTGTAATTGTTATTATGTATATAACATGTTGGAATAACAACTTGGATTGAAAAAGGAATTGAAAGGAAATTGATAATTGTTGTGACATTTTAGCCGAACATGGCTTGGAATTATTGGACAAGTTTTATATTGATTGTGGGGCAGAATTTTACACGTCCTATTAGGCGTGAAACCCCCTTTGTATTTGATGAATTATTGGGCCTTAAATGTGGCGTTTGGTTAGTGATTTTCGGGCCTTGAAAAAGGTGGAAAAGTACGTAGAAACAAAGGAAGTGCTGTCCGATTTTCCGTAGAATTTGGTGACTTTACACTTAGAATATTCTACGTTTGAAGCTAAAGGTTAATAGATGTATTATGGCCATTATAGGTTGAAGTACTAAGTATAGCGTATCCTACTTGAAGGATGGAATAGCTATCAAGGTTGAAGTACTTTGGAGCATTTTGCTACTTGTCGGTAATCGTCGCGAGGTATGTGAACCTCTTCCTCCTTTTGGAATGATTCTATGTATGAAATATACATGTGGTGTTATTTCATGATTCCTTCTACTCTTAAAAGTTAAGAGGTATGTATGTTGATTTACTCTATGTGAAAGTTATGTCTAAGTTATCCTAAGTTCTTACCAAGTCTTATGGGGGATGTTGGTAAGAGTCGTTAGAAGTATTCGAGTCGAGTTGACTTTGCTAATTTACTGCATGAATGAGAATAAGTATCAAACGAACCATTGTAGCGTTAATAAAAGAAAATGTATCGACAATCAATTATATTAAAATGAGTAGAATTCTCCATCTGCATAGAAACTAAGATAAGACAAAATTGTATTACATTTTCTAGATCATGGATGCTTTAATAAGATCGTTATAAACGAGTATAACCTATTCACAACGCATAAAGTATATGTACTTAATTTAAAGAGTTTACGCATGAAGTTTTAAGACTATGAACCTTGAATTCTTAAAAGGTTAAGAGACCTTATTTTTCAAGTTATGGACTTGATTCTTAAAGGAAGAAATGACTTGATTTCTAAGTAAAGCTTGATTTCTAAAGATAAGAGACTTGAAGTATTTTGAAAGTTTGGCAACTTGATTTGAAAGTATAAGTCTCTTGGTTATAAAAAGAATGAATTAGTCTAAGGCATAAAGTTAGTATAACGGCTTTATGGGAAGTTAGGTTATAATAACTTTATGGAAGGTTAAGAGAATGGTTTTCTCTAGTAATGTAAACAAAGAAAAGACTTGAAATAAGGAAGGGCAATTTGATTTAAAGGTATCACTTGTTTAAAGTTTTAAAATAAGGGTCACTTGATTTAGAAGCCGAGAAATGTATTTCTAAAAATGTAGTGACTTGTTTGAAATGTAGACATGCCTTGATACTACGGGTGTTAGTATCTTGGGGTTTGATATGAAAACGAAGTCTTTAAAAGAATGGAAGTACGTAGTACTTTGGGTTAAATTCTGATTTTTATGTGAAACGGAAAGTGTCTTGAGTATATAAATGAAAGTCTAAAGATTTAAGGAACTTGCCTAACGCTTGCTTGTGATAGCCTCGAGTGCAAGTATTATATGTTTACCCGCCGTGACTCTCACTGGAGGGCCTCGCCTTGTTGTAAATTTACTCGACATACCGACATGATGCAGGCTTCCACTGTATGCTTCTATCATGATTGATCTTTCGACACGCTTATACGATGTGGGATTCCGGCATGCGACTGTGACGCGGGTTAGATTCTGATTGTTTTAATTACTCCTGACACGCTTTATACGATGTGGGATTCCGGCACGCAACCGAGGCGTTAGATTCCCGATTTATTTTATTACCCCATGGCCATGCTTATACGACGAGGATTCCGGCACGCGACTACGTTATGTACGATTATTACTCCACGGACTAGCTCCCACGAAGACATGATCCGAGATGAGGATTCCACGCATGTTATATACAATTATTACCCCATGGCCACGCTTATACGATGAGGATTCCGGCACGCGACCATGTTATGTATTATTACTCCATGGATTAGCTCCTACGAAGACATGTACGAGATGAGGATTCCATGGGCATGTTATATACGATTATTACCCCAATGGATTAGCTCTCCATGAAGTCATGTAGATTTAGGGATTCCACGCACGAGATATATATATATATATATATATATATATATGCATGTATGTGTATCACAAGTTTGAGGCAGATGCCACGCGCCACACGGTTATATTTTACACTTACGGTTGTCAGTGATGGGGATTCCACGGCAGAGATATATATATATGTATTGTATGTGCGCCGATAATGAGGCGGGACGCCATGGGCGCGTCACATGGTTATATTTTACACTTACTACCGTCAGCTGATGGGGATTCCACGCACACTTTGATATTTGTGGCTCGAGACCCCATCGGATCAGTGATGATATTTGAGGGCTTGTGTCCATAGCCCCGCGTGACTATTGTTCATGTGTTGAAATAGTCTGCATAAGGTAAAACCGACTTTCATTACTTTCACTTGTAGGGCATGGCATCGTTATTTTGGTTATCATACATGTCTCCTTTTATTATGATCGTTATGATTTCATTACGCATTTTCGGGCCACATACTTGGTACATATTTCGCACGACCTCCGGCCGCGCTCATGACGCAGTTGAGGTACATAGTCATTGATCCTCATTCTTAGGACCACTGCTCACCGGTTGGAAAGCTCCATTATTTCGAAGGCTTTGTATTTGGCAAGGCCTCGAGGTTGTAGATTTATGTACATTCGTGGTACGGCGGGGCCCCGTCCCACATAGCTTGTTATGTCGAAATTCTTAGAGGTCTGTAGTCATATCTTGTGGATTGGGTTGTGTAAAAAAAAAAAAGAGGTAATCGCTGGGTTACGTGTATATTTTGGAATGTGGCCTTATCTGCCAGCTCGTTATTTATTTCCGTTAAGTTTATGTATGTTCACGATTATCTCTGATGTATACTTGTAAGGGTACCCAGGTAGGGCACCAGTCGTGGGCCCGGGGTCGGGTCGTGACATGTTCAACCTCAATTCATGGTATTACATAATTCAACGGCTTGCCAATACTTCTTATCGCTCGTTGTCTACTGCCTTACCTTTATTTTTCATTTCAAGTTGCCCTGGGTCTGCACTCCCGTATATATACGGCCCGCCTCGCTATTACAGTTTGCCACCTTCGTCAAGGTGTTCCTAACTGCCCATCATTTCTAATGGGTTTCACACTAGTCTGGGTAATTATGCCTTGGGAAACCTTCATAACTGTAATTGCATTCTCCTTATTATTCTGGTCATAACCCTTCATCATACTAATTACTAACCCAAATATTTCTACCTCGCTCTCGGTCATACATTTCCATTTATGCCTATCACCTGCATATATATCCTTAATAAACATCCTCGACCATTTCCTAATGTTGCCTTCCATTACCCCAACACAATACTTTTCCCATGGCTACCTAAAACTGTAACCTATGGCATGACGACACTGAAGACCTTACCAGTCTCATATCCATCGCCTAATAACATGGGTCCACATAACCCCGAAATACGGAAAACTATTCTTTACGTGGAAAGAGCTATCTCCTTACATAATCTTAACATCAAGCGCCCCCTTATAATCGTATAGATTTTCAAAACCTACCAACGATGCCTTCTGTATTTCCACAGGCAGTACTCACACTTATCTTATTCCTGCCTCGCGCATTTTTCCTGAAACCATTCGGAATGTCGTGGCCCTGACTACCACACTAAACCAACTCCAAGTACCCCCAAGGGTACTTAACATGAATTTTTTCAATGACCGTACATTTCCATTTCTATCTCTAAACTCTTCAAATTCAACTATTTCATACTTTCTACATCCATTTATGCCAATGAACAAGTCACACAGACTTACCAATTAACGATGCCAAAGAAAGAAGGATAATTCACTTGTTACAATCGCTTCCCTTCCTCTCTTCGATAACCTGCAGGAACCGAATCGAACCAATCTCTTCTTCAGAGTCACCATTGGCATACAAGAAGCCAATGATTCCATACCCATAATGACCTCAAAGTCTGACATGTCCAGCTCTACCAGGTCTGCTAGGGTCTGACGACTTTATCATCACCGGGCAATTCTCATATACCCGCCATTACCACCCAAACACTCACTGTAGCTTCTCGAAAGCGTTCTATGGATTCAGCTCTACTCTTTACACTTGGTTGCTCTCTTTCATCGGGTCGCATTTTTCCGCATTTCCCAACTTATTCTAACATACGCATATAACCCCATATCGATTATGGCCTCCAATCTTGGAGTTACAATATCGAACAATTTAAGGCCATTTCCGCCTCATGACTGGTTCCGGAACGTGTCCACTAACCCAGAAATGATTAACTAGACTTGGGCCTTGCACCCTCGTGACTTCGCTATATAATGACAACCCTTAATCGACTCGCCTTACTACAGGCTATGGGTCGACCCGTAATAGGTCCATAACCCGCCTCGGCGTCGCACTTAACTCTTGTCCTTGGTCTGACTTAAATTTTCACTACCCGAGAAGGCCTTATATACCCAAGGTCTCGGCGGTTATCAAAATCCTTAGGCTCGCAATTTCCATGCCCCAAGCCTATATTATCCTTCCCCGCATACGGGTAAGATGGCTTCTCATAAGCTTTTAATCGTGTTGCCTTACTCATAACAACCATACTTATCTGCACGGATCTCATCCGCACTATTCTCTTAAGATACTACGAGCTTAATCTATTAACATAGTCTTCCATTAAGTCCCTTTATTAAGATTTCTTAAGGGTTCATTACCTTCTCGCATGTACTCATCATCTCCTAATTATCTCAAATTAGCACATACAACCTCGATGAATCCATTAAATCGCTTCATACCTTCCAGGTATCTAGTTAGTCCTTACCAACTCTTGGTAATCTAAAATCACTCTAGGCAACACGCGTCTGACCCTCATACACAAATCCGTATAGCTGTATGTCATTATACCAACTATACAACAATTATTACTGTTACACCCCGAAATTCCAGAATATGTTTAGAAGAACGTACGTAAGAACTCATAAGTGTTAAGATTTGAGACTAGTAAAAATTTATCGGAATTATGGAAATGTCGGAAAATGAAATATTGCGACGAACGGGAGGGCGACATGTGTCACCCCCCCTTATAGTGGTCTTGGACGATTTGGACATGGCCAAAATGGTCATTTGACCAATAAATAAATGAGCAAGTCTTGCCAAGACTAAGAGCTTGATATTATTGACTTGTCAAAGGGTCACTTGGGCTTGATCCTAGTGAAATGTATCTAAGCCACCCAAATGTTATAATCTAGACCCTCCATTTATTTATATAAGCTTACTAGTGCAAGACAAGGTTCTATACTTAGAAATTTTTCAAGAAAATTTGAAGAACTCAAAGGGAAGCTCTCGGATTATTGTGGTTTCAAGAGGAAAAAATTTCAATTGTTGTCCAATAAACTCACACTTTAAACCAAGGTTCCTAAGGGTATTGTAAGGGTATCTCAATAGAAAGATCCCTAAAAGTGCTGTATTAGTCGCAAGGTGAAAACCTAGTCACTTTCCTAGGTTTGGATTGAGAATTGAAGGAAAGATGGTTGTGATATTCTAAGGGCTTCAAGTGGCGGATGGGAGTGTCGAAAAGAGGCTCTAAGTTGCTAGGGAGCGACTTCGGATCTTGAAGTGGATTAAAGCTCACTAAGGTAATAATCTTGTTCTCTTAAGTATTACAAGATTACATATTGTTGTAGCCTTACATTTTAACTAGCATGAAGTATATGTATTGAATATTGATAAGTGATATGGATTTTAGTAGCCTAAACTGAATTGACATTCGAGCCATTTGAAATTGAAATACAATTTGGTCAGCATTAGAATCATCGCATGTTACCTACTCAAGATTGTAGTAGTTATAATCGATCGCGCTTGATAACATGTTATACTAAACAACTTGAATTGAAAAGGAATTGGAAAGCTTGATATGTTGTTACACCTTTGGCCGAGAATGACTTTGTATGTCGACTAGTTTGATATTAAATTGCGGGCGGAATTTTACACGCCTTGTAGGCATGTAATCCCCTATTGATAACTACATTTTGAGCCTTAAATGTGGCGTGTTTGGTTATTGAATTCGGGCCTTGAAAAGGTGGAAAAGTATGTAGAAACAAAGGAAGTGTCATCCGATTTTCCGTAGAATTTAGTGACTTTGCACTTAGAATATTCTACGTTGAAACTAGAAGTTAATAAACATATTATGGTCATTATAGGTTGACATACTACGTACGACATATTGGACATAGCAAGTGGATTGAACCGAAGAGGTATGTGGAACTTTCTTATCTCTTGAGCATGAATAGTTGTAAACATATAGTACGGTAGATGTACGAGATTTTGACAATCTAGTCCATTTGATATCCTTGGCTTATATTAAGAATGTCCAAGTTGGTTGAGTTATGGAATTAACTCACTTGTTTAAAAATATTAAGGATATCTTGGTTTCTAAAAGTTAGGGGACTTGAAGTATTTTAAAAGTATATGATACTTGTTTCGTTTTAAAAGTATAAGTCCCTTGGATATAAGGAAGAATGAAATTGTCTAAAGCATAAAACTAGTATAACGACTTTATGGGAAGTTGGTTATAATAGCTTTATAGAAAGTTAAAAAGAGTGGTTTACTCTAAGTAATGGAAGTATGATAAATGACTTGAAATAATGAAAGGCAAATTGATTTAAAGGCATCAATTGCTTAAGGTTTTAAAAGAAAGAAGTCACTTGATTTAGAAACATATAAATATATTTCAAAAAGGTATTGTGACTTGTCTTGAAAAATAGATGTGACTTGATACTACGATTATTAGTATCTTGGAAGTTCTATATGAAAAAGAGTCATTTTTAAAATAGTAGAAGTACGTAGTACTTTGGGTTAAATTCCCGGATTTTATAATGACATGTTAGTGCCTTAAGTAAACTAAAATGAGAGTGTATATGAATAAAGCCAAAAAGAAGTTAGGGGGATTTCTTAACTTGCTTATGTTATGTATGATAAGCCGCTAGTACTTATATTATGTATGATAAGCCGGTAGTGCTTATGTTATTGTTACACCCCGTATTTGCAGGACATGTTTTAAGAACGTTAGTAAGAACTCACAAGTGTTAAGATTTGAGGCTTGTAAAAATTTATCGGAAATTATGGAATTGTCGGAAAACGTATTATTATGACGAATGGGAGGGCGACACATGTCACCCCCCCTTACTATGCCTTGGACGATTTTTAGCAAGGGCAAAAGGGTCATTTGACCTTTGTCGCAAGACAAGTCTTGCAACTTGAGGCTTGATAATATTGACTAAGGTCAAAGGTCCCACTATGGTCTTGATTTTTTTGTAAGACTACATCTAAGCCTTCCATGTGTTTATATCATAACCCTCCAAGGTGCTTTATATATTACTACTAGTAGAGGGAGAGTTTAACACTTAGAAAAAATTGCACAAATTGAAGAACTCATTGGTGAGGGTCTCGGGTTCACTAGCAAAAAGAAAGAAAAAATTTCAAGCTTGTCCATTTGATTCCACACTTTAAACCAAGGGTCTTAGGTGTATTGTAAACACATCTCAATAGAAAATCTTGGAAAAGATTGTTTTGTTAGTCGCAAACTAAAACCTAATGGTCTTTCTAGGTTTTGTTTGGAGAATTTGAAGGATAATTGTTGATGTTGTTCCAAGGGTCTCAACAGGATTGAAGTGTCTTCGAGGCTACAAACTACTAAGGAGCGACTTGGATTGGAGTTGGATTTAGAATCATTGAGGTATAATCTTGTTCTTTGAAAGTATTACAAGATTATTTATATCATTGTTGTTAGCTTTGTATGTCATAGTATGGAGTTGTTATATTGAAGTTATAAGGATTATGGATCGATTATAGCCTTCGACTACCTTCTATATAATCGTGAGCCAATCAGTCGTTTAGTTAGTCATTTGTATCGACTACCTTCTATATAATCATGAGCCAATCGGGCTGTTTGGTTATTGTATTTTCGCCTTGAAAAAGGTGGCAAAGTAAGTAAAAACAAAGGAGGTGTCATCCGATTTTCCGTAGAATATAGAGACTTAACACTTATAATATTCTACGATTCAAGCAAGGCTTTAATAGACGTATTGTGAATATTATAGGTTGACATACTACGGCGGGACTTTGTACTTGGCAAGTGGTTTGACCCGACGAGGTATGTAGAACTTTTTCCTATCTTTGAGCATGACTAGTTTCAAGGTGATATAGTACTGAGGACGACAAGACTTTGACATTCCTTACTAGCCTTATAAAATGTCAAGTCGGGCGAGTTAGGTAGTTAACTCACTTTCTTGAAAATATTAAGGATGCCTTAAGTCTTAGTAGAGTTAAGGACTTCAAGGATTTAAAGTATGTGATACTTCGTGTCGCTTTAATCGATAAGTCCCTTCGATAGGAAAATGTACTGACAGAGTATAAAGTGAATATAACGACTTTATGGGAGTTGGTTATATTGACTTTACGCAGGTAAATGGCTTGTGTTAACGAAAGGCAAATTGATTTTAAGGTATCAATTGCCTAAGATTTTAATAAGAAAAGAAGTCACTTGATTTAGAAACCTACTTTAATTCTAAAGGTATTGTCACTTGTCTTGAAATGTAATTGACTTGATACTATGGTTACTAGTGTCTTGGAAGCTTTCTTCTAAAAAGAGTCATTTGTTTTAAAGAATGTAAGACGCGGTACTTTGGGTTAAATTCTGATTCTTATAAAAGACATGATAAGTGCCTTAAGTAAACTAAAATGAGAGGTAGATGAATAAGACTAATAAGAAGTTGTGGATTGCTAACTTGTTTAATTATTGTACGACGCCGGTTTTGAGATAGGTAAGAGTATCACTGGCGGCAAACCCCAAGACGCTATACCACCTTCTCCAGATAAGAGTATAAATGGCGGGTAAGCCCCAAGACGTTATACCACCTCAAGCATTATCTTCTTCAGTAAGAGTATCGCGAGGGGCAAACCCCCAAGACGCTATACCACCCGCCCAGTGGTAAGAGATAAATGAGGTAAGAACCCCAAGACGTTATACCACCTGTTTTTACGGGTTCACTACCCATGATTTGATCATGAGATCGCTATTGCGATGTTAGACGATTCTTTTGATTTACTCTCATCATAGTAAGGCAATCGTGGTAATCGTAATTTTGTTATCATACATGTCTCCGCTTTGTTTTAGACTTATATTGCAATTACGATTTTCCGCTTTACATACTTAGTACATATCAGGTAATCGACCCTTCCTGGGCCGCGCTCACGCCGCAGGAAGCGGTAAGGTGGCGGATCCTCACTCTAGGATCGCTTATCGTACATCGGAAAGCTCCATTCTCCGAGGCTTGTCTTTTTGGTACGCTTTTTCCTCGATGCTGTAGATTTATGTACATTCGTGGTATGGCGCCCCGCCCCGCCACGCTTGTTATTCCTGTGAGGTCCGTATTCACCTTTGTGGTGGTCAGTAAGAACCGAGTTGTAAAGTTGTACTTTGACTTTGCTTATATTATGGAAGGCGCCTTATCGCCAGCTCGTGTTGTTATATTATTTACACGTGTTTATGTTGTGTATGTTCCGCCGCTATTCTCCTCGATGTATATCAACGGGTGCCCGCCAGGCACCGCCGCGCCCTGGTCGGGTCGTGACAAAAGTGGTATCGTGAGCGCTTAGTCCTCTGAAAGTGTCTACAAACCGTGTTCAGTAGAGTCTTGATTATCGGTGTCAGGCACCACATCTATAATCGTGAGGTCGCAGACATTTAGGATGGTTTCCATTCTTCTCTCTCTCGAGATCGCATTGTAGTCAGTCTTATTAGGTTGAATCCTCTCCGACTCTTCTTATGAAATGTACCAGTATGCCTCCACGAAGTACCAGAGCCCAAAGTGGCAAGGCAGCAGAGGAGTCGCTAGCACTCGTAGGTTACATCGCTCGTGCACGCACTATGCCCGAGGTAGAGGCTGGTCGGCAAGTTCACCCACGCCAGCTTTAGAGGAGCCGAGAGCGCAGAGCTCCAGAGGTTCCGATACTGCACTCTCCAGCCTCACCACCCGAGCATAGAGACTACGGGGAGCAGATTCGTTATTGACCAAGATAGTAGCCGGCAATACGGCAGAGAAAGTGCACCACCCTAGAGCCGATAGCCATGGGTTAGGGATTTTCTGGGATGTCATCCACCTGAGTTTTATGGTTCGAGGTCTGATGAGGATCCGCAGGAGTTCGCTCGACCACAAATGACCATGCAGTTCTTAGGGCTTCGAGACAGAGTCCTACACTAGCCTCTTACCGGTTGCTGATATGCGTTGAACCGGTTTGAGTTGTGGTTGCTTTCGAGAGGTGACGCCGCTTCTTCCACCGTTGCCGAGGAGTTTTGAGGCTTTCATGGAACACTTTTGCCTCCCGAGACGAGGAGAGCCCAGACAGATTCTCGACTTGAGGAAGAACTGAGGACTATCGTGAGTATAGCTGAGTTTGACTCGCTGTGCATGCGCATACTATTGTAGCTAGTACGGCGGATAGAGTTCATCACATGTGACGGGCTAGACCGTCATATGATTACAAAGATGCTTGGGGTGGCTCTTCACCTGCATGGACATCGCTAGGATGCAGCCTATGCTCGTGGATAGGGATAGAGGATAGAGAGCGGAGGACCAGATTGACGCAGCCACCAAGAGGCTGTGACATCGTGGTCTCGTGGCAGCTGAGGCGACAACCTCGCAGCGAGTAGGTCCACATTCCACCAAAGACAGAGTGCTCCACACGGTTTTCGCAAGAGGTCCGACCAGCCAGTCGGGTCAGAGTCGTGGCCCGAGACTACAGGATTTCGCGAGGCAGAACTGTCACCGACGGGGACCACCCACACCTCGCTTTGCTCGACGCGTAGGTTCCACTGGCGAGTGTCGCAGAGCCGGAGCTTGTTACTCGTGGACAGCAGGCCATTTGAAGAGAGATTGTCCATCTAGAGGCAAGACGGGTGGTACAAAGACAATGACGATCGCTTGTCGGGTCTTCTTCTCCTTCAGGTTACGCGCCCGAGGCGTGGTACTCACGCACAGCAAAGCCGCGGTAGAGGTCGAGGTGGTGGTTCTAGTTCTAGCGGTCCTCGAACCGCATATATTCATTAGCCACCGCCAGATCGTGAGGTTTCCGACGCCGCCACAGTACATTATCGATTTCGTGCTATGATGTTTATGCATTGATAGATCCGTGTTCTACCTTGTCGATGTGTCCTCTTATCATGTAATCGGGATAGAGCTGTCGATAGAGCCGCTTGAGGTAGCTACGCCAATGGGTGATCTGTTAGCCGAGCCGGGTGTATAGAGGTTGTCCGATTTATTTACGCCGCGACTCGCACTTGATGAGCCGAGATGACATATTTTGACATCATTATGGGTACGGACTGGTTGGCTTCGCTATGCCAACGCTGGATCGTAGGACAGTTGGTTCGGTTCCGCTTCCTAGCGAACCGCTTATCGAGTGGAGGGCAACACAAAGATCGCCGGCGGTAGGTTTATTTCTTACCTCAAGGCTAAGATGTGCGTAGGCGGTTACATCTATCATCCGTTCGTATTTGATACAGAGGTCGAGGTGCCACTTCTTCACCGCCTGGTTAGGAGTTTCCACGTGTTCCTGCATGATCTTCCTGCATCCTCCCGAGAGGGAGATTGAGTTTTGTATTGACACGCCGCACACTCGACCTATTTCCATTCCGCCATACGTGATGGCACCGCCGAGTTGAGGAGTCAAGGACCAAACAAAGACTTGCTGAGAAGGGCTTTATCGCCTAGTGTATCTCCCGGGAGCGCTTTTGTTCGTGAAGAAGAAGGATGGACGCCATGTAGTGTGTTGATTACAGCAATTGAATAAGGTAACCATCAAGAATAATACCCTCCCTGTGATTGATGATTTGTTTGACCACTGGTGGTGCGAGGTGTTTTCAAAGATAGACCCGCGTCCGTTATCATCAGTTCGAAGTTCGAGAGGCAGATATCCCAAAGATCGCATTCAGACCCAGACAAGTACTATGAGTTTAGGTTATGTCTTCGGTTTGACCAACGCCCAAATGTATTTACGGATTTGATGAACCGTGTTCGCTTCATTTTTGGATACATTTGTGATAGTATTCATCGATGACATCCTCGCTTATTCGCGACGAGCAGAGCACGCGCACCACTCGGCGACGTACGGTTCTCCCGAATCGCATTTATTCGCCAAGTTCTCCAAGCGCGAGTTTTGCTGGCCTCGCAGCATATTATCAGATGGTGTTCGCGACACCGCCAAGATCGAGGCGCCAAATCTGGTCGAGACCTACTATCCGACCGAGGCGCAGCTTAGTAATCGGTGGTATTATCGTGAGGTTTGCAGAGCGCTTGCTTCGATTTCAAAGACCATTGACCAGTCGACTCGTGGCGCAAGAAAGTCCAGCCGACGACGAGGTCATGCGGTGGCTTCCAGCCGTCGGCGAAAGGTTGACTACGGCCCAGCCTTACTCTTCCCGAGGGTTGACTGACACGCGATCTATCGCGACGCCTGCATCGTTAGTATGTTTTGACGCAAAGACGAAAAGGTGATAGCCTATGCTTCCCGTTAGCTACTTAAGCACGAGAGGAATTACCCTACCCATGACTTAGAGTTGGCCGCGTTATTCATGCCTTGAAGATTTGGAGACATTATTTGTACGGTTCATGTGGATATTTATACAGCACTACAAGAGCTCCAAAGATATCTTCAGTAGTATGAGTCAACCTCGAGACAGAGACTGGTTAGAGTCACCGGAAGATTATGATGTTGATATTCTCTACCATCCGGGAAAGCCAACGATGCCGATGCCTTGAGTCGTAGATCGACGGGGAGCCTATCGTAGGTACAGAGCAGACAGATACGTCCGTCGATCCACCCGCTTAGCGAGCTCAGTTCGATTGATCGATACCGACGATAGCGAGTGCGGGCTCGCGAGGTTGCCGAGTCTTCCATCATTGATGAGGAAGATGCGACCGAGGACCCATGTCGCGCGGCATCGAGACGCAGCTCTTCTGGGAGGAGAAGAGTCTATTCGAGGTAAATACCGGACGGGCCGATTCGAGGGCCTGGCCAGTGTTCCCGATGGCGTGACTGACAACAGATTCTCGGGAAGGCACACAAAGGCTCGTTATTCTATTCATCCGGTCACCAAGATGTACCATGACCTCGATGTTTGTATTCGCGACGGTCAAGAGGACGTGGCGTTTTGTCGCAAGGTCCTAATTGCAAGCCAGTTAAGGTCGGCACCAGAGGCCCAAAGGATTATTAGCCTATCGAGATTCCGACTGAAGTGGGAGGCATCAACATGGACTTTGTTACAGGTTACCTCGCACTCAGAGGAAGTACGACTCCATTTGGGTTATTGCATGACAGTCGACTAAATCACCATTTCCTTCCAAATGATGACGCCACCGAGGACTACGCCGATTGTACATCCGAGAGATAAATGAGGCCGCACTGTCCCAAGTGTCGATTATATCCGATAGGAGCCCGGCATACCTAACTGGAGATCTTTCGTGGCGGTCTAGTGGACACAGTAGTCTCAAAGACACCTTTTCATCCTCGATCGACGCGTGCGTAACGCACTATCCGCATACACTGTGATATGTCGCGAGCCTCGCGCGATTGATTTCGTGGTAGCCGGAGGATCATTTGCCTCGTGGAGTTTGCTTACAACAATACCATTCCAAGATAGCGACGGGCGCCATACGAGGCTTTATATGGGCGAATGCGCAGTCGCCGATCGGGTTGGTTCGACGCGGCGAGGTACGCTTGAAGCAGGCCTGCATTGCATACAGTCGCGGATAAGGCGGTTATCTGCGAGAGATCATAGCGTCGTAGCCTACAGGTCATACGCGGATAATCGGGCGCCAGATTTGGAGTTTCCGTAGACGATCGGGTCTTCTTACGTGTCACCCATGGCGGTGGATGAGATTCTGCAGCAGTGGAAACTCCGCCAAGGTACATCGGGCCCTACCGTATCGCTCAGAGTGCGCGTTGCCTACGAGTTGGATCCGCCATCGAGTCGAGGCGACATCCAGATTCCATGTTTCTATGTCGCGCAAGTGTATCTGATCCAATGAGAGTTTTTCCTACCAGCGAGGTCCAAGTAACAGAGGGTTATCGATGGCGAGAGTCCCGTAGCTGACACTCGACGCCAGTCGCGATCATGACTGGCGGATTAGCTTCCACAAAGTCCTCGTGGAGAAACGATAACCGAGAGATGACTTGGGAAGCTGAGTGAGGATACGCTGGCGAGGTATCCTCATTTATTTCTATACCTTCGTGCATTTCATTTTCCTTACTTGTCGTTTTAATCAAGCGTTTTTTGCTTAAATGCTTTTACGTGGCTACGAGTGGCATTTTTGTACGTCGTCGGAAAGCTATGTCGCTAATTGTAAGTATGACTCAAAGAACATTCGGGACGAATGTTTCACGAGGAAGAATGTTACACTCGTATTTGCGTGACATGTTTTTAACGCTAGTAAGAACTCACAAGTTGTTAAGATTTCGAGGCTTGTAAAATTTATCTAAATTAAATTGTCGAAAAACGATATTATGACGAACGGGAGGGCTTACACGCGGTCACCCCTTACTATGCCTCGACGATTTTTAGCAAGGGCAAAAGCGGTCATTTGACCTTTGTTGCAAGACAAGTTTTGCAACTGAGGCTTGAGTAATATCGACCAAGGTCAAAGCGTCCCACTATGGTCTTGATTTTTCAGGAAGACTACATCCAAGTATAATTCGTATTTTCCAGTATGACGTAGCGTGGAATACGCATAAAGTCTAGTCTTAAAGTTTAGGCGTGAAAACGCTTTTTTTGTACACACAACTCGCTAAAAGAATCGCTTCCGACTAAACGCTTTTCACACTTTTGTTGGATAAATTCCGCTTATGCCATTTCTAATTTTTATGATTTTTCCAGAGATCGCAAATATCATAGACCAACGAGGCTTACACTCGCACCTCCCATCATGGACTTGAATCGCCCATCGATTTAAATCGGAGTAAGAATGGCACGCTTTTGTGCCAGGCAATGTTTGCACAAGCCGCCGAGTTGGTAGGATATTTGTGTATAGTTAATCTCACCCTACACTTGCCTTGCACTTGTCTAAATCTTCGCCACGTCGTCTACTCGACTGACCTATAAATACCCCCTTAGACGTAAGAGTTCTTCATCCACAAATCTTCCAAGTCTTGAAAATCCTCTCCTCTCCCTCGTAGTCTTCTCGCCCAAAACACCTCCCTCCTCAAGGCCCTTGGCCGAATACTCCCTCTAGCTCCAGTAGCTGGGCCTTCGAGGCCCCCTAGCCTAGCCAAAGATCTACCCTCCCTTGGTAGAAAAGTTACCTTCTTGTATCGTTATAATGCCCAAAATACCCTAGCCCAAATACCTTAGTACTTAGTGAAGTTGTGAAGAACTTCTGCCCTTGAGCATACAACTTAGTGAGCAAAACCTGCTCAGCGCGACTTTTCTAGGATATTATGGGCTTACCGAGGTAACTAATCCCTAACCCTCTTTGAATTAGAGAATACTTACCGTCAGAGTATGTATAAGGATCAAGTATAAATACTTAAGTATATCACGTAATAGAATTGAATCATATCACAAAGAGGCGGTTTAAAAGAAGAATAATCAATCAGATTTCACATGTGATCGTTCACAAGAGACTTATATAGCTCACCTGCAGTGGTCATACGCCCGACTTTCCGTAATTGTGAACCCTCCGCGAATGACCTTCGTAGTAGTCTTTGATAGATATCTCATGACTATTATAGTCACTCTCGACATATTCAACTCAAGGTGGTTTTCGCCGGTATGCATGTGATTCTTCCTAAAGCATGATATTTTACAATATATATATAAGACTTGTAGACGACATGTGTTAATCGAATAATAACTCACGGCAATGTCTTTGACTTAAGCCCGATAACACTTACGAATGCCTCACGCTTAAGCCCTAATAATAAAGATCCAAAGCATTTCAAAAGAATACCAATCATTTTAAAGAGAACTAATTGGTTTTTAAATGTGTTTCAAGAGTTATACTAGCTTTACGGGAAGTTAAGTATAACCACTTAAGATCGATAAAAGAAACAAGTTTGTCATGTGTTTATAATGCATTTATATTGTGAAAAGAATAATAAGATGGTTTGATAAGTAGACATGATACGCATGCTAGCATTAGCATCTTGTAACGCTTGTAAAGCGTAGTATCCTTGTTTTATGTTGTTTAAAGATGTTGTTATGTTAGTATACTATCACTCACCTCGAGACGATACCGGTGTTGTCGCCTCCGACGCTGGTAGACTCAAAGTGTCCGGGACCATGATTCGAGAATACCTCACTGGTCCGTGGGCCTACGCGAGCTACGAGTTCCGTGTTAGTATGCCGGTTATGCGCCTCACGCGTCTACGTGGCCACGCGACAATGTAGTCCAGGATTTACGCCGAGGAGTAGCTTACCCTCGACGCGTGGTTATACTCACGCGCCCATGCGAGTGGTCCATGCGGACCGAGTCAGGATTAGGCTTGCACGATGATGGGCGAGTGGCCCTGCTTCGATCATTCGCAATTTGACAAGACTTATTACGCTACCATTGTTGTTTTGCTTGATGTGGTACTACGCGGGCTTCTCGTCAAGTTTGACATATTTGTAAACCGGTTTTATAAATGATATGTTTTCATTTAAGTACTTTACGCTTTCACATACTTAGTAATTGGGTCAGACCGACTCTCCTTCTGGCCATGCTCATGCCGCAGGCGGGCAAGCAGTGCTAGATCCGCATCTCAGGGATCTCTACGCTGCCGAGCTCCATCTCTTCCGAGGCTCTACTTTGTATGATCCCCTCAGAGATAGTTTTGTACAATAGTGGTATGGCGGCCCGTCCCGCCATAGTTGTATCTTTCTCTGTGAGTCCTGTAGTCACGCTGCATGTTTGATGTAAATCGCTAAACCATGATTATATATATATGCCGAAAGGCGATGTTTTCATAAATCAGGTCTTATTTTATAAATCGTTTCATGTCTTGCTTTATATTTCCGCCGATTACTCGATGTATTGACTACTGGGTGCGCCTTGGTATGCACCAACCACGCCCCGAACGGTCGTGACAAAAGTGCATCGTGAGCAGCTAATCTCTGGAAGTGTCTACAGATCGATCTAGTAGTTCGATTATCTGCGGTGTCAGCACCACACCAATAATCGTGAGGCTACAGGATATTTAGGATTGGTTTCATTCTTCTCATTCCGAGATCGCGCTTTAGAGTCATGTTATAGTCGGACCTCTAACGTATTCCTTTCCCGTAGCTTATGCCTCCACGTAAGGCAACCCGCCCTGGCGGCAAGGCGCAATGGCGAGTCGCTAGCACGACACCTGTAGTCACGGTGGCTCAGCCCGGGCCATACCAGACGGCGAAGTTCCACGACGCCGCCAAAGATAGAGACCACAGCATCTACACCTCCCGTCCCACACCGGGCGAGGAGTTGTGGCATGCTGAGACGGGCCCACCTATCGCCAGAGTCAGGCCGATACGAGGAAAGGTTCGACGCCATAGCCTGGGGCCCAGCCCCCAGCCCAAAGACCCAGACTGTAGCACTCCGAGGCGCATAAACAGGCTTCGGATTTCCTTGGCCAGAGTCTCAGTTTTACTGGTCGAGGCCGAGGATGATCCGCAGGAGTTCATCCGCCGCCTTCGAGGATCACGCGGGATCAAGGCCTCAGAGACAGAGTCCGACTTTCGTTCACATCGGCCGCGCGATACCGCAATGATTGGTTTGATTCACTGAGCTTCCTGGAGAGCACGCACCTCCAAATTGCCACTGGACGAAGTTTTCGTGAGGCTTTCTCACTTCATTTCTTGCCTCCACAGACGGCGAGGCACGGCCGACAGATTCTTGACGCCGAAAGGCAGAGGACGCACTGCTGTGAGAGTACAACGCCGAGTTTGATTCGGTCGCTCGATATGTCCCAAAGATCGGGCAAGCAGAGATGAGGATGTGGCGCACCGCCACGCCACCGGCTGATTTAACTATACGGCCGAGCCACGTGCTGGGTTTCTCCACCGTACGACATTACCCGCACGCGTGCTCACGCCTCGACGCGGCGAGCGCAGAGGTCGACGCGACAAAGCAGCAGGCTAAGGCCAGGACGAGGGTCTTCGTGGTTATCGCGCGGGCGGCCTCAGAAGCAGCCTAGATTCGCACCACGCCCACCAGAGCACTCCCGCACCGCCCTCAAGATGTACCAGAGTATCCGAGGCGCGTACTGCGCCCCGTGAGCTTCAGACGCCCGTAGCAGAGGTATCGCCGATCGACCACCTCAGCCAGGGCTGATGCGCAGATCCTATTACTGAAGCTGCGGTAATCGCGATGGATCTTGTTACAGCCAGGCGCAGGTCACTTTGGCGGGATCGTCCGACCGGGGCGCACGCGGTAGGCTCACCGTGTTCGCCGCCATCATCTCCTACAGCTTACTCGCCCGAGGGCGTGGTACACGGGTCGCAGGCCGCGCAGAGTCGTTCTCGTGTCCGGCCTAGCGGTCCTCGTAACTGCATTTATGCTTTGTCCAACCGACAGATCGCAGGCCTCACTGGCGTCGCCACGTACCTTATCGCTCGTTCATGATATGCATGATAGATCCGGTTCTACTGGTCCCATATATCCCCTCACGCGTGAGGATGGATAGAGCTCGAGTCCATAGACCTTTCGGCAGGTAGCTACGCCAACGGGTGATTCGCCGGCAGCTCTGGCGTATATGTGAGCTTGTCCCGTGACTATTTACGCGCCGACCTACCGACTTGATAGAGTCGAGATGATCGACTTCACGTGATTACGGGACGGATCGCTACCTTCTGCTACGCCAATGTAGACCGCAGAGAGAGTAGTACGTTCCAGCTCGGCGAGCCATTGTCAAGCCGGAGCGGAGCACACAGACGCCGGCGGTAGGTTTATTTCCTACCACGCCGGAAGATGGTGCAGGCGGTATATCTACCATCTCGTCGTGTTTGATATCAAGCCGCGGTGACGCATTTTCAAACCGGGCCCGTGAGTCACGAGTTCCCGCACGCAGCCTGCACGCACCTCCCGCATTCCTCCCGGAGGAGATTGAGTTTTGGATCGACATATCGCTGCGATACTTCTTATTTCCATTCCGCCATACGTAACGGCACCGCCGAGTTGGCAGAGTCAAGGATCACCTTAGGATTTGGCCGAGGCGGCTTCATTAGCCCAGTGTTCTCCCCGAGCGCCTGCATTGCTCGCGGCAAGGACGGACGCGCATGCTGTCGACATGCATAACAACAAGGTGACCATTAAGAACAGATACTTCTTCCTGTGATCGATGATTTGTTCGACCGCTACGCGTAGACGTTTCTCCAAGATTGATCTACTTGGCCGCTATCATCGTTCGTCGAGAGCGGACGTCCCTAGATCGCATTCCGACCCAGACGGCATTACGAGTTCAGTGGTCATGTCTTTTGTCGACCAATGCTCCGCCAGATCTACGGATTTGATGAACCGAGTGTTCAAACCATTTTGGACACGCTTGATAGTGTTCATCGATGATATCTTGGTTTATTCTCGCCGTAGATGAGCACGCGGAGTATCTGGCGACTGCGGCCGATAGCTTTCCAGACCAAGCAACAGTACGCCAAGTTTTCCAAACGGAGTTTTGCTGACTTCATGGCGCTGGGTATATTGTCGGCCGATGGTATTCGGAAATGATACGGCCAAGATCGAGCGCAGACTTGCCGAGACCTACTAATTCGACAGAGGTTCGCAGCTTTTCGGGCCTCATAGATATTATCACGGCTCGCGGAGAAGTTTGCTTATCTCGCACTACTGACTAGGTCGACTAAGGCAAAGTTCCAGCGGATCATGCCGCGTGGAGCGTGGTTTCCAGCTAAAGAGAGATCGACGACCGCCTCGCTTCTTTTTCCGTAGGTCCACGGTTATGTTGCGGTATCGGACGCTGGCCGCATCGTTGGGATGTAGGTTGACGCAAGATGGCAGGTTATAGCATACGCATCCCGACGTACCAAGAAACACGGCAGGAACTACCCCACCCATGATTCGAGTCGGGCCGCGATTCACGCCAAGATCCGAGGCACTATTTGTACGGGTTCACGGGATATTTTTACGCACTCACAAGAGCCTCCAAAGATATCTTCAACAGCGGAGCCGAACTCTTACGACAGAGACTGGTGGTGAGCCTCGGCAAGGATTACGACGCCGATATCCTATACCACCCTGAAGGCCAACGCTGCAGGCGTACGCCTTAGTCGAAGTCGACGGGAGCCTATCAGACGCGCAGAGTGGCGGATACGGTTCGTGATTTGCACCCGCTTAGCGAGCCTCGTGTCCGCTTGATTGATTCTCGATAGCAAGGTTAGAGTTCGCGAGGTTGCCGAAGTCTTCCATCGCCGGCGAGGCTAAGAGGCAACAGCTCGAGGATCCAACTGATTCGAGCATCGCGATACGCTTCTTCGCGAGGGCAAGTGGTCCTGGCGAGAAAGCACCACTGGTGCTAAGGCTCGAGGCGACTCGTGTTCCGTGATGTTTCAGACTTCGCAGCAGGTTCTCGGGAAGCACACGCAAGTTACTCTATCCATCCGGTCGACCAAGATGTACCACTTAATCTTAGATCCGCGTATCAGCGGGACGGCTCAAGAGGACGCCACAGAGTTCGAGCTCGCCGCCCGTGGTCGCAGTGATGCAGAGCACCGCAGGTTCGTGGCTTGTTACGCACGATCGAGATCCCGACCGGAGTCTGAGGTAATCAACACGACTTCATCACGCGATTACCTCGCACTCGTGATGAGACATGATTCTATACGGGTTATCGTCGACAGTCGACTTAAATCAGCCCACTTTCTTCCCCGTCCGACGACTTTTTCTACCGGAGGATTACGCCGCACTTTACATCCGAGAGATCGCGATCGCATTGAGTCCCTACTGATCATATCGCATGTGGCAGCCCACATTTCGCCAACTTCTGGAGGTCCTTCCAGAGGGGTTTAGTGGACTGAGCGAGCCCGAGCATCGCATTTCATCCACATGCACGGACGACAGCAGTAGCGCACTATCCGCACTCTCGGCGATATGCCGCGAGCCCGTGGTTATCGACTTCAGTGGTAGTCGGAGGATCATTTGCCTCTAAGAGTTCGCGTAATAATAGCTACCACCCAAAGATTCGACGGGCGCCATGAGGCCTTCAGATGAGGAAGCGCAGACGCCATAGTTGGTTCTGACGTGGGCGAGGCAAACATTGGACCAGATTTGGTAGCAGTGCCGATAAGGCGGCTTATCCGAGAGCCGCTATCGACACCGTGCAGTCGTGTCGACGCAGATCATCGCCGCTGCATCTTGAGTTCGAGGTTCACGATTGGGTTTTCTAGCCGCCACCCACGGCGGTGCGTGACGAGATTCGGAAGAGGAAATCACCGCGTACATCACGCTTCAGATTGTCCGCAGGTAGGCAAGGTTGCCTACGAGCCGATCTCGCCGTCCGATCCGAGGCGCAGATCCGGTTTCACGATTCATGCCGGCGAGATGTACGGATCCATCTAGGTGCACCCGATCGACGGCGTCCAGTGACCGGCGGGTTATCGATGGCGAGGTTCCCATAGCGATAGTCGATCGCCGTTAAAAAGGCGCCGGCGACAAGGACGGGCTTCCGCCAAAGTGCTGCGCGAACGAGCTCGCAGTGATGACGGGAAGCCGGCGAGATACGAGGCGTAAGTATCTCACCTATTCCCCACACCTCCGTGTAATTCACTTTCCTACTTGTAAATTTTCGTTATCGCTATGCCTAAGTGTTGTTTTGTGGCCGCTGCGGGTTTTGCAAACTGCTTAAGCATGGTGAATCTTATCGTTAACCGTTTTAAAGGAACATTCGGGACGTAATGCTTCTGGGCTGGGAGAATGTTATACCCCGTATTTCCAAGTGATGCATCGCAGTGGAATACGCATAAAAGTTTAGCCTTAAAGTTAGGCAAAACTTTTTTTGTACACAACTCGCTAAAAGAATCGCTTTCCGACGCAAACGCTTACACCTTTAAACAGTAGGAAAATTCCGCCATGCCATTTCTAATTTTTGGATTTTTCCGAGAGACGTAAACATTGGGACCAACGGAGGGCGCACACTCGCACCCTCCCATCGATGGACTCCGAATCGCCCATCGACGAAATTGGAGAGAATGGCATCGCTTGTGCTCAGGCACAAGTCAAGCGAAATGGCAGGATATCGCAGTTAATCCTCACCCTACACTTGCCTTGCACTTGTCTATCTTGGCCATTGGTTGGCCACTTCCGACCTATAAATACCCCCTTAGAGACGAAGAGTTCTTCATCCACAAATCTTCCAAGTCTTGAAAAATCCTCTCCTCTCCCTTTGTAGTCTTCTCGTCCAAAACACCTCCCCTCCTCGTGGAAGGCCTCTTGGCCGACACCCTCTAGCCTATGAGTGAGTTTGGCCGAGGCCCCCTAGCCTAGCCAAAGATCTACCTCCCTGGTAGAAAAGTTACCTTCTTGTATCGTTATAATGCCCAAAACACCCTAGCCCAAATACCTTAGTACTTAAAGCAGGAAGTTGTGAAGAACTTCCAAGGTCTTGCGCACGAGCATACAACTTAGTGAGCAAACCTGCTCAGCGCCGACTTTTTCTAGGATATTATCTGGGCTTACCGAGGTAACTAATCCTAACTCCTCTTTGAATTAGAGAATACTCTACTCGTCAGAAAGTAGGTTATCAAGTATTAAATACTTAAGCATATCACAGTAATAGGTGTAATTGAACCTAATTTATCACAAGTATAGGCGGCGTTTAAAAGAATAATTGAATCAGACTTCACATAGGATCAAGCTGCTTTCACAAGAGACTTATATAGCTCACGGTCAGCTGTATGTCTCCGACTTTCCGTGACCATCGTGGAACTCCCGCTTAGAATATTGCACCTTTCGCAGTAGTCTTTGATAGATATCCGTGACTATTGCCATAGTCGACTCATACGCGTACATATTCATAACCAATCTCAAGGTGTGGTTTTCGAGAAGGTATGTAATGGATTCTTTCCTAAAGTAATGATATTTTATAAATATATATAGTAGATTGTAGACGCATACGTGTTAACCGACATAATAACTACGTGAATGTCTTTGACTTAAGCCCGAATAACACTTACTAACACTTACTTAAGAATGCCTCACGCTTAAGCCCGACACTTACTGCATCGCCACCGCTTAAGCCCCGAATAAAGATCCAAAGCATTTCAAAAGAATACCGAATCATTTTACCGTAAGAGAATCCAATTGGTTTTAAAATAAGCTCAAGAGTTATACTACTTTGATGTGGAAGTTAAGTATAACCACTTAAGATCGGATAAAAGAAAAGTTTGCCACGGAACGCTGTTTATAAATAAGACTTACGTCATTGGTGAAAAGAATAATAAAACGGTTTGATAGTAGATACGAGCATGACATGCTACGCTGCGGTTAGTATCTTAGAAGATTTGTATACAAACAGTATCCTCTGTACAGGCTTAAGGTTGCTTAAAGATGTTTTCGTTATGTTAGTGATACTATCACTCACCTCTTGCATGATACCGTTACCGGGCCCGATGCGGTAGACTCCAGCGGAATCAGACCATGATTCGAGAATACCCTACGCGGTCTGCGGGTCATGGAGCTACGGTAGAGTTCCAGGTGTTAGTATGCCATGCCTCACGCGTTCAGCGGGCTATGCGATGGGCCGAAGTCCAGACGCATGCTTAGGAGTAGCTACTACGCGGGTTATACTCTCATGCGGCCTACGCAGGCCTACGCGGATTTTAGTCGCGATTAGGCTTCAGAACGACACGCGGCGGAGTGCCCCTGCTTTCGATCATTCGCACTTCAGACAAGATTTATTGGGCCATCATCGTTGCCTTGCCAGGATGCGGGCACTACGTATGCTTCGGGTTGTTTACACATATTTGTAAATCGTTTTATAAATTATATGTTTTCATTTAAGTACTTTTACAGTGGCATACTTAGTAATTGTACTGACTCTTCAAAATAATACGCGCTTCATGCCGCAGTGGTGCGCCAGTGCTGGGATCCGATCCTGGATCTCTACGCATGCTTGAGTCGCATCTCTTCCCGAGTTTCCATTGTACGATCCTCGTCAGAGTAATAGATATTAAAGGCCATGGGCCCCGCCCCGCCATAGTCAGATCTTTCTCAGAGGTTCAGAATATGTTTGCATGTTGTCTGATGTGTAATCATGGAAACCATGACATATATACGCCGAAGGCTAATGCTTTTCTCATAAATCAGGTCTTATTTTATAACCGTTTAGTCTCGCTTTATATCGATTACTCGATTGACTACTGCTTGGTGATGCACAAATAATTTTTTGCCCTTAACGGTCAGACAACATCTAAGCCTTCCATGTGTTTATATCATAACCTCCATGCTTTCTTTAGTATATTACTACTTAAGAGAGTGAGTAGTTTAGCACTTAGAAAATCGCATAAATTGGAAGAACTCATCATGTAGGTCTCGTTCACTTAGCAAAAGAAAGCAAATTTGTCATTCATTCGATTCCAAGCACTTCAAAACCAAGTATTTGTGGCATTGAACATATCTCAATAGAAAATCTGAAAAAGATTGTTTTGTTGACGCGTAAATCAAACCAACGTCTTGTATTTTATTCGAGAATCGAACATAATTGTTGATGT